>CM076577.1:59077942-59661306 GCA_034641835.2 Pinus albicaulis | reverse complement strand
AAAAAGTGAGGCTAGTCACTAGATAAGGCTGAGGTTGCTCTACTACTGATTTTGGCTATATAAAAAAACATTCCTTCTCACACTTTTTAATGTTTCCTTAAGCTAAAATAGATTTGAAGAAAGGGTTAGATGATTGCATACCTGAGCCTTACCATTGATTTATTTTTGTAGGTGATATTGAAGCTGCTGATATGGCTATTGAAGTTGTCTTCGGTGGTTTTGAAACTACTCTGAAGCTGCATGTGATAATCTGCTTGAGGTCCTTTTTGAGCTTATGAGCACAGGAGGAGGAAGTCCAAGTTTGACTGCCTTTGACCAGGGTGTTGACCAAATTTTCTTTTTGTGCCAACTTGCTATTTTTCTGCTTGCAAAGGTTGGAGAGCACCTACATTCATTAGAGGGAGATACATGGAGGAATTATTTTTTTTTTTAAAGGCCTACTAGCTCCTTGAATGAGGTTTTCCACTAGTAGGTCTGCCTAGGCGCCTCCAAGGAGGTTTTCACCTAGGATATAATTTTTTCTCTTTTTTTTTTTTTTTCAACCCAATGACCGCCTCATGGGAGTTTTAATCAGTGAGCCAATCTCAGACGCCTCAAAAGAGGTTTTCACCTGAGATTTTATTCTTCTCCCTTTTTTCTTTTTCTTTTTTCTCTTTTCACTTTCCTACTCTACTTGAAAAAACAAAATCTTTTTCAAGTATAGGAATACTTCCAATGGAGCCATGTACACATCAAGATGACAAATAAAATCACGTGCACATTTGTAGTACATGCTTTGACATGTACCTAAATATGAGAGATGAATCGCTTTGACTGGTATTGCAACAAGAGTGTTGCAAATCCCAGGGGCTTCCCTACTTTACTTTATCAACCCGGGGTTTGTACAAACTTAGAGGTGACAGTGTTATATACACAACAAATGAATTCTACTCATGTCATCCTCTTCCGTTCTATGAAAGGGTGCTACTTCTAGAGTTTCTTGGTAAAGTCTGTCACACTTCAATGAAACTAAACTAAATTGAAAAAATTAAATGACAGAAGGAAACTAAATTAAATTGGTGAAAAAAAATTATAGGAAGGAAACTAAACTAAATTGCTGAAAGGAAATGAAAAAAAGGAAACTAACTTAACTTGCTGAAAAGAAATGGCAGAAAGGAAGCTAATTTAAATTACAGAAAGGAAACCAATTTAACCCACACTTAACTTGGCCAATCAGCTAAACAAACCCTATTTATCTTATGCTCTATCTATGCAACTATTCATGACCTAATTCTAATTTGAAGAGGTGTTGCTTGCAGTTTGGAGAACAATGGGATAAAGGTGCTAATGGAGGGATTAAACACATGGGACAAGGCTTATAAGTGGAAAGAGGGGTTTAGACTTCATTAAACCTTATGATATCGCAAAAAATGCTTTGGAGAGGGAGGCTTGGAAAAGTGTGATGGCGGAATTGCAATGGGATAGAAGTGCGATATGCGTTATGGACGAAATTGCAAAATGCGAAATGTGATGGGTGACGTGGCAGAGTGCTACAGTAATGTCGCAATCGGTGATTGGGAGTGGAAAGTGTTAACAAAGCGGGAACAAAATGTGTGAAGTGCGAAATGCGATAATGCCAAAATTGCGAAATGCGAGATGCAATGGGTAAGAAACCGCGAAATGCGACAAGTCAGATGAAGTGGTGGTAGGACAGGTGGAAAAGTGCTTTAATCATATCGCAATTGGTGTTGGGAGTGGGGAAACGTTAATGGAGAGCAGATGGAGATTGCGAAAAGGGATTGTGGTAAGTCTTAAAGGAAAAAAGGAAAAGGTTACGAAATGTGATGGGTAACGTGACAGTGAAGTACGGTAATATCGCAAGCAAGGTTTAGAGTGGGAAAATGTTAATGGAGAGCAGATGGAGATTGCGAAATGCAAAATGTGATGGGATAGAAATTGCGAAATGCGAAATGCGATAGTGGGAATTTTTAGGAGGAAAGGCAAAGGTCAAACTTTTAATGGTTTTTGTGAATAAAAAAAAGGGTGTGGAAGCTGATAAGAAGAGAAAAAGGAGGGAAATGGAGGTGCAACAGCAAGGTTCAAAAGCGTAACACAGAGATGGAGAGGAATTGGAAAATGAAGCGGAATGACTTAATGAACTTCTTTGGAAATTTTGATTCTTATTCCTCCAAACAACCCTGTTGATCCATGCATGAAAAATAGATGAATGCACGATAATATAGTGAAAGAAAGACTCAGACTGGTAATGAAATTTCTTCCCTAAACTCAGAAACAATGAACATAAAGTAATTTTTGGCCTGTGGGAAGGTCTACCCTCCTCGAACTCTACGGACAGAGATGAGAGGGGAAGGCTTGATCCAAAATTTTTGGAGTTTTCCTCTATTCTATTACTCTCATAAGAAAATGAAAAACTACAACAACACACTGAAAGAAAAAACTAAATAGCAATGAACCTATCATAAGCAGAACTAATTGAATGAGAGAAACAAAACTAGCTAAATGACATAAAGAAAAGAATAAAAACAACAGAGAAGCCGAGGCACATGGGTTGGACCCTAACCCACGAGCCCAACTCTCTAGAACTAAATCAGTAAAATGGAGTCTGTCTGCTGATTTCAGGAAGATAATAGCCTCATTAAATTTCTGAAAGTTTAATCACTGAGTACAATAATAAAAATCTTAATAGCTTGTAGCAAAAGTTCTGAATGAAATCGAATCGACCGGAATCCACACTCATTAGCTCTTGATCAACTTTATTTATCCTCAAGGTGCCATCACTCAGTAATTTTCCCAAGATTAAAGAAATAATTCGCTGAGGTAACCACAAACCTACTTTTAAGCTTAGGATCTAGCCTTCCTAATGCTCAGAGAGGGCTCTCTCTTTATGTTTTAACTTTGTTGTTTTTAGTTGATTTTAGGCTAGTTATGTAATATTGATTGGGTTTTGATTTTGGTTTGGATTGGTGGTGGAATTACTGATTCAGATGGATATATGCAGGTATGTTTTCCATTGGGCTATGGAGTCAATGTATCAAGAAACAAAGCAAAATCAAGTTCTAAAGGAAGTGTTCACAGGGCAAGGTAGCTGAGTTGATTCAGATCTTTAGGCTGGATGGTGAAATGGTTTTCAATCGGGATTAAGGAGCAATTAAGGGTTCCTGAAAACATATAATGAAGGAAATGAAAGAGGTCAATCGAAACTAAGGAGAAATGAATAATTCCCTAATCTGGATATCAGAAGAAAACATGAAAATGAATAACAGTTCAAGGCATAGTGTATTTAAACAAGTTTTGAAATAAAATTCATGTTATATCATTTATATTGGAAAACATGCAAGTATGTGAAAAACTTCAGAAAATAACAATTGAACAATAGAAAGATACTTCACTGAAGTGGCTCAACACATGAATCCTGTAATGCAATGCCTTTGTTACTCAATCCAGTATGATGACTTGAAAATGGTACAATAAACCCTCAGGTTTCAGATCAATACACTATAGAAATGTTTAGAAATCCACACTTAATACTTAGAATTATGAAGTATTTATACAAAAACTATTACAAAATATCCTAAAACTGATTTAAGATTTATTCTAGGAAATAAAATATCTGGATGCAAAAAGGTAGTGACACTTTTCAAATGACTGAAAGTTGTCCCTATTTTACTTCATTGTATTTATATGTTTATTTCTCTTGTGTTAGCTTATCTCTCACACTTCCTTCTTCCTCTGAATTTGTCTTTTAACTCTATTTTTCATCTTTAAACTCTATTTTTTATGTCACTGTGAATTCTTCTTTAACTTTAATGCTTGCTCTATTTACTCTTAACCTGATTGTTCTTTTACCCGCCACAGAAAAATTCATCATCTGAATCATTATTTTCATCCTGCTTTTATGTCTTTAGTAAAATTGGATTTTACTAAAAGACCTATTTGACTTCATGTAAAAATGTGAATATGTTGTTGCTGAGGTAAATTTTTTTATCTCTTTTGAACCATCAGTGTGTAAATTTCCTCATTATGCTCTGTCTCTGATTTGATTTGATTTTCTTTTTGTACACAAACTGCTTTTCAATGAAGCTTTTTGAATTAAAATCGTAGAATCTGGAGTAAACAGTTTTGAACTAGTATCAATTGTTTATTGAATTTCTTGGTGTGCTGATATACCTGCAAAACAAAACATTCATTAATAAAACCTAGGTTTGTAGAGATTTGGAAACGAAGGTGTGTGGAATGAGTCTGGATTTGTGGAGTTTTATCTCTGGCTAGAAATGGCTCTCCTTCGCAATTTAACAGAGATAGGTTATGGAAAAAATAGCGGGTTCATCGTATTGTTTGACAATGAATTTGGTTTCATTTGAAAATCTGCATAGATAACTCAATTGCAGGGTTTTGAAACAATGTTGGCTTATTTTACAGTTCAAATGGTTTATCACATAGTGGACAGGCGGTTTTTTAACATATGCACAGATGGGTTGGTGGTTTTTTGCGTCCACATAAGTGTTTTAGCAGTTTGGGATGAGGGAGTGCGATGTAATTTGGGATCGTCATGTGGCAAGGGGAGAGGGTTGTGAAGCAACCTATGTCGCACACCCCCTCATGCTAATCATAGATCATCGGGGTAGTGCGAAACGACCTGTGGGCCATTGGATCTGATAGGATAAGATTGGATGGTTGATGGGATTTTCAAAGAGGTGGGACTCGGGGACTATTTCTGTGGAGGTGTATCATATATATTGTGAAGGTTTTAATATAGTGGGGGGTTTAGGATTATAATGGCAGAGAATTATAATACATATGTGAAATGGGGTTAAATGATATAAGTGTGTTGAAGTTATATGAAAGGGCTAAAATGTTGTAGTGGAAGGGGATAATATATTAAGTGGGGTAATGTATGAACTATGGGCTAAAATATAATAAGGGGTTTGGGGAATATATAATTTATATGGGAATTAATGTGATATTAAACGTATAGGTTAACATGATATTTAAGGGGTTAGGAAATATGATAGGAGGGTGTTTTAGAAATACATTTATGCGAGAGGTTAAATATTGGGAAGGGTAAATGAAATGGGGCCCGATGATTATTTCAACCATTTAAAACTACGCGAAAAATTATTTTTTTCATGTTTTATTAGAAAATTTGCAGAATTAGTTAAGGGGAAGGGATTTTAGTGATGGGAAAGGGTTTTTTGATAGTGAAAGGGGTATTAGTAAAAGGGAAGGGATATTTTAACTTAATGAAATGTGTTTAGGATGAGGGAAAATGAATAGGGAAGGGGCTTTCTGGAATTAGGAAGGGGAAATTAATAAGATATTAGTGATAAGAAACAAACCAATTGATGCTTTTCAATGCTTGTGAAAGTAATCTCCCTACCATTTTTTATCCTAACATTTTCATTTCCTTTATTGGGCGCATTTGAGCTTGTTGACCCTTTTATTTTCTTTTAATAAGCAAACTATCTACTTCTAACCTTATAACTTCCAAAGGCTCAAATTAAACTGATGAGCTCTTTTATTATCTACCTAACTACCGATCTGCCAAGATTAAATGGTTTGGTCAGATTTTATTCACTAAATATTAACATTAAATTCAAAAACATGAAAAATCAAGATTAAACAGTATGATTATCATGAATTGTGGAATTTTGGACTAGCTACACACAATTTTATTTACATAAAGTAAACTAAAGTAGTGGCATTTGAATGTGCAACAATTTCATGATCTTTATTTTTATCTCTTTTTGTGGGGTTCATTCTTTATATTCATTTTTGTTCTTATTTATTTTAGTCCTTTGATTTATCTAATAGGACTTACCCTCTTTTCTTTTTTTAATATCGGAAAAAATTTGCAAAAAGCAAAGGTATGTACAATATTACAAGATTTCAAGAAAGTCAATTCAAAATTATGAATCCTATTATTATAGGAACCTAACTGTGGCTTCACTTGGGGATGGCATCACCTTGTGAGATTTCAGGAACACCATTTGAATAGTAGCATGATCCATTGGGCCGATCCCAATACTGTTGATGCTTTGTTGTATAATCCCTGTGATTGAAAATATCAAACTGAAATCACACCCTTTTCTGCAAACTGAAATCTGATATATGATGAGCTGCTACGATCTTCAAACCAAACTACTAGATCATCAAGACCTTAGGGCCTTCTCTTTGGCTTTAAATATTAATGAATTATTTTAACACTTGCTGAAAACTGAAACTGAAATAAACTAAAATTCTACTTACTTACTCTAATCAGTTGTCCAACTTCTGGTTAAGTAAAATGAAACAACCAATGCAACCATTCGAGAATTATATACATTGATGTATTTTGCTGCATTCGTTTGTTTTTTATCAAAACTGAATTTCTCCATCCCAATAGAAACTTGTCAACAAATGTAAAGATAAGGAAATAATCAATTTCCTTTGTTGACTCTAGAAACTGTACAAAATGATCTTCCAAGGTATATACACAAATGCTAAACTGATATAAACAACTCTACATATGTTCTGGATGGCCTCCATGCCATGAAACTAAACTGTTATCTCCCTGCAAAATTAATTTTTGTTTTTCAAATAATCCTTGTGATGATATTTCTATTAATGAAAATGTTTGTCTGATGAAACCTTTATCATTTAGATTATGAAGCTCATAGTTAATTAAAGGAGAAAATTTTTGATTGCATTCATCATACAACATATCAGCTATTGGATCATGAAAAACTTGGAAGGATTGCTGCAACCTATTGCATATAGGTTTGAATGGAACTTCATATATTTTTGCAGGCTGCTCATCCTTTGCTTTAAAGATATTATACCAAATCTCCTTTAAAAACTAAAATGATTCAAAACATAGTGGTATAGAATTTTCCTTTGTCATTTGATCAGGTATTTTAACGAAATTTGATAAATGCAATTGTGAAACTGAAAAATCCCGATCAAGAGTTTCATTTTCTTATTTGTTGTCAATAAAAATACCTAAATACTGTTGATTTTTTATTGCTTTAAAGTTGTTTCTGTTGAACTGAAATGAAGCAAAACAAAGAGGCAAAGATCCTTCACTTATTTCCAAATTTTCTACACTTTTTTTTTCATTCTCATAGCTGATATGTATGGGTTGATCACTGTATTGTAGCTGCTAAAACTGAGTTTCCTCATTACACAAACTAGTTACTGATTGCTCTTTAAAGTTAGATTGAATTTGGAGAACATAATTATCATCATATTGATAATATTTAGGAAAATTATCAAAAGAAGAAATGTCATCAAACATGCACATTAAGTCAACAGATTTCTCCTCCTCATATTGATCTATAAATCTACTTTTTGATCTATGGTAGTTGGGATTAGCAGGAAAGTGTTTATGAATAACAACCTCTTATTTTTCCGCAATAAGTGGGTCATGATGATCTTGAATGAAAAATCCATATTTCATGGTGATTTTTAATATCATTTCCTCAATTTTACTTGCCAAAATGTTGAGTTTTACGTCTAAAAATGTCAGGTGTTCTGCAATGTTGTTCTTCTCTTCTTCTGCTTTCAACTTTTTCCTTATAATCAACAGATTAACTTCTACATCTACTGCAATGTTCCTCGTCTATTCAAGTGTTGAGCGGTTTCTTTCTCTCAGTTGAAATTCTATTTATGGATCAAATGCTTTTGGATAATGCAAGAGAGCTAAAACATGAGGAGGTCTTATATTTTATGGCATTGAATAATAAACTTGATTGAACCTGGCAGAAAATTGTTGTATTGTTTCATTTGGTTATCTTTTCAACTGATTATATTCTTCTATGATCACAAAAAGATTGACTTTGATTATCCATTTATCAAGAAAAAATTTGACAAACTGCTAGAAATTTGAGATGCTTGCAATAGGCAGGTTCTTGAACCGACCTTTTACTTTACTTTCCAAAGAAAAAGCAAAAAGCATGATTCTAATATCATCTTCATCAATCCTAAATATCTATCATGGAGTATAGGAGGTGAGATGAGGGGCTTATATCTATCTAGAACTTTACAAGTTATAGGAATATGTACATGGATTGTAAGATTAGTATTGATTACTTGAGGTTTTTCAATTGGAAGATGATCATCATCATTTTCAGAAAAAAGCTGCTCAAATGGATAAGGAGATTTTATATTTACAATTTTCAAAGGAAAATAATCAAATACTAATCTAAGATCTTCTCTAAAATACAATATACATTGAAAAATTTTCTTGATGAGAAAGAACATGATTTCTTGGATTGTAATCCATGTTAAAATCCTGATCTTTCCATACTGTTCTCTTAGGTTCATTTCTCCAGTGCAGTCTTGATTTTGAAATTGATTTGGAGTCGTCGCGTGGATGACTTTAACCTTTGTGTGTATGACCACTGTCCACCATCATAGATCAGATCTGATTCTTGTATAATTTTTTTGAAGAAGATGTTTTTCCCTAGTATGGTCGCCATTATGTTATCACTCAGTAATTTTCCCAAGGTTAAAGAAATAAATCACTTTGGTAACCACAAACCTATTTTAAATCTTAGGATATAGCCTTCCTAATTCTCAGAGAGGGCTCTCTCTCTATGATTTAAATTTGTTGTTTTTAGTTGATTTTAGGCTAGTTATGTAATATTGATTGGGTTTTGATTTTGGTTTGGATTGGTGGTGGAATTACTGATTCAGATGGATAGATGCAAGCCTGTTTTCCATTGGGCATTGGAGTCCATGTATAAAGAAACATAGAAGAATCAATTTCTAAAGGAAATGTTCACAGGGAAAGGTAGCTGAGTTGATTCGGATCTTTAGGCTGGATGGTGAAATGGTTTTCAATCGGGATTAAGGAGCAATTAAGGGTTCCTCAAACCGGATAATGAAGGAAATGAAATTGGTCAATCGAAACTAAGGAAAAATGAAGAATTATCTAATCTGGATATCAAAATAAAACATGAAAATGAATAACAGTTCAAGACAAAGTGTATTTAAACAAGTTCTGAAATAAAATTCCTGTTATAGCATTTATATTGGAAAACATGCAGGTATGTGAAAAAATTCATAAAATAACAATTGAACAATAGAAAGATACTTCACTGAAGTGGCTCAACACATGAATCTTGTAATGCAATGCCTTTATTACTCAATCCAGTTTGTCAACTTGAAAATGGTACAATAAAGCCTCAAGTTTCAAATCAATACAACTATAGAAATGTTTAGCAATCCACACTTAATACTTCAAATTATGAAGTATTTATACAAAAACTATTACAAAATATCCTAAAACTGATTTAAGATTTATTCTAGAAAATAAAATATTTGAATGCAAAAAGGTAGTGACACCTTTCAACTGACTGAAAGCTCTCCCTATTTTACTTGATTGTTGTTATCTGTTTGTTTCCCTCGTGTTGACTTGTCTCTCACGTTGTCTTCTTCCTCTGACTTTGTCTTTTACTCTGTTTTTCATCTTTAATCTATGTTTTTGTTGTCACTGTGAATTCTTCTTTAACTTTACTACTTGCTTTGTTTACTCTTAACCTGACTGTTCTTTTATCTGCCATAGAAAAATTAATCATCTGAATCATTATTTTCATCTCGCTTTTATGTCTTTAGTAAAATTGGGTTTCACTAAAAGACCTGTTTGAGTTCATGTAAAAATGTGAATATGTTGTTGCTGAGGTAAATGTTTTTATCTCCTTTGAACTATCATTGTGTAAATTTCCTCATTATGCTCTGTATCTGATTTGATTTTATTTTCTCTTTGTACCCAAACTTCTTTTGAATGAAGCTTTTTGAATTAAAATCCAAGAATCTGGAATAAACACTTTTGAACTACTATCAACTGTTTATAAGATTTCTTGGTGTGCTAATATACCTTCAAAATAAAACATTTGTTAATAAAAATGAGGTTTACAGATATTTGGAAAGGGAAGTCTATGGAATGAGTCCAGATTTGTGGAGTTTTATCTCTTGTTGGCAATGGCTCTCCTTCACAATTTAACATAGATAGGTTATTGACAAAATAACGGGTTCATCATTCTGTTTGACAATGACTTTGGTTTCATTTGCAAATATGCATAAATAACCCAATTGCAGGGTTTTGAAACAATATTGGCTTATCATATAGTGCAAATGGTTTATCACATAGGCACAGACGGGTTGGTGGTTTATCGCGTCCACAGAAGAAGTTTAGCAGTTAGGGATGAGGGAGTGTGATGTAATTTGGGATCGCCATGTGGCAAGGGGAAAGGGTTGCGAAACAACCTATGTCGCACTCCCCATGAGCATTAATCATAGATCATCGGGGTAGTGTGAAACGCAGGGAAAATTTTAGGGGCTAATATTCGTAGGTGGGCTAATTTTCCATGCTTTTTCCAAAAAAATTATTTGCCAATTTCCCTTTTTTTGAAAATTGATTCGCCCAAAATTTATAGTATAAAATGATTTTACCCTAAAAATTGCCAAAAAATATATACACTAATATTAAATAATTAGAAACCTAAATATGTTTACAAAAATATCATCAAAAAATTTACAATTTACATATTGGGGACTAGTAAGATTCACCAAGGTTTCTAAACTTTCAGATAAACTTCCATCCTTAAAATTTTCCCTGGTGAAACGATCTGTGGGCCATTGGATATGATAGGATAAGATTGGATGGTTGATAGGATTTTCAAAGAGGTGGGACCCGGGGATTATTTATGTGGAGGTGTATCATATATATTGCGAATGTTTTAATATAGTGGGGGGTTTAGGATTATAATGGCGGAGAGTTGTAATACATATGTGAAATAGGGTTAAATGATATAAGTGGGTCAGAGTTATATGAAAGGGCTAAAATGTTGTAGTGGAAGGGGATAATATATTAAGCGGGGCAATGTATGAACTATGGGCTAAAAAATAATAAGGGGTTTGGGGAATATATAATTTATGGGAATTAATGTAATATTAAACTTATAGGTTAACATGATATTTAAAGGGTCGAGAAATATGATAGGAGGGTGTTTTAGAAATACATTTAGGTGAGGGGTTAAATATTGGGAAGGGTAAATGAAATGGGGCCCGATGATTATTTCAACCATTTAAAACTATGCGAAAAATGAATTTTTGCATGTTTTATTAGAAAAATTGTGGAATTAGTTAAGGGGAAGGGATTTTAGTGATGGGAAAGGGTTTTTGCTAGTGAAAGGGGTATTACTAAAAGGGAAGGGATATTTTAACTTAAGGAAATGTGTTTAGGATGAGGGAAAATGAATAGGGAAGGGGTTTTCTAGAATTAGGAAGGCGAAATTAGTAAGATATTAGTGATAAGAAACAAACCAATTGATGCTTTTCAATGCTTGTGAAAGTAATCTACCTACTCTTTTTTATCCTAACATTTTCATTTCCTTTATTGGGTGCATTTGAGCCTGCTGATCCTTTTATTTTCTTTTAATAAGAAAACTATCTACTTCTAACCTTATGACTTCCAAAGGCTCAAATTAAATTGATGAGCTCTTTTATTCTCTACCTAACTACTGATCTGCCGAGATTAAATGGTTTGGTCAGATTTTATTCACTAACTATTAACATTAAATTCAAAAGCATGATTAATTAAGATTAAACTGTATGATTATCATGAATTGTGGCATTTTGGACAAGCTGCACATAATTTTATTTTCATAAAGTAAACTAAAGTAGCGGCATCTGAATGTGAAACACTTTCATGATCTTTATTTTTATCTCTTTTTGGGGGGTTCATTCTTTATATTCTTTTTATTCTTATTTCTTTTAGTCCTTTGATTTATCTTTTAGGACTTACCCTCTTTTAATTTTTTAATATCGGAAAACATTTGCAGAAAGCAAATGTATGTACAATATTACAAGATTTCAAGAAAGTCAATTCAAAATTATGAATCCTATTATTATAGTACCCTAACACAAGGGAAGCTACCAAAAACTCCCTAGAAAATGGTGATTGAGTCCACTTTGACTCCAAGTAAACCATAGATTGAGTGCACTTCGTCTTAAGTTTGCTTGGCTGCCTTTAATAGTTAAGGAGGGTGGACAACCCCCTTGAATATCTCCAAGCTTTCTCCATAATTTCCTAATATTGTGCTCATTTGTTCTTCAATCTTGATCTCCCTGTGGCAGGCAGAAATTTCCTAAATTATCTCCTTCACCAAATCTGCATAACCTTCCCAATAGTCTCACAATATTCTACAAAAATAACCAATATTAGGCACAAATATGAAATTTCCTTTAAACCTTCCTAAGAACATATTAAAGCATAAGAAAACATTATTAAGTACAGAAGGAGAGATTTAATATATCTTTTCATGTGCATAAGGAAGTTTAGATGGGCCTAAGAAAGGTTAGATGGGCCTCATTGTATGTCTAATTTAGAGGCCCATCAGAGCCATGGATGTGTCCTCCCACCTGAGCTTCCTCCACTAAATTGCTATTATGTCCTACATCAACATGTTAGCAAAGTGTATAAATAATTCAATCATCCATCCACCCATCAGGGCCGAGACTTTTATCTGTTTTGAAAGACCGCATGACCTAGATGAGTTCCTCCTTAGTGGCAGGTTTGTATAGTATGGCATTTTCCTCCATGTTGAACATCTGTGGTATCTTCGAGATGCCCCATATTTGTTCCGGCAAGAATATACCCTGTCTTTGTTTAAGCAGTGTCTCAAAATGTTGAATAGTTTTCTGTTGAATCCCTTTCGTCGAGTGAACCAAATCTCCCTTATCATATATGATTTCCTAGATAGCATTACCATTTTTTCCCATATTATCATAGTTATGAAAATATTGTGTATTCTTGTCACCCACATTTAGCCATAATGCCCGATTTTTCAAATGCCAGGTTTCTTCGTGAAGAATAAGTATCTCATGCCTCACAACTATTTTATGAAAATTTCAAAAAACCCTAATGAATTACCCACCGATTTATGTTTTCATAAGTGTCTAGGTAGCGAGCTTACAAAATTGGAAGATATTAATTTTCCATTCGCTGATTCTATTTACGATGTATCTTACACTATTCTCATGCTTTTGGAATCCAACAACAAATGGGCCACCGAACTTGCGAAAGGCTGCCGTCGTAGAACACATGAATGGAAATGGTTGACCCCTCTGTAAGAAGGGAGGATTCTCTTAGGCACTAATAATATTGAGCATAATTAGTGGAGAATATGGAAATGAGGATGTGACTCACCTCAACTACGTGCACTAGGGTTGAGTTTTTCCATGTGGTAGTGTTGTCACTTGTTTTTGTCCCAGTCCCAAGGTTTTAATGGCCCAAGATTTGTATTCAGGGTTCATTCACAGTCGTAGACTCTATATATGTAATATTATACGTGGCATAGTTTTGAAATGTCATATATGTAATTGTCATTGAATTTCGTGGCTTAGTTTTTAAGGAAATCACTAATATATTAAATAATGTATATGTGATTGAATTTGAATTTCTCCATTAATTATTTGGTCGCTTCTTTGCCCGGAATGATTTTTAGTTATCAACTTGATCTTCAGAACTTAAAAAGGCAAACACGTTGTATGAATTATTTTTTAATAAATTAAAGATAGAAATAGATTAAAGAAATTGGAAAATCGTTCACATAATTTCTATATTATTAATCAGATCATTAATCAGGTCATGTATCAGACAAAGAATTTTCAAAGGTTATCAAATTTTAATTATTCGGATTTTTAAATTGAAAATTCCTCTATCCTAATTCCAATATAGACTAGGCCTTCTGTCTAATTAAAAAATATATCTTACATATTGTATTCCCATAAAAATATAAAAAAAATAATTTAAAAATTGATTATATATTAATTATTTTTAATTTATATACTCTATTAATGAGAGATGAGATCACTAGGTCATGTTTAACCACAATATTTTTATTTTTTTTTGTAAATTTCATAGTACCTTTCTATTTTCTATTTTTTTAAAAGCAATTTGCTATACATATTCTACTGTATACGTTAGCCTCAACCTGCCCGTAGGAAACTAGGTTTGTTGGCCACCTCAAAGAGTTAAAAACCAACCAAATTTGGTATTGTTTTTTCCTTCTACTCACAGCTATTATCACTTTACTATGTCCATAAAAGTTGCAAATAAAACAGAAACTATACGTATTGTAATCCAAAAACATAAAAAACTATAAACTGGGAGATGTTATCCATCTGAAGAATCCACAGGTGCTCGGTCCTTTGCAGTAGACCCTGGAATCTCCACTTGCTACATGCTTTGGAGCTGATGTTCAATCCTCCCAATTCTTGCATTTGCTTGGATCTGAGCCTTGGCCATCTCACGAATATCCTATTTAATATGTTGAAGTTCAAAGAGCAGTGAGGAATTGGCTTCTTTCTCTTGCATACTCAACATTGCCTTTGCAAGTACACATTTAAATTTCCAATATGTCTTAACAGATTGCTGAAATAGAGAAACTCTGCCTCTTGTATTTCTTGGGTAGGAAATAAAATCCATTCTAGCCTCTTGTTCTTTCAGATCGTCATCTTTATCATCACTCTGCCTCTCCCAACCTTGAATAGTTTTACGAATATGAACTTGATTCCCTAAATCATAAAGATCTGCTATGTTTTCAAGAATATACTTATTACTCTTTCTACCTCTTTTACTTGGACCAGCGATCTAAGTTGTTTGTAGCTTCTTACCTCTACCTATTTCTTTACGTTTACTAGTTTGACCTTTTGGCATTCTGTCCTGACAGAAAAGGTCTGTTGTAGAGAATAACAGAAACCCTGTATTAACCACAATATTAATGTGGAATCACGAAGGTCACTTTTTTCATGATCACATTCACGAGGGATGTGATTCGATTGATTCGATTTGTGAAGGTATTAAAAACACATCTCAGTTTTGAAGATTTTATTTTTGTTAGTTTAGTTTTTCTATTTTGTTCTTAGTTCCTTAAAAAAATGGGAATGGAAAGAAACCACACCATGGTGTAAAAAAGCACTAAATTCTTGCACCGGGACAATGCATACTATAATATTTAGGATAATACATAGTATAATATTTGTAAATGTATTTTATATATTCATTATATGTTTGTAAATTCATAATATAAATATAGCACTAAATCCTCGCACTAATGCCATGGGACAACACAAAGCACAATATTTGTATGTAGATTCTATATGGTCACTTTTTTAATAAATATACAAATTTTATGTATGTTTTATACTAATCGATGAAGTGCCTTTGGAATTAGTAAAAGGGAATGATTTGCACACATTTTAATTGAAATTGAAAATTGATTCTTTCATTTCTCACCATTTTGGAATGTCATTAGTTTTGGTGAGATGTTTTAAATATATTTATTTTAAGTAAATTAAAAGGTTTAGTAAATATATATATATTTTTGGGTAAAGTTCAAGTGCATTTAAGTGTGGAATTCTTTCCAATTGAATTTAATTATTATTTTTTAGTTATTTAATTGAGAGATATATATTTATAATAATGTATATGTGTTGGTGCGTATGTATTTTTTTGTGTATATATATTTTGAAAGTGTTTTTTATTGGAGATTTAACTCATACTTGTCTTGTGAATATTTATTGATATTTCTTATTATAAAATGTGATTGTTAGTTGAACTGTTAAATTGTTAGTTAGTTGAATTTTTGAGATTTAGTCCAACTAAAATAGCTCATATTTTAGTGTTTAGTTGAGATATTTTCTCAACTAGTTGATTGTGGGTTAAGATGATATTTGTATCTTAAACCAATTAAATTGATGTATTTAAATGCGATGTTTAATATAATTAAATATAGTTTTTTGCAATATTTTTCTAAATTAGTATTAGAGCTGGTAGCTTCAATGGGTGTAACCCCCTCATGGAAAAGCTTATTTGAAAAATGTGAGATTAATTTGTTGTATAAATAAGATAGTGCAAATGTGTGAATATTTTTTCTTGTGTGGGATATGAACCCATGAATAGTCTGTAGACTCGACATTCTAGGAAAAGTTTCTTGGGTCGATTGTCACCAAGGAAAAAAGGTGGTTGATATGGAGGCATTATCCTCTAGCATTTTTCTGTTTTTTGTTTTCTTTTCACTGATATTACTTGCTCCAAATACTTTGTGTATGCAAATATTTTATTGTGGATGGTGACCCATATTTACTATGATTGTTCTAGAGTTTGATTCTTAGCTACATCAAGTTGGAATTAGCTTTTTCTGCTTGAATGACTTTATCATTGGGTTAACAATCATGCAGAAAAATGAAGCATTGATTTTGTGGGTCGTTTGCAATCCTACGACTATTCTAGAGTTTTCTTCTTAGCTAGAGAAAGTTGGAATTGGCTTGTTCCACTTGAAATGACTTTATCATTTGGTTAACAATCATGCAAAACAATTGAGCATTGATTGTGTGGGCCATTTGCAATTTTTTTTTCTTTGTTGTAAGGAGTAATGAGTGAGAACACATCTCTCTATCCATCATCTTCTCAACATCTTGGTGATGAAAACTAAGAGCCTGTTGGTTCGCATAAGACCCGGAAATGAGGAGAACCAACAATTTGTAATAGAATAAGAGCCTATTGGGTCACATGGGGCATAACAACAAGGAAAACCATCCGTCGAATATGGTGATGTTATGCACAAGATAAGGCATTTTCTCCTTTTGGTGTTCACTAGTGTTGCACACATTATTAGGTCACTAGTGTTGTGCATTGTCTTCGTTGGGTTTTCAACCAGTATGGTATGTATTTAAAGAGTTTAAAAATTCCAACAACACTCACGTTTTACCTCGATTTGCAGTGAAGTGTTTCTCTAAGGAAATTCATTGTATGCCATATTTACAATGAAAAAAAATGATATTTTTTCATTCAAAATAAATGAACTTTTCCATTTCATTCCGCTCAATGCTCAATCTAACATGTCTTTGAGTTGGGAGAAGTTTTTCCTATCATCATGTATTCATATATATTTCAATTATTGAAACTTGTTTTGTTTTTATTATATAATTTTTTCATGTTTAATTTGAAAATAAAATTAACATAATTATATAAATAAAATGGTGAATTGGGTCAAGAGAGGCATTTTATAGCTTAGTATCAGAGATATGTAATTAATTCTATGACCAACCTTGAGTTGGCACTTGAACTTTTAAAATAAAAACAAACTATTTTACAAAAAAAAAAGAAGAAGCAATGTCTTATATAATAATAAAAAACAAAAAAGGAGAAGCCCATCGCGAGATCTATAATTCCTTCCATGCTTAAATTCAACTTGACACATGTCTCTTTTAAAATAAAAAAAAAATATTATGTAAATAAAATGTAATATTGGGTATAGTAAAAACAAAAATGAATATAAATATTAGGTTAGTTTTAATTAAAAACATTATAAAATATCAATAATCTCACTTATTACAACTCAATAAAAAGAGATGTAGTAAAAATGTTCCACCCTTACTCTCAGCCATTAATAAATGTTCATGTAAAATACAATAATTTTATATAACTTTGAAAAGAAAAAGTAATTAAAAATAAAATAAAACATCTTATATCTTCCATTTTGAATGTTATATATATATATAGAAAAGGTAATGGAAAATAAAATCAATTAAATAATAAGAATAATAAGGGAGAGATGGGTATTTCATTTCATTTTTAATATAAAATCAAGATGTAATATTTAAAAATAAATAATAATAATAATAATAATAATAAAGTTCAATACATATAACAAATAAAACATTTTATTATGCAAAGTTAAATTTTATATATATATATATATGCAATTAGAAAAAAATAAATTCATATGGTTAAAACATTTCAAGTAATTTTATTATTATACATTTTGGTATTTTTGTAAATATATTTTTCAGATAAATGTATCTTAAATCCATCAAAGTTTGTTGGAATTGTAATTTTAAATCATGTAGTGTACAAAATTTAAGTTCCAAAGGGGATTTTAAGGCATTGAATCCATATATTCATTCAAAAATGCAATTAAACAATGAAAATTCGTACATGGTACACACACACACACATTCTAGAGTTGAGGTGAGGGGAACACTACTTGGGATGTTGACGTGCTAGATGGCAGCCACGGAGGTTGACATCTAAGCACAAGTGAATGGTTGCAAAAATATCAAGGACATAGGATTAAGTGGCACCATGATGATTGGTCTACAAGATTCTAAAAGGTGGACACAAACATATCAAGGATGAAAAAGAAAAACCAACAAAAAAATAAAAGAGAAGGTGGACAACTGGCATGATCTCACGGGCTAAAGAGAACTTGCCAAGGATGGAAAAAATGAGGGAGGAAATAGAACGTCTAGGGGGAATTCTTCGATATGTCTTGGGAAAAAAAATATGGAGAGGGTGCCTGGAGATATATAGGGGAGGTAAGTGACTAGGAGGGAAGCAATATAGTATCTTGGTAGAACCAACAACATAGGTTTAAAATGTTGTGTATGAATGTCAAACGTCTCGAGGCAACTGTTATCACTAGAAAATCGGACAAGAAAAAGACATCATGAAATGTCAAGCAAAAGGATTTACACGGAAGAAAGAAAATACATAATATGGAAAATTTAACTATTCCTAAGGTCAAACAGGAAAGCTAATCAAGTTACGCACAGAAAGCACTGACACTTAGTGCTCTGCATGGCCTTTTCTTCGATAATAGCGGAGATCTCCGCGGCTATCCCTCAAATAGTCGCGCGATCCTAGGTATGGTGGAAGGTCACCATCCGAGACCACTTGGCACACTTAAGGAATAATATTCAACACTCAAGGTTGCCAAGGATAGCCACCTCGAGGCCTCAAGTGTAGCACATAATGGAATCAACCTCTACTCTTGGGTCATCCTCCATAATTGTACCTAGAGAGGGAAGAAGATTTGAATTTTTTCTATAAAAGACCACCATGAGAAGAACAATTTAGAACACATTGTTATGTTGGCCAAATTGCCCAAGAGAAAACCAGCAATGTGTTGTCCAAGCAACAAAGGAGTGGAGGGATTCATTTTTTGGCCATCCAACATCTCAATCCCAAAGGAGAAGTGCATCAGTTGTCCGTTATCTGACCACTCATTCAAAAAGAGAGAGAGGCTTGCAAGAAGCTTAAGGGAACAACCCTCCTTTCTTTGAATATTAGAGCTCCATAGCTCTAAGGATTCACTACGAGTGTTTTAGCATTCTACCTCTTTTTACCACCACCAACTAATAAAAGGGGATTTGTTATCCATTGGTATTATTAGTTTTTTTAAACTCAATATTGAGCTTGTGTTATATTTTTATTTGTTGTTTCTTGTTTCCTCCTCTATTGTAGTATGCTATGTTTTATAACTATGTTTTCTACATGTTATGATGCTTCAATAACTATTTAACAACTCATTTTTTCCCTGTGACATTTCTTGTAGGAAATCAAACTCCCCTACCAAGCACCGTACATGTCGTACACCCTTGTGTCAAATGCACCAATACAAGATTGGCGACTCCACTTCTTTTTATTCTTAAGATAAGTGGTAGTTGTTTTGAAGGACCTTCCTCGACTTCTCTCATTCACCCTTTTTGAAGAGATTCAGTTTAGAGAAGGTGGAATTTCCATGCATAGAAAACTTGCGCGTCTGTGCACATTCATCCCAGACAGACGCGCAAGTTTCATGCTTGTGTAAAAATAACCCGCACGGAAACTAGCAACACTTTTTTCACTGATTTTTTTCATTTTTAGCAATTGTAAAGTGATTGGAAACCCATAATAAATCTGCCATCACTGTGTTAGGGTGTTTCTTGACTGTTAGGACATGTTTTTGTCTGAAATTTATCTTAGCTATACATTGTTCTAATTTAAGTTTATTATCACAAATTCACATAGTTTAATTAGGGGGCAAGTAAGTGGATTTTTAATCCACACATGTTATCTGGATGAACTAGTTACTGGTAATAGACACCAAACACATAGTATTAACTAGCAGCAATTAATTGGATAGGGCTTCTTCACCCGACGGGAGGAACATACTTATAGAGGAATCCATCAACATACAATTGAGTGCGTTGAGGAAACTTTTTGATAAGGTTGGAGGATAGTATTTACTTCAGGATCCAATGTTGATGATGGGCTTAACTTTTCAGCCTTCCCTTGTTAGAGTACATGATATGAAGTATGATGGTTCATATGTATCCTAAAAATTGAGTTCACTCATAATAAGTAGTCGCATAGAAGTTGTTGCTAATGCAATTTCTATCTTCATTCTTGATGAATTTTTCTAGTTATATAATGTCATTGACATACATTGAAGGCATCATTTTCCATCATTTATAAGCAAATCAATTTTTGTAAATGAGTCCAATTGACATAGTTTAATATTATCTATTAATATTTATGCAGAAATGGTCACAGCCACATTAATAAATATCAACCACATATATAACCTAAAATAAACCAACCTAAAACCTAATTACTAAAAATAACAAACGCAAATAACAAAATATAAATACATGTAGAAAATCCACATAGATTCAACTAATAATTTTAATATGATAAAACATTATACTTGAATATACTCTACCAATTGCAGAAACAAATTTACATCTTGAAATCACAAAACATGAAAGAGAAAGAATTTCAATCGCACAACACAAAGATTTTTCTAGGGAAAGCCTCAACTTAAAAACCTTGTTATTTGTATATTGCATAAGTCAAAGAATATGAGAATATTACAATGCTTTTCTCCAAGCTAAAAAACCTTTGCACTATCTCTATCTGTCTCAATTATTCCTAGATGAGCATGGTTCAATACTTAACCAATTTTGGCTTGCCCAAGTCCCTATTTCCTTGTGCATTTTCCTTGGGTAATTAGGGAAATTTCCAATCCATACTTCATAATCCATTAGGGGCCTTCCTCTGACTGCATGCACCACCTATACAATTCGGATAGTTATAAAATTGATAGTACACTTCCTTTGAACTCCAATCTCAACTGGGCCTTTCTCAGAACTAACATGCATGAGTTATTTATGAGTGAATTATCAATTAACTGGTTGAACACATGAAGTGACACCCCACTGTCTAACCTCCTACTACTTCCTCCATCAATTAGAACTATTTTAACTGAATTTAACTCAAATAATTTAAGTTAATTAATTACAACTCCAAATAAACTCAACGAGGGCTCCTATAATGTATGAGACACTATACATGCATATAGCTTGACCCTTAACTCATATTAACTTAACAAACTAAGTCATCCTAACTAAGTTAACTCATATAAGTTGTCATGTGATGTGGAATTACAATTTTATTTTAATTTTATTCAGGGGAAAATTGAATTAAAATCCTTCTTGATGCCATTTCAATATTTCTTGTTGCCATTTTCAACACTCCCTCTCAACAAGAAAGGAATTCAACTCTATCCTGATCCGGTACCTTTGAAATGTTATGCATGCAACACTTCTCTCTAGTGTTGTTGTTGTTGCAACTTCTGAAACTGTAAAGAATCCAAAAATAAATCAAATAAAAAAAAATTAGATCAATTGTGTCTCCAACTATCTATTGGGAAAAAATGTGTTCTTGTGGACTCTTCTACTAAGCCTCCTTCTCTGTTGTCAACACTTATCTGCACTCATCAGTATATGAATAACATTTATCCTCCTGCTAATTATTACTATGGGCCCCTAGAGCAAGGGTAATGATCCATGAGGAAAAATCACCTCAATGGACCTTGCCCAAATTTCTGCACTCTTGGGACTATTTCTTCACATCGCCCCACCTCTCACCTATAGGTATGGCTGCATGTGCTCCCTTTGCCCACTTAGATCACAATTCTCCCTACTATAGGTATCTGCTTGATTGGATGAATCCACTCTATCTCCTCTCTTCTTCTCCAATTGTGGTTGCTCCACAACTTTCTGAGGCTTCTTCTACGGTTGCATTTTGAGAGGTAATTCATTCTCCCTCTCAAACACTATGTCTTTACCCTTTGCCTTTCTCCTCCTGGATTTTCATGCATGTTCGACCTTGAGAGAATATAGGTTCTTGAATCACAAATCAATATTCTTCACCTGTCTCGTGGTAATATGTCTAAGGAAAACCTTTCCTTTTCTAAATATCACATCATAACCATGATCTTCTAATACCGTGACAGAAAAAAGATTCTTCTGTAGACCTGGAACAAAAAACAAATATGTGAGTCTGAGAGGGGAGCCAGACTCCCTCTGAAAGGTAAAAATACCAATGTCTGTTTTTTTATACCTCCCATCATCTCCAAACTCTATGTTATTCTTGAGGTATTTCTCCTCCAAGTCACTGAAGAGATATTTATTCCCCATCATATGGAATGAAGCAGTGTTGTCGAGATACAACATGCATCACATTATAGTGCTTTCCATGCATGCAATGAGAATGAAATCGAGTTTGAATTGTGAAGCTAGAGCTTCACCTACTACTAGTACTATAGGATCCTTCTTCCTTGCCTTCTTCTGTGGACATTTCGTGTCATAGTGCAGAACTCGTGACAGTGAAAACACTTGATGTTGGAAAATTGTTTCTTCTTGCCCTCTTCACCTTGGGACTTATTTCTCTTGGCTTTCTTTCCTTTTCTGACTAATGAAAATTCCTCTTCTTTGGAATAGGTCCTGTCTTTGTAGTACCTCCTAATCTCTTCCTGCACCAAGTCGGACCACAATCGCTCCCACTCTAGAAGATTCTTCCTCTCATTTACCAAATATTGATAGTTGTGTCAGCTCTTAGGGAGGCGTAGAGGTGCTAGGCTCACTAGATCATCCTCATCAATGGTAACACCAACACTTCTAAGCTCATCCATATATAAAATCCACATAGTTTAAGTTGATCTTGCAATATACTAAAGCAAATTACTTGAATCTATTCTACAAATTGTGGAAACCGATTACGATCACACAATCATATGAATAAGAAAGAGAAATAATTCCAATCACACAACACAAATATTTATCTAGGGAAAGCCTCAGCTAAAAAACCTGTTATCGATATATTGCATTACGTCAAGAATACAAAACAATACACTGCATCTCTCAAGCTTGAGAGCTCTCTGCACTATCTCTGACTATCTCACTCTGATCCAAGAAAGTTTGGTCCAATACTTAACTAATTTCTTGTCTCTGGATGCTCATCCTTGCTTGCGCAATCCATAAGGAAATTGAGCCCCTATTAATTAGGAAATTCCCAAGGAAATACATCCAAGGCATCCTGCTGACCTCATGCATGACCCATACAATTTTCTAATTATATAAATGATAGTGTACTTCCATTTAACTCCAATCTCAACTGGGTCTTCCTCATAACTGACATGCAACAACTATTTATAGTGAATTATCAATTATCTGATTGATCAATACATGTGAATTAAATTATATTTAATTCACTAGACCTCTCACTAGTTCCTGCATCAGTTAGAACTAGTTAAACTAATTTTAACTCAAATAATAAAGTTAAACAATTAGAACTCAAAATAAAATGCAATTGGACCCCCTAGAACTTCGAGAGAACTCTACATGCCTCCAGTTTGACCCCCAACTAGAATTGACTGAGATGACTAAGTATTTTGAACTCAGTTAACAAGTACAAGTTGTCATGTGACGTGGAATTACAATTTCCTTCTAATTTAATTAAGGGAAAATAAAATTTGAAGCCTCTTCTTATTGCTAATTTCAACACTCCCTCTCAACAAGAAAGGGATTGTCTGCTACCCCGATCCTGCCTCTGTAGAACTCAAATTTTACTCTTGACAGTGCCTTCGTCAAGATTTTTGCATCCTACACCTCTGTGGCAATGTACTATAATGACATAATCCTCCTTTGTACACAATCTCTCAGATGGTGATATCGGATATCAATATGCTTGGACCTGTCATGAAAAATTGGATTAACCGAGAGTTTGATGCAACTCTATTTATCATAATAAATCACAGTCGGATGTTAGAAAATTAAATATCACAGAGCAATGAAACACATAAAATATGCGGAAAATACAAGCACACAAAACACATAAAACCAGAGAGACACAGATATACGTGGTTCACCCAGTTTGGGCTACGTCCACCCTGAACATCCAGTCCTTCCTTTCTATTATCCAGCAAAAATGAAGAGACAAAAACTACAGCAGATCCGCTGTAATATCCTCTGTTCTCTCTCACAGTCTCCCTCTCTGTTTCTCACTCCGAGAATACACACATAATACACAGCCGCAATACAATACCCTCATATATACAAGGGGGTTGCCTTCTAGGGAAAAAAACCCTAATCTAAACATAACTTCTACCGTTAGATCATTTGCCTAATGAACGGCCCAGATTGACTAGAAGTTAATATACTTTTACAAGGCAATTTTACATCTGTTTTTAGCTTCGGGGGCGCTGCCCCCGAACCCCTGCCAAGGGGTGCCAGCGATTAATTACGGGCGGCGTTGCCGCCCCTTTTAAGGTACATGGGTCCAATGTTGTGATACAAAGTAAACAAGATAATCAGGCTCCACACCCAACAATCTCCCACTTGGAGACTGATTGTAGCAACTCCACCGCTGCTTCATTTGCTGGACAATGACTCCTCTTTGGACCTGGCTATTCCTCATCTTCATCATCATCCTTGAAGACCAATTGAAACTGAGCACATTCACAGTTTCTCCCTGGTTACAACTTCTGTTAGCATATCTGCAGGATTCTGGCTAGTGTGTATATTTTCCAGCTTCAACTCTACATCTTCCAATACTGACCATATGAAATGGTACTTGAGATGTATGTGTTTAGTCCTGGAATGAAATGCTGAGTTCTTTGCAAGATGAATAACACTTTGGCTATCACTGTATAGTGTTCCCATATCATGCTTCTTACCCAATTCATCCATAAACCTTTGTAACCAAATCATTTCTTTACTAGCCTCTGTAGCAGCAACATACTCGGCTTCTTTTGTTGAAAGTTCAACAACACTTTGGATTTTTGAAACCCAACTGACAGCTGTTCCACCTACAGTAAATACATATCCTGTAGTGCTCCTCCTGTTATCTCTGTCACCTTCCATATTTGCATCAACATATCCCTGTAGAGCAATGTTTGAACCACCAAAGCATAATGCTTGATTTGTGGTACCTCTCAAATATCTGAGAATCCATTTTACTGCCATCCAATGTTCTTTTCCTGGATTATTCATGTACCTGCTTACAACTCCCACTGCATGTGCAATATCAGGCCTTGTGCAGACCATTGCATACATTAAGCTTCCAATTGTTGATGCATATGGAACTTTAGACATATAATCCATGTCTTCTTGGGTCTTTTGGCACATCTCCTTACTAAGTTTGAAATGGCTAGCAAAAGGTGTACTAACTGGTTTTGCATTCTGCATATTAAATATTTTCAACACCTTCTCTATGTACTCATTTTGAGACAGTGTTAATTTGCGATTTTTCCTGTCTCTAGTTATCCTCATACCAAGGATTTGTTTTGCAGCTCCCAAATCCTTCATTGCAAATGAATTTGCCAATTTTCTTTTGAGCACATTTATTTCCTGCATGTTAGACCCTACAACAAGCATGTCATCTACATACAATAACAATATAATATAGCCGCCATCATTTTGCCTTTTCAGATAAACACAATGATCAGAGTGACATCTAGTATAACCTTGTTCAGACATAAACTTGTCAAATTTTAGATACCACTGCCTTGGAGCCTGTTTTAAGCCATACAAGCTCTTCTTTAACCTGCACACCAATTTTTCTTTCCCTTTGACCTCATATCCTTCTGGTTGCTACATGTATATCTCTTCCTCCAAATCTCCATGGATAAAAGTTGTCTTTACATCTAACTGTTCAAGATGTAAATCTTCCACTGCTACAAGACTTAATATAGTTTTGATTGAAGCCATCTTAACAATAGGAGAAAATATTTCATCAAAATCAATACCTTTCTTTTGTGCAAACCCCTTCACCACAAGTCTAGCTTTGTACCTCTATTTTCCTCCATCTTCTTCCTTCAGCCTGTAAACCCATTTATTCTGCAATGTAGTTTTACTTGCAGGCAACCTGACTAAGTCCCAAGTCTGGTTATGCATTAAGAAGTCCATCTCTTCTTCCATGGCTAGCTCCCACTTCTTCCTGCTTTCAACCTGCATTGCTTCTTCATAACATTCAGGTTCACCAGAATCAGTCAACAATAAATAATATAATGAAGGAGAGTATCGTTCAGGGGGTCTACTTATCTTAGTAGATCTTCTAACACCACTTTCAGGTGTTTGAGGTGCCTGTTGCTGTTGTGGTGGTTGCTGCTGCTGTGGTTGTTGATTATTATTATTTTCAGGCACCTTTACTTTTTCAGTTATCTCATCAAGAACCGTGTATTCCTTGATTTCTTTTTCCTATTTCTTTTCCTGCAACTGATTCTTATACAAGACCTTTTCATTGAATATTACATCTCTACTCCTAATGATTTTGTGATTTTCATAATCATATAAGCAATAACCAAAATCATTAGCACCATATCCAATAAAGGTACATTTCTTTGATTTTGCCTCAAGCTTTGTTCTATTTTCTTTATTAATATGGACAAAGGCCTCACAACCAAAAGGTTTTAAAAAAGAGTAGTTTACCTTTTTACCTGTCCATGCTTCCTCTGGAATACCACCATCCAAGGAACTTGAAGGCCCTCTGTTTATTAGATAAACAGCAGTATCTACAGCATCTGCCCAAAATTGTAAGGGCAATCCTGCATGCAATCTCATGCACCTTGCACGCTCCATGATTGTTCTGTTCATCCTTTCTGACACACCATTTTCTTGTGGTGTTCTTGGAACTGTCTTCTCTCTGCGAATTCCATGCTCTGAACAGTACCTATAAAAATATTTGCTACAATATTCACCTCCATTGTCTGATATGAAACGCTTCAACTTCTTTCCCGTCTCAATCTCAACCAAAGCTTTCCATTTCTTGAAAGTATCAAATACATCAGATTTATTCTGAATACAATAAATCCATGTTTTTCTAGTTGCATCATCAATAAAAGTAACATAATAACGAGAGCCACCGAGAGATGATACCTGAGCAGGTCCCCATACATCCGTATGCACAAGCTCCAATTTTTCGCTCTTCTTTTCTTTCCCAACTCTGAGAAATCTGACTCTCTTTTGTTTTCCATAAATGAAATTCTCACATAAATCCAAATCAACATTCTTCAATCCTGGCAACAAATTTCTTGAGTGAAGAATCTTCATTCCCTTCTCACTCATGTGTCCGAGCCTATGATGCCATAATGATGCATCTGCTCCTTTGGAAGTTAAAGCATTAACAGAGTTAGAAATACCATTGCATAAATACAATGTACCAACCTTTTCGCCTTTTGCTATTACCAGGGCTCCTTTGGTGACCTTCCAAGTTTTATCTGTGAAAGTTGTCACACAACCTTCACTGCCTAATTGCCCCGTTGAAATCAGATTTTTCTTCAGATCTGGAACATGCCTTACCTCCTTTAGTAGCCATTGGTTTCCATTCTGTTGTTTTACAAGAACTTTACCCATTCCAACAATTTTACAGGTTTTATCATCACCCAAACGAACTTGTCCAAAATCTCCTTGAACATAGTCATGAAAATATTTCTTATCAGGTGTGGCATGGAATGAAGCCCCTGAATCTACAACCCAAGAATCAGTAACATTTTCGAAAGAAAGAATCAAAGCATCTTGTAACACATAACCTGTCACATTTCCTTCATGATTTTTTTCTTGCTGTGTGTCTCCTTCTTTTCCTTTTCGAGATCTACAATCTTTCTTTAGGTGTCCTTTCTTTCCGCAATTCTAGCACACTATTCCTGATCTGGACTTGGATCTGCCTTTCCTTGATTTACTGCGATATCCCGAGCTCTTTCCTCTTTCCATTCTTCTTCCCCTAGACTCTGCACTCAAAGCATTACCCGATGTCTCACCCGAGCTTTTCCGTCGCATTTCACTTTAAAGTACTAGATCCGGAGACAGAGTTACTAATGGCCATAACCAAACCATTCCAGCTTTCTAGTAATGAGCATAAGAATAACAGAGCTCTAACTTCATCATCAAAGTTTACCCCTACAGAACTTAACTGACTGGTAACTGTATTAAATTCATTTAAATGGTCTGCAACAGATCCACCTTCCGACATCTTCATATTAAATAGTCGTTTCATAAGAAATACCTTGTTTGAGGCTGAGGGTTTTTCATATAGTTTTGCCAACGTCTGCATCAAACCCTCTGTTGTTGTTTCCTTCGAAATATTGAAGGCGAATGACGCTGAAAGGTACAACCGTACTGTTCTGAGTTCCTTTCTATTGAGAATGTTCCATTCCGCATTTGTCATCTCTGCCAGCTTCTTTGTTTTTCTGCTCAATGGTAGGTACAGATCTTTCTGATACAGATAATCTTCCATCTGCATCTTCCACAATGGGAATTTTTGGCTGTTAAATTTCTTGACCCTAAATTTACCATCTTCCTCCATTGCTCCCACTCGAACCAGGAACCCTTCTTTCCTACAAGTTTATCAGCCAAATAGACCTTCGGCTCTGATACCAGTTGTTAGAAAATTATATATTATGGAGCAATGCAACACATAAAATATGCGAAAAATACAAGCACAAAAAACACATAAAACCAGAGAGACACAGATATACGTGGTTCACCCAGTTTGGGATACGTCCACCCCGAACAGCCAGTCCTTCCTTTCTATTATCCAGCAAAAATGAAGAGACAAAACCTACAGCAGATCCGCTGTAATATCCTCTGTTCTCTCTCACAGTCTCCCTCTTTGTTTCTCACTCCGAGAATACACACATAATACACAGCCGTAATACAATACCCTCATATATACAAGGGGGTTGCCTTCTAGGGAAAAAAAACCCTAATCTAAACATAACTTGTACCGTCGGATCATTTGCCTAATGAACGGCCCAGATTGACTAGAAATTAATATACTTTTACAAGGAAATTTTACATCTTTTTTAGCTTCGGGGGCGCTGCCCCCGAACCCTCGCCAGGGGGGGGGCTCCGAAAAGCGCTGTCGCCCCCCCTGGACCCCCCCACGGTAGCGATTAATTACGGGCGGCGTTGCCGCCCCTTTTAAGGTACAGGGGTCCAATGTTGTGATACAAAGTAAACAAGATAATCAGGCTCCACACCCAACATCGGATCCATTTGTTGACCGAACAAACCAACAAGTATCTTCCTCATCCAAATGGACTCACATGTTGCTTGAATAGCAACCATGTAATCTGCCTCTATTGAACTGAGTGCAACTGATCTTTGCTTCCTATTGTACCAAGAAACTGCTGCTGACCCAATGTTGAAGATTCCCCCTAATGCGATCTTCCTTTCAGATGGACTTCCTACCCAATCTGCATCTGTGAATCTTTGAAGCTTCACTCCCTCTATATGCCTGTACCATGGCCCAAACTTTGTGGTGCCTTTGAGGTATCTCAACACATGCTTTCCTGCTTTCCAAAAGGGGTTGGTAGGCTTAATGATAGCTTGACTAAGTTTTTTAACATCATATCATATTCTTGGTCATGTGTTCACTAAATACATGAGTGAACCCACAAACTTCATGTAGATGGTAGCATATACTACTTCTCCTAAAGTAGCATCATCCTTCCTCCAGTTTCCTACTAGAGGAATCTCCATTAAAGAAATTTTGAGGTCTAAAATGGGCCTCCTAAGAAAAGTGTACAACCAAAATCAACTTTATAAGAACCAATAGGATTCAAGATGATGATGTCAACCATGGGGGATGATTCACCATTTTTGGGGTAAAAAAGTAAAAAAGATTAAAAAACAGTAAAATAATAAAACTGCTTTTTTCAATTTGTTTTTTCAACTTATCTCCCTAAATTTTTACTCAAATTTTGAGCAGGAGTACTCATTGGATGAAAAATTTAATTCCTCATCCAAGGAGTACCCATGTTGCATACTTTCGATGGACCCTACTACACAAAAAATGAGAAATACATGAAAAACGTGATTGCAATAATGTTTTTCATCTATTTCTTATTTTTTGTATAGCGAGGTCCATAGGAAGTATGTAACATGGGTACTCCTTGAATGAGGAATCAAATTATGCATCCAAAGAGTGTTCCTGCTCAAAATTTGAGTGAACCCATAGTGAGATAAATTCAAAATACGAGTTGAAAAAGTAGTTTTTTTCTTTTTTCCCTATAAAATTTGATGATGTAATATAATATTATTTTATTATTTCCACTTTTATTTTATAATTTCCTTAGGAAGCCCATTTTATACCTCAAAATTTCCTGAATGCATGAGTTTGATGCCCTCCATGTGGATCTTCTTCAAAATTTCGTTAGCATACTTGCTCTGATATACAAATAGCTTCTCATCTATTTTTCGAATTTCCAATCCTAGGAAATATTGCAAGATTCCCATATCCTTCATCTCAAATTCTCTTACAAGATACTCTTTGCAAGACTTTATGAGCTTCAAATAATAGACATAAAGTACAATGATCAAAATTTTACCTTCTACCACAATATGGTAAACATTCACATCTGATTAACTCTTGGTGAATCCTAACCCAGTGAAGTAGCTTTCAATCATGGTCTGTACCAAGCACGAGGTGCTTATTTTAGTCCATGCAGTTCCCTCTTGAGTCTGAAAACATGTGACTCTCTGTTGAAGGTCTCAAAACCTTTTGTCATATAAATGTACACCTCTTCCTCAATCACTCCATTGAGGAAGGTTGTCTTTGCATCCATATGATGTATCTTCCATCCCATTTGCGCTGAAAGTGCAAGGATATATCTTATTGACGAGTACCTTACGACTGGTGCAAAGGTCTCCTCGTAATCAATCCCATCCACCTAAGAGAACCCTCTAGCAACAAATTTGGCCTTGTGTTTCTCAACACTCCCATCTATTTCTTGCTTCACCTTGTAGATCCACTTGGATCCTACAAATGACTTCCCCTTTGGTCTTGGGACAACTTCCCATGCACTATTTTTGATGATGGATTGATACTCCTCAACCCTGGCATCAACCCAAATTGGTTGTTTCATTTCTTCTTCAAAAGTGGATATCTCAATCTCTAAACTATTTCTCATAAGATCCATGTAGCCAGTGTAATGCTCTGGGGACCTTCTCTCATTGCATTGTGATGTGGGTGCTCTCACATTCTCTCTAGCATCAAGCACCAACTTGTCAACCTCTCTGGTGTGCTTCCTTCCGTCCCGGGATGTCTCTACATGATTCGAATTTATGCAGGAACACAATAAAATACAGAAATAGACATAAACATAGAGATGCAGCGGAAACAATACTTCATTTTATTTAAATCAAACGACTGAAATATGCTTACAGAAATAACAGAAATAAAAATATCTAAGGTGTTGGTAGCATATCTCTGAGAAGAGATGTGGTGGCTACAGACCTCTGAAATTTGTTACAATGAGGCTCGAGGGCCTATTTATTATTGAGAAATAATGGAAAACTCCAAACATACAAAAACCTAACCCTAGGAGACGAAGCACCAAAACTATGGGCCTCGTTTGGGTAAATTAGTGTTTTAACTTCTCGGGGATGTAACTTTGGCATAGGATCTTCGTTTGACGTGCTCAATAGCTCATTAGAAATATTTTTCTGAGGACTATAAAAAATTTCGTTTAGGGTCTCAAAACAGCTCCGGCAGTTTAGGACCCGAAAAACTGCTAAAAATAGTAAGTTGTGCTGAAACTAAAAAACTGAAAGAATTGATGGAGGGGGTTCAAATGGAATAGGTGGGTGGCCACCAATATCCACCTGGATCATTAATGCCCCAAAATGGCTTCGGGCGTGCAGGACCCAAAAACCTACTAAAAATAATATGCTGCTAGAAGTGAAAAGCCGCAAGAATTGATGTTGCGGGTCTAAATGGAATAGGTGGGCAGCCACCGATATCCACCTGGATCATTCCTCCCTCCTTAGGAAGCAATGGTATCCATTGCGTTAAGTTGCTCCATTGGGGGGGGGGATTCTGTTGAACTTGGTATTGGATTTGTCCAGGATGTCACGGACCTGTTGGCGAACATGTTGGATGTTGATGTGTCGCTGGTGGGCAGCCATTGAAGGATCTGGAAAAATTTATCTGTCATCATGATCCTCTGTTTCTCGCGGGCCTCCTCGAACAATATTTTGGTAGGATCTTCTTCTCCCTCGTCTTTCTTTCCTTCCGCAATGGGGGGTCGTCGGGGTTTGCAAGGATGATCTTACGACGGTTCAACCAGATCGAGCTTGAACTCCTTATACCTTGACCGCGTTGGGGACATGAAAAGAAAAATAGAGAAAGAGCAGACCCGCTCTAATACCATTGATCCGTATTTATGCAGGAATGCAACAGAATACACATATAACCATAATCACAGAGATGCAGTGGAAATAATGATCCATTTTATTGATAAAAGAATGACTGAAATAAGCTTACAAACATAATGGAAACAAGCTAGGGCGCTGGTAGATTATCTTTGAGAAGAGATGTGGCTTACGCAGGCCTCTGAACTGTGATACATTGAGGCTCGAAGGCCTATTACAAACGTAATGGAAATATATGAGCCAGGGTACTGCAATGTATCCCTGAGAAGAGATGTGACGGCTACCAACACCTAAAATGTGTTACAATGAGGCTTGAAGGCCTATTTATTGTTGAGAAACAATGTAAAACCTGAAACATCAAAAAATCTAACCCTAGGAGATGAAACGCCAAAACTATGGGCCCCATTTGGGTAAATTGGTGTTTCAACTTCCTAGGGATGTAACTTTGGAATACAATCTCCGTTGACACACTCAATAGCTCGTTAGAAAGATTAGTCCGAGGACTACAACTTTTGGGCCTCGGTTTTTCCAAAAAATGTTGTTTAGGGCCTCAAAACGGCTCCAGAAGTTCAAGATCCCAAAAACTGCAAAAATAGTAAGTTGTGTCGAAATTGAAAAACTGAAAGAGATAATGGTGGGGCACCAAGTGGAATAGGTGGGTGGCCACCAATATCCACCTGGATCATTAAGGCCCCAAAACGGCTACGGGAGTGCAGGACCCAAAAACCTGCTAAAAATAGTAAGTTGTGCTAAAAGTGAAAAGTTGCAAGAATTGATGGTGTGGGTCCAAATAGAATAGGTGGGTGGCCACCGATATCCATCTGGATCATTCCTCCCTCCTTAGGAATAAATGGTCCCCATTGCATTGATATCCTCCATGAGATGAGGCAAATGTTGTTGAATTGGACATTATATTTCTCGGAGATGTCATGGACCTCCGGGCAGACATGCTGGATGCATTTACGAAATTTGGTTTCTTTATCACCCTCAGAAAGTACATATGTGGATTCTGTATGTGTAGATGTCGGAGGTATGGCAACATCAGGCGGCGGTGCATCGGGGGTCAGATCAATGGAGTGCTTGTCCTGACAATGTAGAGGAACCTCTGTGAGTGAGTAGAAAATTTCCTCGTATTCCTCCATGACTTTATCCATCTGTGGCAGCCGTGTAGGGGAGCCTTGTTTCGAGGTTGTGGCCACAATTTTCTTCTTACCCTATGAACGATTTGTAAGGAAAATAAATTTCCTGGTTTGGGACACAATCTTACAACGTTTTTTTGGAGTAGTCAAAGAGATGACAGGAGGTGGTACTACCTTTGGTATCATGTACAAGTTATTTCCCAAAGTAATAACAACAGCACGAGGCTTAGACTCAAACACAGCATGTCGCCTCCATAAGTATGGTTGGCCCAATAATACATCAACCACATCAAGAGGAGCAACATCACACAATACCTCATCTGTGAATGGCTTGATATTGTATGGAAGGCGACACTATTGGCGGATGTGGATATCTCTCCCTGGGTTAGGCCACGCGATGGTATACAGCTGCGGGTGTGCTATGGTTGGTAGGTCGAGCTGCTTCACGACCTCTCCTGAGATGAGGTTCTTTTGGCTTCCGCAGACTGCTATTGACAAGGAATTGTAGTGGAGAACCCTTCACCCACATCTATGAATGGAAGAGGCGCTCCCCCTCTAGATCCTTGGGATCCTCCCTCTGGATCTTGGTGGTGGAAAAAATCGCACTGGGATCCGCATCAATGATCTGCTTCCCTTTGTCATTGCCTTTTTCTGGTTCAGACTCAGGATCAGAAAATGCATCTGATTCAGGTGCCTTTAGTTCGGCCACCAAAGACTGTTTGGCCTGACACTTGTTTGTGCTATGACTGGGGCTATTATGAAATTCACACCACTTCCCTATGTCCTTCTTTGGATTTGTGGTGTTGTTATGAGTTGTACCGCTTTGGCCTTGCCCCTTTTTCTTCGGTTCGGGGGTCACCTTTCCCTGGATTCGGATTTGCAGATCCAAAGTCTCGCTTCCTATTCTTAAATTTATGCTCGATCTTGGCGGCATAGCGATATGTCGTGCCAAGCGATGTAATGTCAAGAAACTCCATTTCCTCCTTAATACGTTTGTGTAGACAACCGTAGTACTTGAGCACCAAATGTCTCTTTGGATATTTAATACCCAAATTTGTGCACAAGGTATGGAAAAAATTCGTCAGTTCATGTACATATTCATCCCTTTTTTGCCGTAGCATGGTCCATTAGATGTATTTGTCCCCATATCTCCCCACGGGGTAATATTGTTCCTTGATTTCATCTTGGAACAAATTCCAAGTGGGTGTGGACGAGAACAGAGAGGGTTCCCCTTCGTCCTCTTACTCACAGTAGGTTTCCCACTAGTATTTGACATGGGGGGTGGCTTTGAGGAGTGCAAAAATAACCTTTTCTCGATCGGATAAATCATGGACCGAGAAATACCCTTCCAACAAATTTAACCATTTATCTACGTCATATGCATCTATTTGGCCTTCAAATATAGGAATGTCAAAGTTTACCTATACCTTGAAGTGAGTGGCGCCTCTAGAGTGACTGTTGGATGCAGATGCGCCGTAGGACGACAGTCATTAAAGGATCTTAGCAAAGTTATCCATCATCGTGTTCCTTTGTTTCTTGAGTGCTTCCTCAATCAATATTTTGATAGGATCTCCTTCTCCCTCATCTTTCTTTTCTTCCGCCATGGGAGGTCGTCGGGGTTTGCGAAGCTGATCTTGTAAGGGTTCAACCAGATCGAGCCCTAAATCCTTATACCCTAATCGCGTTGGGGACATGCAAAGAAAAACAGAGAAATATCAGACCCCTCTGATACCACTAATCTGAATTTATGCAGGAACGCAATAAAATACAGAAATAGACATAAATGCAGAGATGCAGCGGAAACAATACTTCATTTTATTTAAATCAAATGACTGAAATATGCTTACAGACATAATGGAAATAAAAATAGCTAGTGTGCTGGTAGAATATCTCTGAGAAGAGATGTGGCGGCTACAGACCTTTGAACTGTGTTACAATGAGGCTTGAGGGCCTATTTATTATTGAGAAACAATGGAAAACTCCAAACGTCCAAAAACCTAACCCTAGGAGATGAAGCGCCAAAACTATGGGCCCCATTTGGGTAAATTGGTGTTTCAACTTCCTGAGGACGTAACTTTGGCATATGATCTCCATTTGACGCACTCAATAGTCCATGTTGCTCTCGAATTTCCCAAAAAATGTCGTTTAGGGCCTCAAAACAGCTTTAGAAGTTCAAGACCCAAAAAACTGCCAAAAATAGTAAGTTGTGCCAAAATTGAAAAGCTGAAAGAGACAATGGTGGGGCCCCAAGTGGAATAGGTGGGTGGCCACCAATATCCACCTGGATCATTAACGCCCCAAAACGGCTCTAGGAGTGCAGGACCCGAAAACCTGCTAAAAATAGTAAGTTGTGCTAAAAGTGAAAAGCTGCAAGAATTGATGGTGCAGGTCCAAATGGAATAGGTGGGTGGCCACTGATATCCACATGGATCACTACATGAGTGGGTGCTTTGACTCTTTGTTCCTTTTCTTGTGGCTGCTCCACACCTTGAGGTTCTTCTTTTGGATCTAAGAGCTCCTCAACTTCATGCAATTGAAGCTTCCTCTCAAAGTAAATTTGCATGGCCTTCTCTTCATCGAATTTCACATCTCTTCTGACCATTTTCATCCAATGTGCTGGAAATTAAAGCCAATAGTTTTGAGGTGTATCTATGTACCCCACAAATATTCCCAACTCAGTTGTAGGCTCTAGCTTCTTCCTGGCATATTTGGTTACATGGCGATAAACTGATGAAGAAATTTTTTTAAAATGTACCACATCTGGTTTCTTACTTGAAAAATATTCCTCTGGTGTACTCATCCTAAGAATCTAATGAGGACTTATGTTCTGCACAAATACTTTTGTATTGCATGCTTCAACCCACAAGTGAAATGGTAGGCCCTGATAATGCAACATTGCTCGTGTTGCTCCCATAATAGTTATGCTCTTCCTTTCTATAACCCCATTCTGTTGTGGGTTATGAGGTGCTATCAATTCCCATCGAATTGCTTCTGGAGCACAGAAGTTATTGAATTCGTTTGAGACATATTCTCCGTCGTTGTCGCTCTTGAGAGAATTCACCTTCTTTCTTGTATCTTTCTCGATAAGTTCTTTGAACTCACAAAACTTTGAGAACATATGATATTTCTTCTTCATTAAGAATATCCAACACTTGCATGACAAATCGTCTACAAAAATCACATAATACATGTGTTTTGTTGTGGAGGCTGTCGAGAACGGTCCACACACGCCTGAGTGAAATCTTTCAAGTGTCGCCTTTGCTCGACTACCCTTATCATGAAAGGTGGCTTTGGTGCACTTCCCCAATGTATACCCTTTGCATGTATATCGCTGCTCAAGTCAACCCTTTGGAAGTATTGTAGAAATATGTTTCATGATCTTCAAAGCTCCATGGTGTAGATGGCCCAATCTTCTATGCCATAACTCACTGATGTCTCAACTCTACACCTTCTCTTTTTTCGTGCTCAAGGCAGCATAGTTTTCTAAATCTAATTTGTATAGGTTCTTTACTCGAACCCAAATCTTCTTCACCTGTATCATGGCTTTGTGATGAAGGAACACCTTTCCTTTGCTAAATATCACATCATAGCCATGACCTTCGAACATAACAACTAAAACTAAATTCTTCTTTAAACCAGGAACACACATGACTTCTTTTAATATGAGAGGAGTACCAAACTCCCTTTGAAAGGTAACAATACCTATGCAAGTCGTGCTATACCTCCCTTCATCTCCCATCTCGATGTGCATCTAGAGATCCTTCTCCTCCAATTAAATGAAGAATTTTTTGTTTCCAGTCATATAGAATGAAGCTCCACTATACAAGTAGTAGACTGAACCCATCACTGATTACACCATGCATGCGATGAGAGTGAAATAAAACTTGAATTGTGAAGCAAGTGCTTCACCTACCTCTCCTCATGAGGGCTTATTTTTGGTCTTCTTATGCAGACACTTTGTATCATGGTGTCCAAGCTCATGACAGTGAAAACATTTTATCTTCGACAAGTCCTTCTTCTTTCCTTCCTAACCAGAACCTTATTTGGAATGGGACAGCTTCCCTTTCCCTTTCTTCGCCTTTCCAACCAAGGAAAAATTATCCTCATCATCAGTATTTGATGAGGATCCATCTCTGGTATTCCATCGAATCTCTTCATGTACAAAGTTAGACCACAATCACTCCCACTTTGGTAGATTCCTCCTCCCATTCACTGAATCTTGGTAGTTGTGCCAGCTCTTGGGAAGGCCTAGAAATGTTAGGATCACCAGATCATCCTCGACAACTGTCACACCAACACTTCCAAGCTCATCTCAACATTGAGTGAACTTCATCAAGTATTTTGGTATCGCGTTGCCCTTCTCCATCTTAATTTTTCTGATCTTGTCCTTCATCGCCTGCTTCCTATGGTCTTTGTTGTTCTAAAACAAATATGTGGCCTTCCACATAGCATATGGAGTTTCCTTTCGATGGAGGTTCGATACAATATGATATCAACTGCTTACAGAATCCTTCTCACCTTTTCTACATTCTTCTTCCATGCATTAAGATTTTGAGCATCTATTGTTGTAGGTCTTGGAATATCAATGTCTATGAATTCCTTCAACCTATTGTCTTCCAACACTACCTCCATCCTGTCCTTCCAAGCTATGTAATTTGAACTACCCTGAAAGCCATATTCGAGTCTCAATCCACATAAAGACATATGTATTCTGCTGCTAGTCCTGAAGAATAAATATGTAAATTCGAATCACCTGTTCAAAACAAACTCGTATTCTTCTCTTCTATAGTCATTCCCGCTCTGATACTGTAACAACCCGAAATTAAAATTTACAACTAATTACATCAATTTATGCAATTTATAATCAGCGCACATCTATTCAACTAATTAGCATATACCAAACAATGGAAAGGGAACCACATGCACACATTTCCTATGTCAACATGTAACTTTTATTTGTTTATTTTAAGTTTTGCTTAATTTAATGTTTCTCTTAATTTAACTCTTTCTTATTTTATTCCTTTTTACTTTTTGTTAACTTTACTTATTTTTTACTATTTTTATAGTTTTTTTAGTTTAACTCTTCCTTATTTTATTCCTTTTTAATTTTGTTAACTTCACTTATTTTTACTATTTTTTATAGCTTAATTATATATATGTTTATTCAAAACTCCATTTTATTATATACTAATTTATTTATTTATTATTATTATTCTCTTTATTATTTATTATGTATTTACTATTATTTAATTATTATTTATTTGCTATTTATTTTAATATTATATTAAATTATTATTATTATTATTATTACTATTATTAGGGGACATTACATATACCATGTAGAAAATCCACATAGATTCAAGTGATTTTGTAATATACTAAAATAGAATACTTAAATCTATTCTACAAATTGCGGAAACCAATTACGATTGCACAATAACATGAATAAGAAAGAGAAATAATTGCAACCGCACAACACAAAGATTTATTTGGGGAAAGCCTCACATAAAAACCTTGTTATCTTTATATTGCATTAAGTCAAGAATATGAAAGAATACAATGCTTCTCTCAGGCTTGAGAACTCTCTGCACTATCTTTGACTGTCTCGCTCTGATCCAAACAATTTTGGTCCATTACTTAACCAAATTCTTTCCTCTGGATGCTTAGCCTTGCTTGCACAATCCCTAGGTAAATTGATCCCCTATTAATTAGGAAATTCCCAATAACTGATTGTGCAATACATCCAAGGTATCCTGTTGACCTCATGCATGACCTGTACAATTTTCTAATTATACAACTGATAGTATACTCCCTTTAACTCCAATCTCAACTGGGTCTTCCTCAGAACTGACATGCAACAAATATTTATAGCGAATTATCAGTTCTATGATTGATCACTGCATGTGAATTAAATTATATTTAATTCACTGAACCTCTCACTATTTCCTCCATCAGTTAGAACTAGTTAAACTGATTATAACTCAAATAATTAAGTTAAACAATTACATCTCAAAATAAACTGCAACTTGACCCTTTAATCAAAATAAACTACAACTTGACCCTTTAAAACTTAGAGAGAACCCTACATGCCTCTAGTTTGACCCCCAACTCGGATTGACTAAGCTAACTAAGTCTTCCCAACTGAGTTAACTCGTACAAGTTGTCATGTGATGTGGAATTACAATTTCCTTCTATTTTATTATTAGAAGCCTCTTCTTGTTACCAATTTCAACAATCCCGACATTGAGTGAAATTTTTCAAGTACTATTGTATTGTGTCTCCCTCCTCCATCTTGATTTTTTTGACCTTGTCCTTCAATGCCAGCTTCCTGTGGTCATTGTTGTTCTGAAACAAATCTGTTAAGACCTTCCACATAGCATATGGAGTTGCTTTTCCATGGAGGTTCAAGACAATATGATCTCGAACTCCTTGTAACTGAATCCATCTTTCCTTTGCTACGTTCTTCTTCCATGCCGCCAGATCTTGAGAATATGTTGTTGCAGGTTTAGGAATATTATTGTGTATGAATTCCTTCAGCCCATTGTCTTCAAACACTGCTTCCATCCTATCTCTCCAAGCTATGTAATTCAAAATACCCTGAAAGAAATATTTAATTCTCAATCAAGAGAAAGACATCCTGATCCTGTTGCTGCTCCAGAAGAGTAGATCTACAAATTTGATTCATCTACACAAAATAAACTTGTATTATTCTCTTCTATAGTGACTCATGCTTTGATAACATGTATAAAATCCACATAGATTGAACTAATAATTGTAATGTGCTTAAATATTATACTTGAATCTTCTTTACCAATTTCAGAAACCAATTTATATCTTGAAATCATAAAACATGAAATAGAAAGAATTTCAATTTCACAACACAAAGAGTTTCATGGGGAAAGCCTCAGCTAAAAAACCACACTATTTGTATATTGCATAAGCCAAAGAATATGAGAAGATTAAAATATGTTTCTCCAAGCTGATAAACCTCTGCAATATCTTTATCTGTATCAATGATTCCTAGACAAGCCTGGTTCAATACTTAACCAATTTTGGCTTACCCAAGTCCCTATTTCCTTGCACAATTTATTTAGGTAATTATGCCCTATTAATTAGGGAAATTTCCAATCCATACTGCGCAATCCATTAGGGAATTACTCTGACTGCATGCACCACCTATACAAATTGGACAATTATAAAACTGTCAGTACACTTCCCTTGAAATCCAATCTCAACTAGGTCTTTCTCAGAACTAACATGCATGAGTTATTTATGAGTGAATTATCAATTAACTAGTTGAACACATGAAGCGACACCCCACTGTCTATCCTCCTACTAGTTACTCCATTAGTTAGAACTATTTTAACTGAATTTAACTCAGATAATTTGAGTTAATTAATTACAACTCAAAATAATCTCAACTAGGGCTTCTATAATGTAGGAGACACTCTACATGCCTCTAGTTTGACCCTCAACTCGAATTAATTGAACCAAATAAGATATCCTTACTTAGTTAACTCGTACAAGTTGTCATGTGTTGTGGAATTATAATTTTATTCTAATTTCATGGAAGAGAAAATTAAATTAAAATCCTTATTGATTCCATTTTCAAGATTTCTTAGTGTCATTTTCAATAATACTTTAATCATTAACTTTAAAATTTATAGCCCTATAACAACTAGTTTATTGAAATTTCAAAAATACTAACGAATTACCCACCAATTTGTGTCTTCATGGAGTATCTAGGCATCGAGCTGAAAAATTGGAAGGGATTACCTTTCCATTAGCTGATTTCCTCTAGGTTGTATCTTCCAATGTTCACATGCTCTTGGAATGCAACAACAAATGAGCCACCGCATTTCTCTCACCACCAAACTTGTGAAAGACTGACATTATAAAACATAGTAATGGAAATCGCTGACCCATCTCGTACTTGGTGTGTAATAAGGGAGGAATCCCTTAGGCAACAGGAAGTTGACTGTAATTAGTGGAGAATATGGGAATGAGGATGCAACTAATCTCAATTGCGTGTATTATGGTTGTGGTTGTCCATGTGGTAGTCTTGTCACTATTTTTTGTCCAAGTTTCAATATCTTGATGATCTAAGGTTTGTATTCAGGTTTCATTCACAGCCGTAAATTCTATGTAAGATTGTACTCACATAGCTTTGAAACAACATATATTTCATTGAATTCTGTGGTGTGGCATAATTTTTAAAGAAATAACTAATATATTAAATAATGTATATGTCATTGAATTTGAATTGGTCCAATCATTTTTATACGAATTTTCTGCCAAAATGAAAAGCATCTAAAATGATTTTTAGGTGTTAAATTGATGTCCAAAATTCAAAAGGCCGGACACATTGCATGGATTATTTTTTAATAAATTAAAGATAAGAATAGACTAAAGAAACTGAAAAATCATTCACATACCTTCTATATTATCCATTGGATCATGTATTAAACGAAGAATATTCTGAAATTATCAAATCTTGATCATTCATAATTTAAAATTTGAAAATTCCTCAAGCCCAATTCCAATATAGACCACACCTTCAACGTAATTAAAGAATATATCTTAGATAATATGTTCCAATAAGATATAATATTTTTATCTAAAGATTAATTATATATTAATTATTTTTTAATTTATCTACTATATTAATGAGGGATTAGATCACTAGGTCACTTTTATCCACCATATTAATGTGGAATCACTAAGGTTACTTTTTTCATGATAAAATTAAGGAGGGATGTGATTTAATTTGTAAGGGTATTAGAAACACATTTCAGTTTTGAAGATTCTGTTTTTGTTAGTTTAGTTTTTATGTTTTGTTATTAATTCTTTATAAACAAAAGGAAAGTATGGGACTAGAAATAAAACGACATACAACCACACCATGTTGTAAAAAAAACATTAAATCTATGCACTAATGTCATGGGACAATACATACTATAATCTTATAATATTTAGGATAATACACAATATAATGTTAGTAAATCCATTTGGTATTTTCAATATATATTCCTAGATAATACACATATTAATATTCGTAAAACCATTTTGTATATTCATTATATATTTATAAATCCATAATGTAAACATAGTACTAAATTTTTGTAGTAATGCAATGGGACAATACCAAGCATAATATTTGTCAATCCATAATGTAAACATAGCACTAAATCTTTACACTAATGCCATGGGACAATACCAAACATAATATTTGTAAATACATTCTATATAGTCACCCTTTTAATAAATACATAAATTTTATATATATGTATTATACCAATCCATGAAATGCCTCAAGAAGAAGCATTAAAAGAAAATGATTTGCACACCTTTTAACTGAAATTGAAAATTTATTCTTTCATTTCTCACAAGTCCTTTTGGCATGTCATTATTTTTTGGTGAGATGTTTTAAATATATTCCTTTGAAGTACACAAATTTGCATCATTTAGTCATAGTAAAAATTTGCATCATTTAGTTAAAGTTCATCGCAACTTAAGTGTGAAATCCCTTCGAAATTGAAAAATTGAACTTAATTATTTTCTTTTAGTTATTTGATTGAGAGATATAGATTTATCATTATAATGTGTATGTGTCAGTGAGTATGCATGTTCATGGATTTGTGCCTTTTTAAAGTATTTTTTTATTGGAGATTTAATGTTTAATTGTTTTTGTGTATATTCATTGATATTTTTCTTCCTAAAATGTAATTGTTATATGAGTTGTTTGATTGTTACCTAGTTGGATTTGAAAATTTTAGTTCAACTAAAATAGTTCATATTTTAATGTTTAATTGAAATGTTTTTATTTCTATAATAAACCGATTAATTTGATGCATTTATATGTAATGTTTAATAAAATGTAGTATAGTTTTGTGTGCAATATTTTTCTAAATTAGTATTAAAGCTAGGAGCTTTAGGTGTAACTCCCTCACTGAAAAATTTATTTGAAAAATGTGAGATTAATTTGTTGTAGAAATAAGATAGTGCAAATGTGTGAATATTTTTTTATAATGTGAGACATGGACCGTGTGGAGTCTCTAGACTCGACATTGTAGACAAGGTTCTTTGGGTCAGTTGTCACTATGCACAAAAAGTGACTCATATGGAGGCATATCTTCCGACATTTTTTTAATTTTGTTTTTGTTGATATTACTTGCTCCAAATAATCTGTGTATGCAAATATTTTATTGTGAATGATGACCCATCTTTCCTATTATTGTTTTAGAGTTTGCTTCTTAGCTAGAGAAAGTTTGCATTGGCTTGTTCCACTTGAAATGACTTTACCATTGGCTTAAAAGTCATGCAAAAAAATGAAGCATCAATTGTGTGGGCCATTTGAAATTTTTTCGGCATAAATGAAAGGGGTAAGGAGTGAGCACACATTTCTTTGTAATCATCTTATGAACATGTTGGCGATGAAAACTAAAAGCATGTTAGGCCACATGATTCCTAACAATGAGGAGAACCAATGATTTGTAATCGAATAAGAGCCCATTGGGTCACCAGGGAGGAGAACCAACAATTGAATATGGCAATGTTATGCACAAGAGAAGGCATTGTCTCTTTATGGTAGTTGTACACATGATTAGGTCACCAGGGGGTGTACTATCGGGTTTTCAACTAGTGGGTGGAGTATAATGGAGTTGTGGATTGGATAACATAGTGTCTGTTAGTGACCTATAATATAGGATTCATAATTTTGACTTGACTGTTTATAATCTTGTAAATCTATACATACTTTGCCTTCTGCAAGTTGTATTCACATATTTTGTAAAAAAATCAAAAAAATCAAAAAGAGGGTAAAAAGTCCTAAAAGAAAAATCAAAGGACTTAGAAAAAATAAAAGACCCCAAAAGAAAAATGAATAAAAAATGAAAGTGTGCAAGTATAAATGCCACTATTTTTTCCTTTTGACTATGGCAGAGTGTCAATAAATGCCATAGTCCATGATGAGTTAAACAGTTTAATCTTGACTTGTCATGTTTCAATTTCACTTGTTGTAGATAGAGAATAATGAATTTTCATACAGTTTAATCATGACAATTCAGTAGTTAGGTAGATAAATCAAGTGAATCCAACAGTTTAATCTGGATTCATGGACGAAATAAGTGTAGAATTAGATAGTTTTACTTGCTTTCAGAAATGCTGTGAAGGTTGCTAGCTCAAATGCACCTTACTAAAAAGGAAGAAAAAATGTTAGCATGGTAAGCTGGGTAGGTAGAAGAAGGTGAAAAGTCTCAATGTAAATATCATTCATCATGGGCTGCAAAATAACTAACTTCCCTTTCCCATAGTCATGAAGCATTCTAAACTATCATTTAGAAAGGCTCAAGGCATTTCCTTGACTTTTGTTGGGACCAGACCCAAGGCTCTATGATTGATCAGTTGAAAGTGTAAAATGTCTATATTAATCCCCAAAATCACATCATTACTCCATTTCATGCATTCATCCCCTTGAAACAATCCTAAGTAAAACCTCATTTTACTTAAATACATTATAATTCCCATTTGATTAACTTCCTACATCATTTGAAAACATTAAGCCCTCAAAATAACATTATATCATAAGTTAAAGTGATAATATGAATGCAAATTATCTTTTAAACTTCAATTTACTTAGTTATGTTTATATGTTTTGAGTATACCTTGTCCTATTTTCATATTAAGTTTTAATTAATATATTAACTCCCTATAGAAATAACCTTTTCCTATTATATAACTCCTTTTATATAACTAGCCTCAAAAACCCATATATTATAACTTTAGCCGAAGTTTTTTAATCCCCACATGTTTAAATAAAACACCCACACTTCAACCCCTTTGGCTAAAACATATCTTTATGTATAAACCCGCCCCCTATGGTAGTTAAATCATTTTGATTTAATTAACTATATAGTAAAAATACATGAAAAATTCATTAAACATATTTAAATATGTGTTTAAAACAAAATATAATCCTCGAAGTTTAATTTAAACTAAACTTCAAATAAAATCATCCTTTCATTTCCCCGACTCTCTTAACCCAAGGTTAAAACCTTAAGCTTTTTTACTTTCCCGATATATATCCCTCACCACAGTTATAACCTTGGGTGAAGTCCTTTATACCCCTCCCAGTCACTTTACTCCATTGTATAAAATCCGTTTATACATTAAACTTCATAAATCCCTCAGCACCATCGGACTCCATTCTAACCGTCCGATCATCCTTCTCCTTTTAATCCGACGGTCAGAAGTAAACCCGATAAGCCCTTTTCCCCATCCCCACCATTTCCTATCGGATCGAATTTCATTTGTTGATCTCCCCTTGTTGTTAAATCGACGGTACAGATCAAAGCCCCGACCCCACTGTATTTACCCCACAACTTCACATCAAATCTTGATCATTCACTCCGCTCTGACAGATCAGACGATGCACATTCATTTTCGCATTTCTAAAGTAATCGAATGAAGTTGCCCAAAATTTTTGCCAAAAAAGTAGTTTTGTGAAACCGCCCCATGCTACGTGTCCTCCTTTAATTTGATCGCATTCCAAAAGGGAAAAACCAGTTACCACTCAAAAGTGATGCGAAAACCATTTATGGTATCTCCTTTAAACACGCAAATCGCTCCTGCCCCAACCTGCAATAAATGACATTGAAAGGTGATATAACTTAAGGTTTTATGACTTAGTTTTTCATTTTTTCCTTTTTATTTTGCCCAGTTTCCATATTAAGCACTGTAATCCATTTTCAAAGCCTCCCGACACCCTTTTCAAGCCTTCTGCAAATCAATTGACATATAAACAGCCTTTCCCTCTGAAATTCAATCCCAGAGAAGTTCCACGGCCTCTACCCATCAAATTCAACCAAATTGAATATTGTTGCAAGTTCAGAAACTTCATCTACTGTAATTATACCTTTTACAGGTATTTTCCATAAAAATCAATCCATAAAATCTTCAAGTTCAAAGAAAATTAAGCTAATTAGACCGTCATTGCCTAAAATGAGTTGAAGTAGCCATCTGGGAAGTTTTATAAACCTTCAAAATATAGGGGAAACCCTGTCAAAATTTCTCCAGAATCCACATTTTCCATTTTAGCAAATTTTTATCCATTCTAAGAGCATTTTCACTGCTGAATTTGATCTAGAAGACCTTGTGCATATAGTAAACCTATTCTGTCTTCTTAAAACCCTACCCAGAGTTTCAAATTTCTAGAAAAATTCTTCAATTGTCCCAAGTATCTAAAAAAGAACGTAGAAAATTGTTTCATCTTTCTCTGTTCATTTAAAATGACCAAAAAACAAGTAACTCCCAAAACTGGAGGTCCTAAATCCCAGAAGCCTGCCTCCAACAAGCTTCAAAATCCCAAACCTCCCAGAATTGATAAACCTACTCCTATTTTAACTGTTGATTCTACTGAAATAGTTAGACCTCTGCAACCTCCTGTTGCCATTGAAGAAAGCAATCCTTTGATTGACTTAGATTACAGAATTTCAGATGCCATTCTTGAATTTGATCTTCTAGAAGTGCATAACTGGTGTCAAGAGAAATTTTAAAAGAAAGAAGCCAATGATATACCTGTATGGGAGTCTAATTTGCCCAAGTATGTGGTTCCCATCACCCATCCTGCTTAGTATTTCATAAGGTTGTGTCAAATGCATTATATTCCTGATCAAAGGTGCATGGCTAACAAAGATAGTGAAGTCTTATTTTTTATAATTGTTGAATCAATCAATGACATGCTCCAGTTAAGCCATAATCCACAAGCAATGTCATTGTTAATTGAATACTCGACCCAGATGTATTTAGACCTAGATTTCCCTAGGAAGTTCCAAATTATCCAAAATTTCATGCCCAATCATGTTGATCTTCCTAAGGTGAACCCTCCTTATGATACCTTTGATTTTCCTGAAGGCTCCAGACAGGTCATTTCTATGATGTCAATTATTTTGGGTTATGTTAATGATGAATTCACAGATGCCTCTATCTTAGGTTTCCTTTCCACTTTGTCTCCTAGACAGCAGCCAGACTTGATTTTTGACTTTGCCAAATTTATTGCTGACAATATTCATTATCAGCTGATAAAATTGCCTGATGAAGGAGTGTTCAGATATACTTCATATATGTTACATCTCTTCTTGTTCTTTCAAGCAGATAAATTTCCTTTTGCAGTACAGAAAATAGATATGGAAGGTAAACCACTTTCAGTAATATTTTGGACCTCTCTTCTGAGAAAGAATAGCAGTGAGTACAATTATAGTGATTTCAATGACCTATTTATCATCCCTGCTATCAGTTTGTTGGATAAAGCAGAACCACTAAGAATAAATGAAGATATCAAAAGGATTTTACAGTTATCTGAAAACTGTAAAGTGGGTGATTGGTATTTATACAAAAATCATACTAAGATTAGAATATATGGTGCAACCTTGGCCCCATACAAATTGCCAAGATTTTTGAACACTAGGAATTTTGCTCTAGAGTATATAAGGCAGATTTTGAATGTTGATGTAGTAAATTTCATAGCATCTAAAAATAAGGCAAAATTTAAATTAATAAGTCAAATTGGCTCTTTCATTGTAAACAACAAAGATGCCTTAAAGGAAGTATCATACAAGCTATCAGCATTCAAGTTTCAGGAAATTTTTTATTGGAACTATGACCCTCAGGGTATTATAAGAAATCTCAGAATTAAAAGAAAATTGCCCCCATTTATCCATGAATCTAAGCCATTTATTGAAAAAATTGCCAATCAGTTGGAATGGGTGACCAATAACTTAATTGATGATGACCAGGATAAGCAGACAAACAATTTGAATAATGTACAGGTGGTTATAGTGAATCAACCAGCAGAAGTATCAAACAAAAGACCAAGGAAAGAATAAGGATATTTGGCTGAAACAATCATTGAAAACAAATTCAAAACATTGTACAGCAAAAAGGCCAAAATGACTACTTTAGAAACAGAAGAAATAATATATGTGGATGACACTAATCAGCAGCAGACAGATGATGAAGCCACCATCAATGTGAATGAGACACTCAGAGAGATTCAAAGTGAACAGGTACAAGCATAGGGTAAAGGCAAGGAGATGGTTGAAATGGAAATGGATATAGAAGCCCCCTCTTCTTCTTCTAAAATAATTGAAGAAAATGATTCTGATATTCAGAAGAGGTTCAAGCTAATTAGAGAGTAAAATGAAGAAATCAAAGATGAATTTTATTCTAAACTTCTCAAGGAAAAACCAGGAGATAAGGACAGATTAGTAATTGCATTTGATTACTCAACCAACCAAATGAACATGTATTTTCTCCAACCAGTGGTAGTACATCCAAAATCAGCTTCAGACTACAAAAAGACAGAATTTGTAGTAAATGTTGATACTATGCATGAGCTGGATCAGATAGAATTTCACAGAAGTGCATCATAAATGTTATATTCAAAAGTAGTAAGCAAAACAATGAGTGCCACTATGCTCCAAAAGACTGTATCCAACTTGCAAACTCAAATGAAGTTGGATAAAGCATCTTTACATGCCAAGGATTTGAGAATAAAATCCTTAGAAGATTTGGTCATTGAGTCTGGAGCAGATCCTTCTAATATTGAAGCTACCAAGAAGTTAATAAGACAAAAAAATGATGATATTATAGCCTTAAGAAAGCAGCTCAAATTACCACAGAGTGAGCACCCTCAAACAAAAGAAATACTTCAGGAAAAATACAGAGAAAGAGGAAAATATGCAACTTGTTTTGAAAATGACAGCCCAGATAAAAATATGGAAACTTAGATAGAAGCTCTTATGCAAGAAATTGAAAATTTGAAGAAAACTCAGCAGGTTTCCGTTCCTACAGTTATTCCAACTGTAAGCACAACAATCCCCTCAACATTGGCAGAAAATTTGGCACCGCAAGGAGTATTGGCAACTGCAGTGTCAATTACTTCTAAAGATATCTCTGCCACTTCCTTATTAACATCACAGATAAACACAGTAGGAGAAACAACTGCAATAATCAGGGCCATGGAAGATATGTCTATAAAATATCAAGAAATAATCAGTTTAAAAGGCACCATCAAAGATCTAGAAACATCTAAAAGAGATGCCTTCATCACTTCCAAAAGACATGAACAGAGGGCTGATAGATTACAGGAACAGGTGAAAATTCTTCAACAGCAGGTGAATCTTATTGAACAGGTTGCCTACATAAAAAATCATTTGTGGACAAAAATCACTGAAGGCATTCACTCACAATGGCCTTCTATTCAAATAATATATGAACAAAAACATCTTCTACAAGATGCCTTAGCAGAAATTGATAAAACAAAGAAGGAACTTGGCAACAAACCACCACAAGCAGTTCAGCTCATATCATTTTTGAATAGTAAAAACAGGGAAGAACTAGAAGAAATGAAGATTCCTGACAGGATAGAGGCTATCCTTGAAATCAGAAAGGTCCTAACAAAGAGAAACATTATGAATAATCTGGAATAAAAGTGTGATAATATGAACATATCAATCAGTAAATTCAAGACCAAGTATGACTTGCTGCTAAAAGCAGGACTTCCAGATATTCATGCATTAAATGAAAAATTAATGCCACAAAAGGATTATGATCAGAAAATTAGAGCCCATGCTAAGGAGCAGGCTAAAAATCCTTTTCCACAAGGAGCTCCAAGTGGAAAATTAATACTTCAATATTTTGAGAATTTGTTCTTTTTGGAGAATGAAACTAAGCATATGTTCATAGTAAAACCAAAATTTTCTAAGTACAGAGAGGTTGATGAAAGCTACAGATAATTGAAGAGTATAAATATCCCAACATCTCAACAATGGCAAGAATTCACAAATCTGATGTGAATTTGACAAGTAAAAGATGCAGGAAAGTCATATAAATAAATCATATTTTACTTTTTAAGGTAAAAATTCAAGGTCAAAGTGTATCAGATTGTCAAAGAGTATCAGTAAAAAAGAATGTTACTGCTGGTTATTTTTCAATTACAACAGTAAAATAGTGAAAATCAGATGATAAAGAGTATCAGGGTTGAAAGTAAAGAGAAGGAGTGATCTACAAGCCATCTTCCACGAGATAATGCATCCATTGCCAGCAATGCTCACAACACATCATGAAATCTTTTTGATTACGATAATCAGTTCCATATTTCCTTGTAAAATAAAATAGTTTGCAAATTGTTTTTCTGTTGTCCCTCTTCTTATGTTATATTTCCTTTTTTTCCTTAAAACATTATCTCAAACTTTGAAATATTTTGTAAACAATTCATTTGTATAAATACTTCATCATTCGAAGTATTCAGGGTGGAATAAAATTTATCAAGACTAATATAGTCATTTTTCTGGATATATTGAAGTTGGTGTGAGTCAATTAGCAAAGTAGCAGACTGGAATTGAGATTAAATACATCATAACTTAGGATTCTTGTGTTGACCAGATAAGTCTAGTATTTTTCCTGTTTTCATTGTTTTTCTTTTAAAAGTTTTCATACATTCATTTTAATATGTTTCTATCTTTAATGATCAACTAGGATAATTTAGATAGGATTAGTGATAAAAAGCTCCATGTTTGTAACTAGTTGGCATTATTATGTTTTCTTCTTGATAACCGGACTATAGAATTCTTAATTTCTCTAGGTCCCTGTTTGATCCCCTCCTTCAATCCTCTTTTCTGTAACTTAAGGATTATTAAGTGCCCTTTTGTTCAGATTTCACCCATTCCATCAACAAAGCCTATTCAAAGCCTTAGAAGGTCATCTACCCTGCCCTTAGTACATTTGCAACTTTAAGTCTTATTTCTTAGCTCTGCTTGCCTAGAAAGTTGACTCCATAGCCCAATGGTCTGGTAGATCCCTCTGGTTTACCTTGAAACACTTTTTATTCCCACCACTCTTTCAAAACAAGTACCACTGTCCACTCATAGCTAGCCTAAAATCCAATTATAAAACAAAGTTAAATATTTAGGAGAGATCCCTCTTCGGAACTTAGGAAGGCTAGATCCTGAATTCTAAAAGAGGTTCTTGGTTACCCCTGGTTTTCTTAACTACAAAAATCCTCATCCCACAACCTGAGAATTACTAGGGTGATAACAGTGTCTTTGTATAATGGAGTTGTGGATTGGATAATATAGTGTCTGTCTTTAAAGAGTTTAAAAATTCCAACAACACTCATGGTTTACCTCAATTTGCACTGAATCATTGCTCAAAGGAAAGCCATATTTGTAATAAATAAATAAAAAACAAAAACTTGATTTTTTTTCATTCAAAATAAATGAAATTTTCTATTTTATTTTGCTCAATCTAACATGTCTTTGAGTTGGGAGAAGTTTTTCATGTATTCACATATATTTAAATTGTTGAAATTTGTTTTGTTTTTATTATATAAAATTTTTATGTTTAATTTGAAAATAAAAATAACATAATTATTTAAATTAAATGGTTAATTGGTTGGAGAGGCACATTTTATAACTTAGTATGAGAGATGTAATTAATTCTATGATCAACTTTGAGTTGACACTTGTCCATTTTAACATAAAAATAAAGTATTCTATAAATTAAAAAATACAATGTATATTATAATTGGAAAAAAAAAGTATACATATTTGGTTAATTTCAATAACTCCAGTTTTACTATGCTTTCTTGGTTAGTTATTGAGCTCAAAAGCTCATTCTATAGCTAGATTTGTAATTCCTATTTTTAGCTCCCTGTAATTAGCAAGATTGGCAAAGTCCAACTACAGGGAGAACACTATTTCAACCACTTTGGGATTCTAGGATCTAGCCCTCCTAAATCCGGAGAGGGATCTCTCCAATAAGTGCAAAGATGGATTTATCTTTAAAGCTTTTGGGTAATGATATTAGGCTAGTTATGAAGTCCAAGGGTTTTTGTTTGTTTTGGATGGTTGAGCATGATTATTTTTTGAGTGGAAAGTCCTAAATGGAAAGAGTTTCAAAGGTGTGAAGTTGCAAGCAATCAGAACAAGCTTTGGCTAAAAAGATGGATATAACGCTGGTTTTAGTCCATTGGGCTATGGAGTCATAATAGGGTTTAATTGAAACAACAAGGTTCAAGAGTGGTCCATGGGGCAAGTCATTTATGTCTAAGGATCTCTTTAAAGTTGATTTTATAGAATGAAGTGATACAACAAGAAGGGGAATTAAACAAATGAAGAACAAAGAGCAGCCTAAGATCTGGTAAGTACTTTGAAACTAGCCAGCTTTTGACATACACTTAGGAAAGACATAAAAATAATCTAAGATGTGGTAAGTACTTCGAAACTAGCTAGCTTTTGATGCACTTTCAATAGAAAAACATTTAAACACAAAGGGAAACTTCAAAAGCAACTGTTGGAAAAGACACTAGAGGGCAAGGTTTACCATAAACCTCTCTAGCTCTGCTCTACTTGGTAAACTTTCAAGACCAACACATAAGATAACAAAGAATGGTCTAAGATCAGGTAAGGACTTTGAACCTAGCCTGCTTTCAACACATTCTTAGAGAAACTTTCAGATAGTATTTGGGGATAAAACTAAAGGACAGGGCTCACCGTAACTTCCTTAGTTCATCTTTACTTAACATAAGCTGAAAATAACATTCAAGAATAACAATTAGCCTAGACAGTAGGACAAGGGAACGCCAGCATTCCTAACTTCTTGAACTAAATTAAATCAGTCCTAAACAACACAATTTGGAAGAAAACGTTTAGATAAAGCTTATCAGTCAGAGAAGGGTACTGATATACAGTAAATCCTAACTCTATGCTTGTTTTTCTTTATCAAAGAATATGGAAAAAATGAAAATAGAAATAAAATAACAATTTACAATAAGAAAAACATCACCATTGACATAGACCAGGATCCCATAAATCAGCTTGTATTGATGCTTCAAACCAGTTACAGCTTTAATTCCAATGTTTCAGTTCAGCAATCATCTTCACTTCTCAGCCTAACTTATTTAAACACAAGCAGAGCTTCAAGAGCCTTTGAATACTATTTACAGGTAGAAGTTTCAAGCACTAGTATATTTCAAAGTCCTGCAACCAACATTTTCTCATCTTCTACAGAAGTATTTATAAAAGAAATGAGGAGGTGGGATCTGATAAAAGATCTTCAAGGTTAATTAATACAGACTTAATGCTTCTCGAACTTTGATGGGCTTGATGGAGAATTTTACAAATGTTATGTCTGTATTAATTGTTTTACATTTAAGAAATAAGCTCGGTGGGAGCTTTTGTTGACTTTAAGGCTCTGTTTCATGTCATAATAACTCTGCTGATATTTTTTGCATTAAGTTTCTTTAGCAGAATTAACTATTCGGCTGCGCTGAGGCAAATATCTTCCTTTCTGATCATAACTCGGCCTTTGTTGAATGCTTTGAGGCTACAGGTGGCAATCTGGTAGCTGAGAGGAATCAATTAACCTCTGATGGGGTGGTGGAGGCCCTTTCTAACTGATAAATGTTTGATTTGTCTTTAATTATGTTTTAATTCGGAGGATTAGGCTTTTGATTTTCGATCTTAGCCGTAATCCTCCAAAACTGTGAAAACGGTCTTCAATCCTCTGTTTCTGCTGTGTTTAAGTCTTAAACACTGATACTCTTTGTTAATTTCCATTCTGTGTGTCTTGTTGATGTGTAGGTTCTACAAAGGGCTCATATAGCATCAATGCCCATGAAGCATTGACGAAACGTGAAGTTTGAACCTTGTGGATGGCTCCTCTTTTGTGAACAAAGACGCGGGAATCGTCATCCCCGGCCTTTAGTTTTCCTTTGATACAATGGAAAAACCATTTAAACCTACAAAAACCAACAAAAAATAGAAAATCTTGCGTTAATGGGGTAAAAACTGCTTAGGAGGCCGTGGTTAGGAGTGTGGTCGTTGGATGGCAACATGCAACGGTGGAGATCTGCTATCGGAGGTCAAAAGGAGAGCAGAGGGAGCTTTTAAGTCAGAACCGTTGATCCATGACTGATCAAGGAGATCAACGGTCGAGATCAGTGATGAACTAATAATGTGAAGGAGTCACATTATTCGGATTTTTAGAAGAAAATGCGAAAAAATAAGGTTAAAACCTTTGTTCAGAGGAAATATGGTAAAAAGTAAAGTTGGGGGTTTGGGATGATCATGGGCCGTCGGATGAGATCGACCCACGAAATCAACCGTAGAGATCGTGCATTGAAAACCTTTGGTAGAGGCGAAGGGCGATGGTGAAAGGCCAGATTAGATCAGAGCCGTTGATCTGCAGAGATCAACGATGGGAGGCGCGAGCGATAAAACACAATGGAGAATAGGGAAAGTGGTTTCGGGGATGAAAACCACGGGTTTCGCACTGCGGAAGGGTGGGAAAATGGTTTTACCTTTTGGAACGCGATATGCATCCCCACCTGACACGTGGCTTCTTAAAACCACCTATATTGCGCAACCCTCGAGAGATTATCCTTCACGTTTAAAGTTACGCAAAAACGCGCGCCCTCCCTGGATCTGGGGTCTTAGATCTAACGACTCGGAATGAACGCAATATTAAAAAGATGCACGGGCAGAAGCAGGTGGGGCAGATTTAATCTGGGCCGTTGATATAGGATATGAACAGCTGAGATTGAATCTGAGGAGGGCAGGACCCACAGGAGACGGGCCCGTCGTAGTTAATACAGACTGTTGATCTGCAGAGATCAACAGTGGAGATTGGATAAGAATCATTATGAAGCGGGGGGATGAAAATAACAAAGGGAGACAAGATAATATCTGGACTGTCCAAACTAGACACGTGGATGGCCCAGATGCTATCGGGAGATCGCAATCGAAGGAGGCAATGGGGAAGGGGTGATGAGAAACCTCTGATGCGATTTAGCGTTGGCCATCGATCTAAGGATCAGATCGACGGTGGGGAGTGAATCGGAGGGGCTCAAAAGGTGGAGGAAGGTTTATGATCGGAGTGAATGAAGGCCATCGGATCTGGGAAGGCGGAGAGGAGATCAACGGCTCACGACTGATCGGGAGATCGCCAATCGGAAGGGGGGAACAAATGCACCCGACAAAAAATTGCGATGCGATGTAGCGCGATCCGTCAAATGGCCCAATGATCAACGGCGGAGAAAAACCGTGATCAATGAAGAGCGGGCCCCTTTATAATATATGAAAAACCAAAAAATTAATAATATAAAGGTTTAGGTGGCTCGGGCGGGTTTATATATAGGAAATACTTTGGCACCCATCTGCGGGGCCTTGGGTGTATGGAAATGAATGGGATCGGGGCTTGATATGTACAAGGGTCAATCGCATCGGAACTTCGGTGTTGGTCTTTCAATATACCCATTTTAATTTCTCCGATGCGATTAGTGCTTTGGGACTTTTCAATCTACCCATTTTTCATTAAAAAACATTGTTCTGGCGAGTTTAGACCAAAACTTAGGAAAAGTGGGTTTATGAATTTACAAAGGGAAATATGCATTGGAGATGGGTTTATACAATGTTTTAGCGCCTGATTGCGGGCACAAGGGTTATATGAATAAATAATAAGATCGAGGGTTATAAACAAAGGGCTAATCACATCGGAGGTTTCACCATAAGAAATAGACCTGCACGCTCCGATTTTTCCGATGCGATAAGCGCCAAATGGGCTCAGCGCTTGGTTCCAGCACCAAGGCATATGTGGGGAAGTGGTTAGGACTTAGCCCAGAGGGGCTTAAGCGTGCAGTTAAAAAATTTATCTTTTTTATGAAATTTTTCACAGTTTTTGATGAATTTGGGGGTTTTGGCAAAGTTTTAAAATGAGTTTTAAACTTTGTAAAGTGGATTTTATGAAGGGAAAATGGAAATACATGGAAAATGGAGGAATTTCATGGGAAATAAAGGGGTAAAATGAAGGTTAGTTTTGAGGTGGAGCAGTCTTTTCTTCATGGAAAACAACATAATTTCTGAGTTGGAAAGGGAAACAACAGTGAAGATTAAACAAAGGGCATGATGTCTCCATGAGTCTTCAAGAGATAACACTTTTAGCAATAAAACTTGTTTCTTGAAGGCTCCAAAAACGATTTAGCCACCTTTTGATATAACAAATTTTATAGGTGGCTAACACCTACCATTCTCAACCTCGACTTGACACATGTCCCTTAAAAAAAAAGTATCTAAATAAAAAAGTAATATTGGATATAATAAAAACAAAAATGAATATAAATATTTTGTTAGTTTTAATTAAGAAAAATATAAAATGTCAATAATCTCGCTCATTACAACACAGTCAAAGGAGATGTAGTAAAGATGCTTCACTCTTACTCTCAACCATAAGTAAGTGTTCATATAAAATACAATAGTTTTATATGAGCTTGAAAAAAAGATGAAGTAATTAAAAATAAAAAGAAACATCTTATATTTTCTATTTTGAATGTGAGAAATATTTAAAATCAAGACAAAAGTTATATGTGTGTGTGTGTGTGTAGTTCATTTAATTTTTAATATAAAATTAAGATGTGATATTTGAAAATTACTAATAATAGTAAAAAAAAATGAATCATAAAAAAAAATTAATATGCAAAGTTAAATAATATTAGTGCGTATTATATATATGTGCACAATGAGAAAAAATGAATTCTTATGACTAAAATATTTCAAGTAATCTCATTATTCTACATTTTGGTCTTTTTGTAAGTATATTTTTACAATTGTGTCTTAAATCCATTAAATTTTGTTGGAATTGTAAATTTAAATCTTGTAGTATACACAATTGAAGTGCTTAAAGGGATTTTCAAGGCATTGAATCCATAAACTCATTCAAAAATGCAGTTAAACAATGAAAAAAATGTACATGGTACACATACATAAATATATACATACATACATAATGTGACAACCTGGGTTACCCTTTTTTGTTTTATTGTAATTAAATAAATTAAATGGATTGAGTTGGGGACACAAATTCTAGAGTTGAGGTGAAGAAAAGTGTAATATCCCAAACATGAAAATGACAGTAATATAAAGCAATAATTGGATAGAAGCTACAAAAAATAAAATCACACCATTAACACATGAAAACAAGAGCCAAAAACATGATCTGGGGAATTTTATTAATGCTCGGAAATGAGTACAATAATGGTGTTGGAATGGGTGCACCTAGGCCTGCTCGAGGCACGCTGAATTATATCTCAAAACAAGCTAGAATGACCCTATAGAAATGGCTCTGCGTGGCTCTGGTGCTGCACTTATTTGCCAAGAAATGTAGTTGCTGCAAACTTTAGACTGCTGGTTGGGCTGCTTCTAGTGCTCATAAAATTCCAGGACTTGAACACAGAACTTTACTCAGGAAACCCACAAAAACTTGTGAAGGAATTGTGGAATGGTTGACCCCAGAAAATTTCCCCCGTTGGGCTTTATCAACTGCGTTGTTGGCTAAAGCTCCACACCTGAAGAATCCATTGCAAAACTGCCCCAAAAGATGAGCACTAACCCTATTAGGAAGCCCTCAGCTTCCCCACGAAGTCTCGGCTACAATATCCCTCTCTTCTCACCTCCTAGAACAACCTCTCCACTAGACTACGCAGTCACTGCGTCCTCCACACAGTTCCTGAAGTGGTCATGCTCCTCCTGCAATACCGGCTATGAAATGCTCCTCCAAAATGGTAAAACTCCTCTCCTAAGCAGGAAGTTGAAGTGCACCGAGGCAGAGGTTGAGATCTTCACGTAAAGATCTCGTGTGCTAAACAACATTGCAGACTTGGCATCTGACACAAGCGTGCTATGTCAACATGACAATCAGAAAGATAAGTGAATGAATGAGAAATGATGTTTCCCTTCCTTAGTTTTTTCAAATGAGCCTCAATGTTTCTCTTGGGCTCACCATGGATTGTGATTTATCTGCTTTGAGTCAACCTAGCGTTGACTCCTCTCGAGCCTCCCTCACGCTGCCACCTAAGGATATGTAACTCATTCAATATTGGCCACTCAAATCCCACTAAAGCCACAATATTCTCTTGGGAATTATAGGAACTGAATTTAGCTTTCCCAAAATAATATTTGTGGGTCTCTGAACCACCTTATTTCCGCCTAACATTAGCGGTAGAGAAATTTATCAAAATTTAATATTCTAATTAGCGAAACTGCTAATTAGGAATATTACAGTCCTCCTCGCCAAGATGTTGCTTGTACTCAAGCAACAATAGTGATGGGTGCTAGAGGATCTACTCCCCTTCCCAAGTGGCATCCTCATCTGGAAAATTCCTCCACCTAATCAAGTATTCCTTCACAACACATCTCCTCAAGTACCTCTCCCTCATGTCTAAAGAGCACCAAGTTCCCCTCATCATATGTAGGAGGAAAATCAGTGGTTTTTTTCACCCGCTGTCCCAAGGCCTTCTTCGGGAAATACACATGAAAAATGTTGTTTATTCGGCTCCCTTGCAGCATCTCCAACTCGTATGCTACCTCCCCCACTCTTTGGATGACTCTATATGGCCCATAGAAGCGAGGCTTGAGCTTCTCGACCCCATTCTGCTTCAACGTGGACTATCTGTAGGGTTGTAGCCTAAGGTAAAACAAGTCTCCCACCTCAAACTATCTCTCCACACGGCCTCTGTCTGTGTACATCTTCTATTGATTATGTGTAGTCACCAAGTTATCCTTGAGATCCCTAAGAATGTCTTGGCTCTCTTGGATCCAGTGTTTGGCCCTGGGGGCCTTGCTAGCTCCAAACATAACATTAGAAAATGTCAGTGCATCATAACTATACAAATCACAAAAATGATTCATACCAATAGACATGTGGAATGTCTTTTTATAGCAGTATTCTCTCAAGTGCAGCCATCAAAACCAAGGCCTCTGCTTCCCTATGACATAGTTACACAAGTAGCCCTCTAGCCACTTGTTAACTATCTCATTCTTCCAATATTTTTGTGGATGGTAGCTCATGCTCGATCTGAGCTCTATACCCACCAATCGGAATAGATACTGCCAAAACCCACCCATGAACCTACTATCCCGGTCACTGACTATGGTCTTGGGGAGACCATGCAGTCTGAAAATGTCCCTGAAAAAAAACTTGACCACCTAAGAGGCCATGTACTGGGCTGAGATGGCAAAGAAATGTGTGTATTTTTTCAATATGTCAACCACGACGAAGATACAATCCTTTCGCTACACCATGGGAGACCCAGTGATTAAATCCTTCCCTTCAGGGATGGGAAGCGGTTGTAGCAGTCCTACCAAATGATTCAACTCCCCCTTATTCCTCAGGCAGACCTCTCACACTTGGACGTGCCTCATAGCATCCTCCTTGAGGCCCTTCCATGTGAACCCCTCTCTAATGGTCTGGTAGGTCTTGGTGAACTCCTGGTGCCCAGATAATGGAGAGTAATGGGTTGCACACAAAATATTCTCCCACAACTGGTAGTTAGATGTCAAATAAATTCAGTCCCGGTAGTAAATGACCTCATCCATGACCCAGCACCGGTCGTATGTCACCTATCCATCCAAAATCTCACATGAAAATAGATCCTTCTAGTAATCAACTAGGATTTGGGGCTTCCAATCAGCCTTGATACTCATCAATGAGAGGGATGCTGGCCTCCTCGACAAGGCATCGACCACCAAATTATTATTCCCTTTGACATACTCAATGTCAAAGTCGTAAGCTTGAATATTACTGGCCCACTTTTGTTGCCTCTCTTGAAGTTGTCTTTGCTCTAAGAAAAAATGGAGGCTATTGTGGTCTGTCCTCACCATGAACCAGTTCCCCACCAAGTATTGTTTGAACTTGGCTAGCCCATGCATGATGGCTAGCCTTTCCTTCTCATATATGGGGTAGAGCCTCTCATGAGGTGAGAGTTTCTGACACTCAAAGGCTATGGGATGCCCCTCCTACATCAGTACGGCCCCCACTCCTTCACTCAATGCATCACACTCCAAAATGAAGGGCTTTGTAAAATCTGGAAATGCAAGGACCGGACAACTACTCATCACCTTCTTGACAAAGTCAAATTCCTCCTACGTTATAGTAGTCCAAGTGAAGCCCCCCTTCTTCTTAAAATCTGTGAGGGGTGCTTCCAGCTGTGAAAACCACTTCACAAACTTCTGGTAGTAGGTGAAAATGCCCACAAACCCTCTCAAATCAGTGATGTTCTTGGGCTTTGGTCAATCCTAAATGGCCCTAATATTCTTATCATGCACCCTCACGCCATCGGTGCCTATGATGTGCCCCAAGTAGAGCATCTATGTCAGCCCAAACTCACACTTGGAGAGCTTCGCATAAAATTGTTTCTCCTCCAATATGTGAAGCACTGTCTCCACATGTTGTAGGTGCTCCTCCCAATTAGGTTGTAGATCAATATGTCATCGAAGAATACTAGCGAAAACTTTCTCAGCTACCCATGAAATATGTGGTTCATGCACGACTGGTAGGTAGCTGGAGCATTGGTTAGCCCAAAGGGCAACACCAAAAACTCAAAGTGCCCATAGTGACACTTGAAAGTTTTCTTAGGGACATCCTTGTCCCTCACCCGTATCTGATGGTACCCTAACCTCAGATCTATATTGGATAATAACTTGTCTCCCCTCAGCTCATCCATCAACTCATCAATTCACAGAATGGGGTAGTGATTCTTCATAATTTTCTTGTTAAAGGCCTTGTAATCAATACATATCCTCAACGTACCTTCCTTCTTTTTCACCATAATGACCGATGAAGTAAAAGGGCTCAAATTCGGCCAGATATGTCCCAACGCTAAGAGCTCATGTATGGCCCTCTCAATCTCATCCCGATAAGCCCTAGGTTGCCTATATGTGGTAGTGATCATAGTTTGGATCCCCTACTCTAGCTCAATGGTGTGTTCAAATCCTTCGTCAGGGGGTTGTCCTGGTGGTATATCCCTGAAAACCATGGAGTATCTATCAAGGATGGCCTGGATATACGTGTGTTGTGGGCTTGCTGCTCCACCATCCTCTGAGATCCTCAACTCGACATCCCACTCTATGTCTCCCTACCTGAAGTCAGCCTCCATCATGTGCACAGAAACTGTCTACGAGGGGTATGAGTGCATGCCCCTCAACATCACTAGTTTTCCATCCAAATCTACAACCTCCATCTCTAGTCTCTTCCGATCAATGGTGACCCTTCCAAGGGCGTAGAGCCACTGGACTCCCAACACTATGTTGGTTTCCAGAATGTTAACAAAAAATAAGTGATCTATCACTGAATAGGTCCCCATGGTCACTGTTAAAGCCGAAACATAACATGTACACTACATGGTCCTATCTCTCGACACCAATACTAATAACCCCTCAAACTATGTTGTGGTTATGCCTCTCTTATGCACTATCTGAGCATCAATGAAATTGTGGGTAGCCCCACTGTCGACCAACACTGAGACACATTGTACCTGCACCATCCCATGAATCCTTAGTGTCAATTACTTGGGAACTCCTCAAAGAGATTCTAGGAATCCTCCCAAAGGTGAAAACGTAGCTCTTCCAGCTTTCGGTGATGGTGGTGGTGGTCCCTCCTCCTGAGGTACTATGTTGTCCTCTCCACCCATCTCAAAATAAGTCTCCTCATCCCCCTCGCAGTCTGATAAGAGTCAAGACCTCAGTATAATGGGCCTTCCCAGTTGTGGATCTATGACCTGGTGCCCAAGTCTCCTAGCATGTGAATCATAGCTTCTTCCTCCATAAATCCCTCCTAGTCTCATCATCCAACTTCCCTCGAGCCTGGTGGTGAGCCCTGGTATTGCACCAAGAGTGTTGCAACCCCCAAGGGCTTCCCTACTTTACTTTATCAACCCGGGGTTTGTAAAAAAATTGAGTTGACAGTGCTATATACACAGCAGATGCATTCTATTCATGTCATTGTCTCCTACTTTACGAAAGGGTGCTACTTCTATGGGTTCTCAGTGAATTTTATCACACTTCAATGAAACTAAAAAAAATTGCAAAAAGGAAATGACATAAATGGAACTAATTTAATGTGCAGGAAGGAAATGACTGTAAGAAACTAAATTAAATTGGTGAAAAGAAATGACAGGAAGGAAAGTAATTTAATTTGCAGAAAACAAAGAGCAGAAAGGAAACTGATCCTAAACCACACTTAACTTGGCCAAATGTCTAAATTCACTCTACTTATCCTATGATCTATATACCATGCTTCTATCCATGCAACTAAGTTATCCATGACTTAATTCTAATTAAAAAGATTTAATTTGCAGCTTGGAGGGAAGAAAAGGGCCAAAAGAGGCTAATGGGGGGTTTAACACATGAAACGAGGTTTGGAAGTGGAAAGAGGGGGTTAAACCCTCATAAAAATTTATTATAGTGTGAGAAATCACTTTGGAGCAGAAAGAATTCAAAAGTGTGATGGCGGAGTGCGATGGAGGACAAAAGTTGCGAGATGCAATGTCGCAATCGCAATATCACAAGTTTAAAGGGATAATGGTAAATATTAACAAGAACGAAATAAAATGTGTGAAGTGCGAAGTGCGACGAGTGACATGGCAGAGTGCGATGGAGGACAAAAGTTGCAATATGCGATGTCGCAATCACAATATCGCAAGTTTAAAGGGATAGCAGTAAAGATTAACAGGAGCGAACTAAAATGTGTGAAGTGCGATTTGCGACGCGGTAAAAGTTGTGGGTTGCGATCTGCAATGTGGTAAGTTCTGCAGAGTGGGAAGTGTGACAAGTGACGTGGCAGTGTTATCGCATCAACAATTGGAGCGGTAAGTGTGAACAGAACAAGCTAAATGATGCAAAGTGCAATTAGCGATGGGCGACGTGGCGGTGGGACCGACGGTGGAGCGCGATCGCAATATCGCAATCGGCAAGAACGAGTGGTAAGAGTTAAGGGAAAAGATAAATGATGTGAAGTGTGATTTTTGATGGACGATGTGGTGGTGGGACCGATGATGGAGTGCGATCGCAATTTTTCAATCGACAAGAACAAGCGTTAAGTGTTAAGGGAAAAAGGGAAAAGTTGCGATTTGTGAAGTGCGATATACGGTGGTGGGAGACTCGAGGGGAAAATGCAAAGGTCACATTCTAATGGGTTTTAATTATTTTTCATGTATTTTGCATAAAAAGGGTAAGGCAACCGTGAACGAAGAAAAACAAAGAAATAAGGCTCGAAGGGCTTAAGTGCATTTGGAAAAAGGGTAAGTACAACGTTAAAATGAGAAGAAAAGGAGGGGAATGGAGGCGTAAGAGAAGTGCTCATAGGTGTAACACACCTATGGATTCATGCACGAGAAACAGATATAAATTTTTCATAAAACAGTGAAAGAGGAATTAGACTTGGTAATGCAATTTCTTTCCGAAACTCAAATATAAAGGAATTTTGGCCTGTGGAAAGGTCTACCCTGGTCGAACTCTACTAACAGAGATGAGAGGGGGAGGCTTGACCACAAATTTTGGAGTTTTACCTCTATTTTACCATGCATAAGAAATTAAAAACTACAGCAACACACTGGAAGCAAAACTAAACAACAATGAAAATATCAGAAGCAGATCTAACTTAAATGGCAGAAGCAAAACTAGCTAAATGACAGAAAGGAAAAGATAGTAACATCAAAGAAGCTGAGGCACATGGATTGGGCCCTAACCCATGATCCTAGCCCTATGAAACTTGAATCAATTGAATGAAATCATTCTTCTCATTTCATAAAAATATAACTTCATACATATCTGAAAGTTTGATCCCTGAATAAAACAAAAAGCTCAATAGCTCACAACAATAGTTCTGAATGGAATTGACTCACTGACTAGAATAGACTAAATCTTCCTAGCTCTAGATCTGCTCTATTTATTCTACAGGATAGCTACCAACAACTCCCTAGAAAATGGTGATTGAGTCCACTTAACTCTCAGTGAACAAGGATTGGGTGCACTCCTCTTTGAGTTGCTTGGCTGCCTCTGGAATTCGAATTGTTGGAGAGAATCCTTGGGGATCCTTTGGTTGCTTTTGGAATTTGAATTGCTAGAGAGAATCTTTGGGATCCTTCAATTGACTTTGAGGGTGGATAATCCTCCTATAATTCCTCTTTGTTGTCTCCTTCGAGTCTTTATGATAAAATCCTTATAAAAATGATTAATAATTCATGATTTTCTGCACTCAGCCTTATATTAGCACTCAGAGTATGTTAGCCTTAATCACCACCTATACTAGCATCATAAAACCAAATAATAATAATAAAAATGCAAGAAAAAGAGATCTAAGAAGGCCAAAAGGTGACTATTAATCCCTCCAAATATGTCTAATGATGGATCTCATCATCACCCCCCTATTGAATGGTTGCTCATCCTCTGAGCCACTAATCCCCCTCCTCCATTTCCCTCAAGGACTTGATAGCCCCCTTGATTTCCCGAGGAAGAAGTGTGGGAGTTTCCCCAAGGGGGTAAAACCATTATTCTTTTCTACATTCTCCCATTCTCTTTCTTGTGCATATGTGTCCTCTTCATCAGTCAGCCTTAGCAGAAATGGTGGGTTGTGCTTTAGTCCCAACCATTGGATCTTTTTGGCCTACATTGCCTTCTTGTATAATGGTTCCCTTTCCAATGCACCCATCAGTATTTCTACAGTATGGTACTCCCTATTCTTGAGACTATGAGGGAGGCTATTCCATCTCCTCTGGTTGGCCATAATGCACTCTTCCTCTATCTACCTAGAAACATCGTCAAAGTGGCCTATCACCTGGTTTTGAGTCTGAAGGTAGCTTTCCACCAATGCAGGGTCCCTTTCAATCTCTCGATGGTTAAGGAATGACTCCTCTTGGGATGAAAAATTCAGGTCTGATATATAAGGGTTCTCTATTTCTTCTTCCCATGACCTTCCATATCTCTTTTTCTCTAGTGTCGTCATTCACCATCCAAGATGCTAGAGCCATTAACTACATATCCCCCATTGTAGGATAGGGGTCCCAAATATCCAGATTTGTCAGCACAAAGTTATGCACATAAAACTCTACCATATTCTCCTAGTCATCCATGTTAGCTTGCTTGTAGAAATTCATGAATTTCCTACAATCTTGGAAAGGTAGTGATCCATGGGAGGCTAGAGTTTTGATTTGAAATAGAAGCCATTGTTCTTTGAGGTACACAACATTTGAGTCAGAGGGGAATCTGTGCTGAAGGGCTTCTATGCATAAGTCCACCATGGTGGCTACTTGCTCCTCTTTTTGCTGCAATTTCTCCTTTAGTGCTACATTCTATACCTATGTTTTCTGCAGTTGCTCCTTCAGAATTATCTCTTCGATTCTTTCCTCCCCCCTTGGTGATTCTTCAATGATAATCGAGCTTGTGGGAGAATTTTATGGCTCTCTCTGATTCTTGTCAGCTTTGGAATACCTAGAGGTCTGCATTTTTTTCTTTGCACTCAGAGGAGCTATGGTTTCAACTATATTTTTGTATTGAGGGGATGTGGTGTTGTGTTGTGAGTCTGTTTCTCGCCCACTTTCTGCTATCTCTATGACTTCTATGGCCATCTCTTCTGTTTTTCTTTGGCACTTTGTCCCTTCTTCTTCTTTAATCACTATGTGCTTTCGTCAGTCTCTCGCCCTTCAAAAATTATCAATTTATTGGTTTGGATGAGGCAACATATCCTTTTATTAGATAGCACAGCTAATTGTGGAGTGTTTATGTAACTCAGCTCAAGTCCAGTTCTATTATAAACAGTTGTTGCTTACTCCCTGTTAATTCGTGAAGGAATGCATGTTTCCTCCCCTCATTCTCCTCTATTCCATTTGATTTAAATTCTCTTATTTTTTCATGCCCAGGTGGTGTGTACTTCCAGTTTTTTCAGTCATACCTCACGGTGGTGGTCGAGTTAACTCGCCACCTTTCTACCCCTTAAACTCTAAGCCTACAAATTAATTATTTCTGGCCATTATGGATGCATAACAAGGGGTGAGAAGTTATAATTGAGTTTACCTATTATGGTCAAGGCATTTGCAGGAGCTAGAGGTTGGAGACAAGCCTTTTAGATGTTGCGTTCTTCACCATATTTTTGTACTCTAAATGAGCAGCTCGCTGAATGAGCAGTTTCTTGAGTGAGTTGCTACTCTTTTCTTGTTTTTTGTCTCTGTTGTGGATGTCGAGTAGGATTCTTGAGATTCCATGGGTGGCATTCTCATTTTCCTGGAGTCTGTTATGCAACTTTCCAATTTTATCTTCTTGGAAGTCCATAAACAACTTTGTTTTTGAAGGAAGTTCTTAATTTTTGTAGTAGTCTGTGTGTTTCTTCTCTTGCTACATTGTGCTTAGGAATGGAGGAATGTGGTGCATGGAGGTAATGGAGGAAGTTATGAAGATGAATGGAATGAATGATGGGATGGATGGTAAAATAGAAGAAGGGAAAAGAAGATGAATGTTTCTCTGTATTTCCAGTATCCATTAACAACCTGCAAAACAACAAACACAGACAACACCAAGATGCAGATGTATTTTTTGTTTTTGTTTCTTTTTTGAAAGAAAGTGGGTTGCCTCCATGGAGGTTTTCAACCCACAAACTTTCCTGGGGCACCTCAGAGAGGTTTTCACCCATGGATATTTATTATCTTTTTTTTTCTTTTTTATTTTGAGCAAGTGAGCTGCCTCCATTGAGGTTTTAAACCCACAAGCTTATTATTTTTTCTTTTATTTTTTTCTTTTTTCAGGAGATGTGGGAAACTATGGAGTTTCCCATTACATACACCTCTCTTCTTATTGAATTTATGAACTCTTCCTTTGACAAAGGCTTCCTGTAAATTTTAAGTCTATGACCATTGACAGGCAATGGGATTCCTTCCTCATCTATGGTTCTTATTTGATCTGTGCCATTATCAAAACATTTTTCCAGTGTAAGGTCCTAACCATCTTGTGATCAGGATTCCTTTAAAATATTTAAACCTTGAATCATACAAAAACGCCCAATATCCTTCTTTGAAATTCTTTTCTCTGTTGTTCTTGTCATGCCATACCTTCCTTTGCAACCGAACTACCTCTATGTGAAGAAGTGCTTGCATTCTGAACTCATCCAATCCATTTGGTTGCAACAACCTATGTTTTTGGGCATTTGATAGATCCACGTTTAATTCAGCTGCCATTCTTAAGGTATTGAATTCAAACTCAACTGAAAGTAGAGCTTTCTTACCATAGACTAGTTCATAAGGAGTGAATCGTGTTGTTGTCTTCCAAGTAGTGTTGTAGGCCCAAGTAGCTTCTACCAATATGTCTGCCCAATATTTTCTGTTACTGCTCACAACCTTGGTGAGGATGATCTCTAAATTTCTTTTAGTTACTTCTACTTGGCCATTCGCCTGAGGATGATAGGTAGTATAAGTTCTATGCTTAATCTTGTGCTTCCTCAAAAGATTCTCAATGTGGTGAGAGGTGAATTGTGCTCCCTGATTAGTGACTATTTCTCTGGGGTATCCAAATTTGTAAAACACATTCTCCCTTAGAAATTCTACTACTCTCTCCTTGGTTGCTACCTTCACTGCTTTTGCTTCATCCCACTTTGCTAGGTAATCAGTGCAGACTATGATATACTTCTTTTGTCCGGATGGTGGATCGATAGGTCCAACAAAGTCCATGCCCCACTTATCAAATGGCTCAAGAGCCACCTGAGGGTGTAAATTCATTTCATCCCTTTGTGTGGGTTTCCCCATCCTTTGGCACTGGTCACACTTGCTGGTGTATCTTCTAGAATCTTGGTGAAGGGTAGGCCAATAGTAGCCTACCTCCAAAACTTTGTAAGCAGTTCTCTTTGCAGCAAAGTGGCCTCCACATGGGTTGTCATGACATTCTAAGAGGATATAAAAAACTTCTTCCTCCCTCACACATCTCCTTAGGATTTGATCAGGGCCTAGCTTGAAAATATTTCCCCCAATCCATGTGAAAGGGGTGCTCTTTCTGATGATTATGCTCCTCTCCCTGAATGAAATATTAGGAGGGAGTTTTCCAGTAACCAAGTAGTTGGCTATATCAAAAAACCATGTGAGAGTGATGATATGGAAAATAGGTGTTCATCGGGAAGCTGGTCATCCACGATTCCTTCTTCATCTACAGGGAGAGCTAACCTAGACAAAAAATCTGCAACAACATTCTCCTTTCCAATTTTATCAACAATAGTCAAATAAAATTGTTGCAAAAGTAACAACCATCTAATTATCCTAGCATTTACATCTAGCTTATTCATTAAATACTTGATGGCTACATGTTCAGTGTGGACAAAGGTCTGATATCCAGTTATATAATGCCTGAATTTTTTCAATGCATGAATAATGGATAACATCTCCTTCTTAGTGACAGTATAATTCAGCTCGGACTTTGACAAATTCTTGCTGATGAAATAAATGGCATAAGGTATTTTGTCCTCTAATTGTCCTAATGATGCCCCTACAGTTTTTTCAGATGCATCAGTGTGGATGTGGAAAGGTAGAGTCCAATTTGGACCTCTAAGGATGGGGGCAGTAGTTAGTTGTTTCTTAATGAGCTTGAAATCCTCTTGACAAGGACTGGACCAAATAAAATCATAATATTTGGCCAATAACCCAAATAATGGTGAGGCCATCCTGATGAAATATTTGATGAACCTTCTATAGTAACCAGCTAAGTCTAAGAAACTCCTGCCATCTGTCTACTTTTTAGGAGCAAGTACCCTTTGATGATAGTGATTTTTTTCGGGTCTACCTGTATTCCTGCTTGGGATATGGAGTGTCCTAATACAACCCCTGCTTTCTTCAGGAATTCACACTTTTCTGGAATCAAGGAGATATGCATCTCAATGCACCTCCTTAGTAATTTATCCAAATTAGAGAGAGCTACCTGGAAGTCATCCCCATATGGTGTGAAATCATCCATGTAAATTTCGACAAAGTCATGGACTAACTTAGAAAAGATGCTTAGGACAGCTCTTTGGAAGGTAGTTGGGGCATTGCACAATCCAAAGGGTAAGACTCTATAAGCAAAGGTACCCCAAGGGCAGGTGAAAGTAGTCATATCCTGGTCTTCAGGGATGATTTGAATATGATTGTACCCTTTGAACCCATCTAAGAAGGAAAAGAACTTCTTCCCCGCAAGGCCATCGAGGACTTGGTCTATAACGAGAAAAGAGAAATGGTCTTTATTGGTGGCTTTGTTAAGTTCTCGATATTCAACAAAAATTATCCACTTCCCATTCTTATTTGGGACTAGGAAAAGAGGGGATACCCACTCATTGTCAGATATAGGATATATGAGACCTGCATCCAATAGATTCTGCAACTCTTCTTTGACTATGTCCTTCAGAGCCGGGTTAATCCTTCTCTGGGGTTATCTCACAGGCTTGCATCCTTATTTTATGTAAATTTTATGTCTGCATACTGAAGGATGCACCCCTTTCATGTCCTTGTAATCCCAAGAAAATGCTTCAATATTTTCTTTCAAAAGCTGGCATAACTACTCCTCTTCTTCATTTGAGAGGTTTGGGTTGATTTTTAGAGATCTGGATGGGCCAAACTCAATAGCCTTGGTGGTTTCAATGGTTGTCTCAACTGAGTGCACTTCCATCCACAGTTGGCTTTTAAACTCTTTGACTAAGGTTTCGAGACGAGTGTTAGTGGAGGACTAGTTTTGAATGGCATGGTCGATGATTTCATCTTCATCAAGTTGCCCTCCTCAAGAATAGCATCTATGGTACACATAGGGGCAGCGTCATATAACTCATATTCTTCATCCTCCAACCATATAGGGATATCGTGCTCCAACCATATAGGAATATCGTGATCAATGGAAGGCTGGGTTGGAGGATATAAAACTAGCTATTTAGACAAAGGCCTATTTTTTATAGTCATGTTTCCGGCTTGACAACTAATATAAGCATATAAAGTGGCTAACCAAGGTCTCTCTAAGATGACAGGATAACCATTAAACTTGGTTTTTGGTTGCAGGACCAGGAAATCTATAGGATACTCCCAAGAGTCAATGGTAACCATAACATCCTTAAGAATTCCTTCTGGAGTTACTGTGGACCGATCTGCAAGTTGCAGAATTGTTGTGGTTTTCCTCAAAGTCCCTTGGAGATTAAGTTTCAACATAGTTTCCTTGTTCATGATATTGATGGCAGCCCCTAGATCGATCAGATTGTTGGGGACTATGACACCATCTATATGCACATCATCAACTGGACTACCAGGGTCCAAGTATTTTGGAATTATCACCTTCCCCAACATCAGGTCAGATAGTTTTCCTACCAAATTGATGGTGGGTGTATCTCTCTTCCTTATCCCGGGTTTCTTGAAGCACTTTTCCTTGATGAGCCTATTGTAGATAGGGACATCCTTAATGGCCTGGAGAAGTGATACCTTTACACACAAATTTTCCAATTCTCCTAGGAGTTCAGTCTCCTCTAGGGTGTGATGACTAGGGTGGATCAAGTGCTCGGGAAAAGGAGGTTGTTGGATCTAAGTGTTATCTTCTTCCTTTTCCTCCTGAAACTATACAGGTGGAGATGGGGTATGGTTGTCTGGGAGTACTCTTCCCGACTTGAGATTAACCTTCTGTATCTCCACAACATAAGCTGGATGGGATGTTTCTCCACTGGGAGCCTGTTATGCCTATATGTTGTTCAAGTTCGGATTGGGCTGTGCAGGTATAGGTGGCCTAGGTGGAGCAGCATGAGTAAGCTGAGGTTGAAGTCGGGTTGGAGGCGTTAGAGTAGGTAGTTTATTTTGTTGAGGCCTCCACCCTTAAGATGGATTGTTCCATTGAGGTTGTTGTCGAACATATTGCTGAAATGGTTGGTTAACTCGCTGAGGATGGTATGAAGGGTTGGAAGGCCAAGTATGAGGTGTAGACCAGGATGGAGGAGTGATGGTGTACCAAGGTTGCATGGGTGCACTCTTATTGTCGTAATAGTAAGAGTAAGGTACTCCTTGCATACCTTGTTGATATGGCTGAGGGTCTTGAGGCCTTCTCTGGTTGATGAAATATAGTTACTCTGGCATTATTTCCCCACCTTAATATACAACTTTAAGTCTAGGTAAGGAGGGACACTTGTCTATGGCATGATTCTCTTCATAGAATAAGAAAACCTCTATGACATTCAGTGGACATTCATTTCTTGGGTGCTTCCTCATACATCTAGGACAAAATATGGCCAGGGATCTCTCTACTTCCTCTTGCTTCCTTTTGACATGCATTGTGTCCATTTTCAAAGAAAATGTGTGTAGCATGTCACTCTTGAAGTCCTCTAGCATGTTTCCAATCTCATGTTTTATGAAGGTGGAATAGTAAGGGTTATTGGATGTACTTCGACTAGCTCTTCCCTTCTTCCTAAATGCCCTAGAATGGTTTCGGAAGACTGTTTTGATTGTTTCATAGGTTTTTTTGTATATATCTCCTCTTGATAACATATTCAAGGTTTCTATCGTCTCTTCATTGATCCTTTGAAGAAGTAAAAGTTATGTGAGTCAGGATCAAGAGTACAGTTGGCTCGCTTATAGTTCAATTGAAACCTCTCTTCATAATCTTCAAGGGATTCATCAGGCCCTAGAGTCATCCTAAATATCTCATCCTTAGTTTCGTCAGACCTACAATAGTCTTTCTACTTGCTGTTGAAGGTCTCTTCCATCTGTGCCTAGGTATTGATGTTATCCCCAGCTAGACCCATGAACCAGCGCAAGGCTGCATCCTTAAGGGTGGATGGGAATAAATTCAACTTTTTTTCATTAGAGGTGTAGTCATATTTCCTACAAACAACAGAAAATTCAAACATGAATGTGTCAGGGTTCTCAGAGATAAGTCCATGGAAGTGTGGGAGAGCTGAGGGGCTAATTTTTTTCATCTTAGTTTCCCCATCTGCCTCTCGTATGGAAAAGGCTCTCTGGATCCCAACCATGGTTAAGGTAGGTGAAGTAGGTCCCTCAGTTGAAACAAGGTCTTCTTCTTCTTCCCCAATAGGATCCTAAAAATATTAAGAAGGCTCTCCTATAAGGGGTTCAATCTCACTACCATTGAATAAGAGTGAAGGGTGGCCAGGAGGTGATGTGGGGATTTTAGGTAAGATTTGTCTTTGAGTATTCCTATTCCTACAAGGCATGAATATCAGATATTTTTGTATTTTTAAATATTTTTGAAATGTCATGAAAATAAAGGAAAGAAGAAAGGAATGTTAAAAAAAAATCAAAACATCTACTAGACACCTCCCCAGCAATAGCGTCAAAAAGTGATGAACCCTGGTATTGTACCAAGAGTGCTACAACTCTTAGGGGCTGCTCTACTTTACTTTCTCAACCTGTGGTTCGTACAAATTTTGAGGTGATAGTGCTATATACATAGCAGATGCATTATGTTCATGTCATCCTCTTCTGCTTTACGAAAGGGTGCTACTTCTAGGGGTTCTCAATGAAATCTGTCACACTTCAGTGAAACTAAACTAAATTATAGAAAGGAAATGATAGAAATGGAACTAATTTAATGTGCAAGAAGGAAATGACTGTAAGAAACTAAATTAAATTGATGAAAAGAAATGACAGGAAGGAAACTAATTTAATTTGCAGAAAAAAAATAGCAGAAAGGAAACAAATCCTAAACCACACTTAACTTGTCCAAACAGCTAAATGCACTCTACTTATCCTATGATCTATCTACAATGCTTTTATGCATGAAACTAAGCTATCCATGGCTTAATTCTAATTAAAAAGAGTTAATTTGCAACTTGGAGGGAAGAAAATGGCTAAAAGAGGCTAATGGGGGGTTTAGCACATGAAACGATGTTTGGAAGTGGAAAGAAGCGGTTAAACCCTCATAAAACTTTATTATAGTGTGATAAATGACTTTGGAGCAGAAATAATTCAAAAGTGAGATGGTGGAATGCGATGGAGGAAAAAGTTGCGATATGTGATGTCGTAATCGCAATATCGCAAGTTTAAAGAGATAGCGGTAAATATTAACAAGAATGAACTAAAATGTGCGAAGTGCGAAGAACAACGAGTGACGTGGTGGAGTGCGATGCAGGACAAAATTTATGATATGAGATGTTGCAATCGCAATATTGCAAGTTTAAAGGGATAGCAATGAAGATTAACAGGAGCGAACTAAAATGTACGAAGTGTGATTTGCGATGCGGTAAAATTTGCGGGTTGCGATCTGCGAAGTGTGAAGTGCGACGAGTGATGTGGCAGTGTTATCACATCGGCAGTTGGAGCGGTAAGTGTGAACATAACAAGATAAATGATGCAAAGTTCGATTTGCGATGGGCAACGTGGTGGTGGGAGTGGCGGTAGAGCGTGATCGCAATATCGTAATTGGTAAGAATGAGCGGTAAATGTTAAGGGAAAAGCTAAATGATGCGAACTGTGATTTGCGATGGGCAATGTGGCGGTGGGATCAACAGCATTGCACGATCACAATATCACAATCGACAAGAACAAGCAGTAAGTGCTAAGGGAAAAAGGGAAATGTTGTGATTTGCGAAGTGTGATGTACTGTGGCAGGAGACTCGAGGAGCAAAGGCTGAGGTCACATTCTAATGGGTTTGAATGTTTTTTCACGTGTTTTGCATAAAAAGGGTAAGTCAACCGTGAACGGAGAAAAACAAAGAAATAAATCTTGAAGGGCTTAAGTGCGTTAGGAAAAAGGGTAAGTACATCGTTAAAATGAGAAGAAAAGGAGGGGAATGGAGACGTAAGATCAGTGCTGAGAGTTTTAACACACCTGTGGATTCTGGGAAATAGACAGAAATGCATGATAAAAAACAGTGAAAGAGGGACTCAGACTTGGTAAGGAAATTTCTTCCCAAAACTCAAACAGAAAGAAATTTTGGCCTGTGGGAAGGTCTACCCTGCTCAAACTCTACTGACAGAGATGAGAGGGGGAGGCTTGACCACAATTTTTGGAGTTTTCCCTCTATTTTACTACGCATAAGCAATTGAAAACTACAACAGCACACTGAAAGCAAAACTAAACAACAATGAAAATATCAGAAGCATATCTAACTTAAATGGTAGAAGCAAAACTAACTAAACCACAAAAATTTAAAGATAGTAATATCAAAGAAACTGAGGGACATGGATTGGGCCCTAACCCATGAGCCTAGCCCTCTGAAACTTGAATCAGTCGAACGAAATCAGTCTGCTCATTTCATAAAAAATATAACTTCATACATCTCTGAAATTTTGATCCCTGAATAAAACAAAAAGCTCAGTAGCTCACAACAATAGTTCTGAATGGAATTTACTCATTGACTAGAATATACTAACTCTTCCTAGCTCTAGCTCTGCTCTATTTATTCTATAGGACTACTACAAATAGCTCCCTATAAAATGGTGATTGAGTCCCCTTTACTCTCCGTGAACAAGGATTGGGTGCACTCCTCTTTGAATTGCTTGGCTGCCTATGGAATTCAAATTGTTGGAGAGAATCCTTGGGGATCCTTTGGCTGCTTTTGGAATTTGAATTGCTGGAGAGAATCTTTTGGATCCTTCGACTGCCTTTGAGGGTGGAAAATCCTCCTATAATTCCTCTTTGTTGTCTCCTCAAAGTCTTTATGATAAAATCCTTATAAAAATGATTAATAAATCATTATTTTCTGCACTCAACATTATATTAGGCACTCAAAGTATGTTAGCCTTAATCACCACCTATACTAGCATCATAAAACCAAATAATAATAATAATAATGCAACAAAAAGAGATTTAAGAAGGCAAAAAGGTGACTATTAATCCCTCCAGATGTATAATTATGGAGCTCATCACCTGGTTACCCCTCAGTGGTGGGGCTTTCACATCTCTTCCCCTTCGTTGGAAGACTGGTCTGGCTGGCTCTGGTGCTTGAGCTATGGGTAGAGAATCCTACAGATCTCTCGATCTTCCCACTTCGTCATGCAAGGTAGTGGATCTGCTCGATCTCACTAAACCATGAAGTGGCTCTTCCAAGCCCTCTACGAACATATAGATCCTCCTGGACTCTGATAAGCCCGAAACCATCACTGAAAACCTTAAGAACTTGGAGCTGTATGCCTAGGAATTCCATGTCTTTTTGATCTTTGTTAGCTCTCCAAAGTACTCATCTGGATCCTTCCTCTAAAACTGCTCCAACACTCTCCTAGTGAGCTCATCATACCCTATGACACCTCCATGCCCCTACGTAGTCAACCCATGAAACCACTAGTCATGAGCCTCTCCCTCCAAGTGAAAGGTAGCAACCTTGATTGTTTCAGTCTCAATCATCTGGTTTAGCTGGAAATTAATATCCATTTTTTCCACCCATGCCTTTGCTAAACTCTTCGAGGAGCCATCAAAATTTGGGAGGAACAACCTACCCACGATATGCTGTAAGTCACTCCCTTGCATGAATCCTCCTTTGGCCTGGAATCTCGGTTTGTTGCTAGTCTTTAGCTAGAAAAAATCATTGAATGTGATGGTCCTTCCGAACTCTTGCCAATAACATTTATATCCTATGAAAAATTCTCCATAGTGAGCCTCTTGCGGCTCATGTTGCCCTCTTGTCCCCGAAGCTAGGAACGTGGGAATACTGGACCATGGTGGAGTGTATGGTATATGCATAAATGTGGTGTGTAGTACTTCCTAGTGCTGCAAAGTGCCAGACCCCTCTCCAACCTAAAAATCGCCTTGACCTCCTTTCCTGTTGCTGCCATTGTTAAGCCTCTGACCCATCTCCTCAATCCTCCTGGAGAAGTCTTGTACTAACTTTAGGAGAAGGTAAGAAAATTCTTTCTCCTCATTCCTCTCATCTTCTGCATGCTCCATCTCCATTTCTACAACCTCCAAAATGCTATCAACCTGACTTGGAGTGATTTAGAGCCTCCTTTCCTAGCTCATGTATCTATGTCTCTGGAAATTCACGTTTTTCTTGCTCTCTGGTTTCATATATTGTGCGCTCCATAGGTTGATCCAAGTCTATGAGCTCTAATACCACTGTAATATCCCAAATGGGAAAATGACAGTAATATAAAGCAACAATAGGCTAGAAACTACAAAAAATAAAATCACACCATTAACACATGAAAACTAGAGCCAAAAACATGATCTAATCCATTCTATTAATGCTTATAAATGAGTACAATAATGGTGTTGTAATGGGTGCACTTGGGCCTAATCGAAGCAGGCTGAAATATGTCTCAAAACATGCTAGAATGACCCTCTGGAAATGGTTCTACATGGTTCTAGTGTTGCGCTACTCTGCCTAGAGATGCAGTTGTTGCAAACTTCAGACTACTGGTTGGGCAACTTCTAGCACTCAAAAAATTATGGGACTTGAACACCAGACTCTACTCAGGAAACCCACCAAAAACCCGTGAAGGAAGTGTGGAATGGTTGACCCTGGAAATTTTCCCCTGTTGGGCTTGATCAACTGCGTTGTTAGCTAAAGCTCCAAACTTGAAGAATGCGCTGCAAAACTACCCAAAAGATGAGAAATCACCCTGTTAGGAAGCCCTCAACTTCCCCACCAAGTCTCGGCTGCAATCTCCCTTTCTTCTCACCCTTGGAACAACCTCCCCAATGGACTGTGTCCTCCATTGCACAATCAATGCATCCTCCATGCAGTTTCAAAAGTGATCACACTCCTCCTGCAATCTCGGCTATGAAATTATCCTCCAAAATGGTTAAAATTATCTCTTAAGCAAGCACTCGAAGTCCCATGAGGCAGAGGTTGAGATCTTCGCCTGAAATCTCGTGTGCTAAACAGCACTGCAGACTTGGCGCCTAGCACAAGCGTGCTATGTCAAAATGAAAATTAGAAAGATAAGTGAATGAATGAGGAATGATGCTTCCCTTCCTTCATTTTTTCAAATGAGCCTCAACGTTCCTCTTGGACCCACCATGGACTGCGCTATCTCTCCTTCGAGCCAACCCATCGTTTCCTTCTCTCAAGCCTCCCTCACGCTGCCACCTAATTAGTTGCAGCTCATTCAATATTGGCCACTCAGACCCCACTAAAGCCGCAATATTATCTTGGGAACCACACAAACTCACTTTAATTTCCCAAAATAATATTTGTGGGTCCCCGTCCCACATTATTTCTGCTTAACATTAGAGATAGAAAAATTGATTAAAATTTAATATTCTAATTAGTGAAACTGTTAATTAGGAATATTACAAAAAGACTGCTTGGGATGTTGACTTGCTTGGTAGAAGCCATGGAGGTTGATTTCTATGCAAAAGGGACAGGTTGCAAAAATACAAAGGATAGAGGATTAAGTGGCACCGTGATGATTGGTTTGTAATCTTATAGTAGGTCGACACAAAAATATCAAGGATGACAAAGAAAAACCAACAAAAAAATTAGAGAGATAGTGGACAACTGACATGATCTCGCAGGCTGAAGAGAGTCAGCCGAGGCTGGAGAAAATGAGGGAGGAAATAGAACGTCTAGGGGGATTCTTTAATATGTATAGGGAAAAAAAATATGGAGAGGTTGCCTGGAGATATATAGGGGAGGTATGTGACCATGAGGGGAGCGGTCCTTAGTATATTGGTAGAAGAAAAAACAAAGTTTTACAATGTTCTCTATGAATTTCAGAAGTCTCGAGGGCACTATGTTGGCTAGGCCTTCTTCACGAGGGGGGAGGAAAATACTTTTACAGGAATCCATTAACAGAAAGTTGAGCGCGTTGAGAGAAATTTTCGATAAGGTCGTAGGATAATATTTACTTCAAGCTCCAATGTTGATGATGGGATTAATTTTTCAAACTTCCCCAGTTAGAGTATATGATATGAAGTACGATGGTTTGAATGTATCCTCAAAACTGAGTTCATTGATAGTAAGTATTCTCATAGAAACTGTGACTAATGCAATTGCTATCTCTATGCTTCATGAAGTTGTCTGGTTATTAGAATTGAAAGGAAATGGCATGCTGCATTATCCAGTTGCATATGCATATTTAATTGTGGGACATGATTTGGTGACACTATTCAATAATAATTCGAATATCAGTCCTAAAGTCATGGTTCATCTTACAAACTCCAAGGTATTACACATTTAGTTAGAGGGTGGAGGGGGTCGTCCCTCAGGAGACTGGGTTCTATCCAAGAAATCCATACGTAGGTTCCTCATACATTCTGTATAATTCATCTTGGGGGTGATTGGGCTGAAAGAAATGCCACCAAGCAACCCAATCTACTGTTGAGCGAAGATTTGAAGCCTTCAACTTAGTTTCCCAATCTTGATTTTGGTAAGTACCTATCATGCTTTACCTGTGTAATTTAATTCATGTTAACTCTTGAAGCAAATTGAAATCATGCTAGTAGTGTGCTAGATATGTTGTATGTTGTGGTTTTAGGGATTATACTTAAACAAGTCTTATACAATACGGTGTGATATAATGTTTTTAATATAATTTTCGTTCAAGAGACTGGTCTCAAAACCAAAATTCAACCTGTGTTTACTGAGAGGGAGGTGAAATAGTAGTTGTATGAATAATTTCAGTTTTTCTTTTGAATATATTCTTACTTCTTCCCTCTACAATATGTTACTTATGAGATCATTCATTCATAAATATATGAGAATTAAAGCATGAGCATTCACATGTTCAACAACAGTTATCATGATCAGAACACACACACACATTGACACAGGTATTTTTTCATGTGGAAACCCAAAGGGTAAAAACCACCATGTGGTTGTGGTTTTAGGATGTAAATTAAGCACCCACTCACTAGAGGCACTGACCCCCTTAGGATATCAAGCACCAACTTTCCAAGAGGCACCAACCTCTTTGAATTCATCCCACCACCTGATGTTACCATTGCTCTACTATTTCATACAATTTTCAAACTGAAAACAAAGGAATTTACAAAGAATAAAAATACCAATCCACTGTGTCACAAAATTTCATTCTTCTCTCGGTCCTCTGTTGAATCACCAACTCCTCCTGTCTTGCACAACCACATATTCTGTACTTTGCTCAACATAACATGTGATCAACACTTTGTTGTCTCGCAACTGATTCTATGTTGCTTCTCCTTTATCTTAGGCTCTGTTCTCTCTCTCCCCCAGCACTACCACTACTCTCACCACTTAGAAAAATTCAACAATACTATTTTTCTCTCGCCACTTAGCACAAATCAACAATATTGTTTTGCTCTCACCACTTGTAAAAATTCAACAATATTGTTTTTCTCTCCCCACTTAGAAAAATTCAACAATATTATTTTTCTCTCCCCACTTAGAAAAAGTCAACAATATTGTTTTTCTCTGCCAATTGCTCAAAGGCTTTCAATGGTTTTGTTCCATTGTTCCATACTACAGCGCCCTGTTTTTTTCACAGGTACACACACCACTCAAGCGTTTTTTTATGTGACATGCATTGTTACCTCTACATTTTCCTATTGAATTATATCATATAATTAAACATAATAATGGGCTTATGAAGTCTCACAAACCCATTGTGTACACTTCCATACTGATATTTTAATTCATAGTATATCTTAACACTCTACAGGGACTTTCCATGATTGTTTATTTCTTAGCAAAACTGGACAATATAGAGGAATGGGAACTCTGCTTCCCCCTTTATTTTAATTCAAATAAGGCATGAATCGAACAAGGATCCTCACTGGATTTTCCCCATTATTTATTTTATGCGATTCAGTGAACTTGGTGCCTTGTTCCAGTGGTTCTTCCACAACAATACCAGCTTTGTGGTAATATATTTAAACCTCAATTGTCGACCCATCTTCTCTTTTAAATTCGTTGTATTGACTCGTTAGAACACACCATATCGTAACTTTTCAAAGGCAGAATGTTGTGATATTTCCCTCCCCGATATCCTTGGCTCCATTTTCCTTTAGCTCCTTTAGAAGATTTTTTCTCATAGAACTGGCCCTGTGACCGATGGATTAGCGCTTAGGTGCTAAGACCTTCCATGCTCTTGTCGAGGGCCATTGTTCCTTTGTTAACTACTTAGCCCCCTTAGGTATCTGAACTCTCACAAACATGTGCCAACCCAACATCGGAAGCTATTTTCATCGTAACTTTTCAAAATCTATTTTCACAGAAGTTACAATGTCCCCATTCTTAGATATGTTGACCTTTGGGATGATGTCATCACTCCACGTGGCAACTCCTTAGTGGTGAGATGTGTCACCTGGATTTGGCCCATTAGGCCGCCCAATAATATTGAATTTTTCTGCCACGTGTCTTGTCGTACTTCCACATCATGCTGATGTTAGTTCCCACTCCAGCTTCTTGGAACCAATCTCACACCGCCATGGGTCTTGCCAGAGGAGAGAGAAGAGAGGGTTTATAACACGTTGGTTTTGCGATAGGATCCTTTGTTAATTTTTTTGGCATTCATCAGAACTTTTACCTCTATTTAGCATGTTGGATATCGTAACTTCTTAAACACCCTTGTTAAGATATTTCGATATTTCAATGTCCCGATCCTCTGATTTTCAGATTTCCTGGTATCTTGGACCTCTGATATCCTGATGAACTCTGATGTTACAATTTCCTGGTATCCTGGACCTATGATATCTTGATGAAATATAATGTTTCGATATGATTTGTGCCCCATGGTTTTGATGTGTCGATCTACTTTGATATTTCGATATCGCAAACCTCCAATATTTCGATATCCGATATGCCTTCTTCTCTGATATCTCATCCTTATCAAGGCTTCAAATCCCTGGACTTTGGCAGGCCATATATTTTGATCTAGGAGCCCATTTTTGGACTTCTTCATATCATTGGAAAGCTCTTCCAAATAACTTTTCAATGGACAGGGCCCGATGTAGGCTTGGAGCACATTTACTGCCTCTGAGCTGACTGTAAAATCTCTTCCATACTTTTCTTCTTGGCTCTTCTTCTATAATTTTGAGCACATAACCACCATAGTCATCATTTTATGACTTTTCAATAAGCCTGCTACTCTGGTGATTCTCTACTAGTAACTTGCAACTTTCAATGGATCCCTCTTGGACACTTAGAGACATATTTTATGGCTTTTCAATAAGCTTGCTACTATGGTGATTCTCTACCGGAAGCCTGCAGTTATCAATGGATCACCATTGACTCTTATTGAAATCAATACCAATATTAACACAACCACCCATTTTCCAACAATTTCCCCCTTTGGAATTGATGGAAACACCATAAACTCCCCATAAGGCTAGGCATTGTATTCTCCGATAACTCTTCTCCCCCTTTGACATTAATGGCAAAGAGTACTTCTTGAATACTCCCCCTGAACCATTGTAGCCTACTGTCCCATGTGTCCCACATGCTGAGTGGCTGCCACCCTCTACCAAAATGAATTCATTTGGAGGGAAGAGACACAAATTCTATCTGCTACCTGAGATATTCAAATGGTTCTCTTTCTAGTGGCTTGGTAAATATATCTGCCAATTTCCCTTTAGTGGCCACATACTTGAGTCTGAAAACATTGGCTGCAACTTGTTCCCTCAAGAAATGGAACTTGATAGGAATATACTTAGTCTTTGAATGCATGGCTGGCTTTTTGGAGATGATGATGGCACTTTTGTTGTCACACATTATTGGAATAGGATCAGTCATCTCTACCTGAATATATTTTAAATTTTGCTTCATCCATAGAATTTGCGTGCAATAGGTAGTAGTAGCAATATATTTTGCTTCAACAATCGACAAGGAAATGTAGGCTTGTTTCTTGTTGACCCAAGATACCAAGCATTTTCCTAGGAAAAAGGCTGCACCATAATTACGTTTCCTTTTATCGATTTTTCCAGTCCAATCTACATCAGTATAGGCCTTCAACTTTAATTATTTTCTCTTAGCATACCACAGTCCATGCTCTGTTTTCCCTTGAATATATTTTAAAATCCTTTTGAAAATAACAACATGAATTTCACGTGGAAAAGCCTAAAATATGGCCACAAGACCCACTTCTTGCATGATTTCTGGCCTTGAAGTTGTGAGATACAACAAGGTTCCTATCATTGATCTGTATGCAGTTTGATTTACCAACGGTGTTCCATCTTCTTTGCACAACTTGCAGCCTATACTCATGGGTGTTCTTACTAGCTTGCAATCTTCAAGCCCAAATTTGTTCATAGTTTCCTTGAGATATTTCGATTGGGATATAACACTCCTTATGGAGACTGAGAAATTTGTAGACCCAGGAAGAAGGAAAAATATTTGATCATGGACATTTCAAATTATGTTTGCATGCATTTTGAAAAATGATGGCCCAATTGTTCCATGTCGCTGCAAAATATTCTATCATCCACATACACAACTACTATCAGTAGATGTTCTCCTTTAGACTTTACATATAAGGTACTACCAATCGTGCCTTTCATAATGCCTTATTTTTGAAGGTATTTATCTAGCCTTTCGTACCATGGTCTAGGAGCCTATTTTCGTCCTTACAGAGCCTTCTTTAATTTTCATATGAACCCTTCATTTTTTGTGAGTAGAAATCCTTTTGGATGCTCAATGTAAACTTCTTCTTCCAAATCTCCAATGAGAAATGTAGACTTTACATCCATCTGATACACCTTGATGTTTTTATGGGAGGCAAGAGCAAAAAATATCGGGATAGCTTCCAGTCGTGCTACTCGTGCAAAGTTTTCTTCAAAATCTACCCCTTCTATTTGGATATACCCTTTGCAGACCAAACGAGCTTTGTTCTTGATCACTTGACCCTGCTCATTCAGATTTTTTTTTTTAAACCCGTTTGGTTCCAATAACATTTTTCTCTTTAGGCCTTGGAACAAGCTCCCAAGTTTCATTCTTTTCAATTTGATCAACTTATTCATTCATATCTTTCACCAAGAACTTGTCTTCACTTGCTTGACTGATATTATTGGGATCTATCTATGATTACATAGCTAGACTTGCATAACTTGTATTTCCAATAATTTTTCTCCTAGTTTGGACACCATGTCTTTGATCTCCAAGTATCTGAATCTCAGGATATTATTTCTGTACATACCTAGAATGCATCTTTGGCCTTGGAGTTTTTCCTACTTCTTCACCTTCTCTAAATTTTTCTCTTCCAAATCCACGGTCCTCATATCAAAACTCTCTTCATCATCTGAGTTCATATTTATTTTATAGGACTCAGGTTGTGAACCTATTTCATATACTATCACGTCAATGAAGTCCTCAATCTTCTTTGTCTTTTAACACTTATATCCTTTACTTCAGGCAGAGTACCCAAGCAATATTCCTTCATAAACGCGAGAGTCAAACTTTCCAGGATTCTTATCATTTCTTTTTATGAAGAAATTTCTACCAAACACCTTAATATTTTTTACTAATGTAGGTCTTCCCTTCCACAACTCATAGGGAGTTTTACTACTATTAGGCCCAAGTTGAGTTTTGTTTGACAAATACACTACTACATGTGTTGCTTCTCCCCAGAAGATGTGAGACACGCCTGCTTCATCCAACCTTTCTCTAACAATTTCCTGAATCATCTTATTCTTCTTCTCCACTACTCCATTTTGTTGTGGAGTTCTAGCCACTAAGTACTACCTTCTTACGCCATGCTCTTCACAAAATTCCTCAAAATATCTTTAGGTGTAATCTCCTCCTTTGTTTGATCTTAATCATTTTATCTTTAAGTCTTTCTCATTTTATACTTGAGCCTTAAACTTATTGAAATGCTTGAATGCTTCTAATTTTTCTTTTAAGAGCACAATTCAAGTGGCCCTAGTGAAATCATCAATGAGCAACATGAAATACATTTCCACTTTTGAAGGTTTTTCTCTAGTTGGGCCATAGATGTCTATGTGAATGTACTCCAGAGGTCTGGACGAGGAAAAATATTTTCACTTGAAATGAGTCCTTGTGTGTTTTCCAAACTAGTATGACTTTCATATTGAATTATCAGGCTTTGACAGTCTTGGTAGTCCTTTCACACCTCCCATATTGTTGAATTTATTCAAACTTTCAAAATTCATATGCCCAAATCTCTTGTGCCACAATCGTGCTTCACTTTTTTTCTTAAATAGTAGTTAACCCTGGAATCATCAAACACACATACATTATTGTGAGTTCTGATTGCTTTTCCCAGCAATTTCTCATTCTTCATGTTTCATATCTCATGGTCTTTAGATCGAAATGTCACATCGTAGCCATTATCAAACAATTGCCTAACATTGAGCAGATTGTGCTTGAGACCTTCTACATACAACACATTTTGTGCTTCTATTTTTTTATCAAGACTAGCTACACCTTTACCCTTGATTCTTGTGGGAGCATTGTTTCCAAAGGTGACATTGTTTTCTCTTTCCTTTTGTTTTAGTGAAAAAAATATTATTTTTTCCCCAGTCATATGTTTGGAACAACCACTATCCACATACCATTTGTTTTATTAATTATGAGCCGATAAGGTGAGTCCACACTGCATGCTATTTTCAATCTTTCGTTTCTAGCTCCCCTTATCCCTTTGAATGGCTAATTGTCTAATATTTTGGGACTTACATAGGTATTCAAACATGCATCTGCACTCACTAGATTTGTGCCAAAAATTATTATATTTGAAGTATTCTACCTCACATAGCAAGGGAGAGAATACATTATGATTTCAGAGAGATGAGTTTGGAGATTTAAAACTCTGATGTTTATTATACCTAGGATTTTCATCTCTCTCAACTTTGATCATTCTGCAATCAACGACTTTATGTCCAAATATATGAAATTTATAACAATTACCATAAAGAGATAGCCACTCCTATTGTTGTAAATCTTACAAGTTTGTGCATGAGAGTACCTTGGATGCCTGGTTGATCAATTCATTCTCCATTGATAATATCCTCTTTGTCCTTATGCCTTTTTATTTTCATTGACTCCCTCTTGATGCTTGTTTTCATAACTCTATGATTGTTCAAATCCTTCGAACCTGAAGTTCATCTTCCTCATGGAAGATTCTTGTTTCTATTAGTACCCTAGACCTGTTCTAATTCCTAATAGCCTTTGGTTGTTTAGAATATGATCTAGTTTTCTTGTTCCTTCTGAAAACTTCTCATTTAGATCACTCTCAATCTTCCTTCCCTCTATATCCATTCTTAGAGAGACAATCTCTTCCTTAATAATTTGACAGTTCTCTTTCTATTCATGGATTAAACATTGAAGTACTTCTTCCTTTCATTTTTTTTCTTCTAGTTTGAATTTTAAGGACATAATCTTATCCCTTCATGTTCTTGAGATTATTTCCTCTCTTACCTTGAGTAGCTCCTATCTTAACTATGTGTTTTATTCTTCCAATTTTCCCATGCTCCTTGTTTTTCTTCTAGAAGAATAACCAGGCTATCCTTTCTCTTAAGCCTCTTCAAGTTTTTATTTTTGATAAAACTCCTCATTATCTGAGTTGTACATACCTTATTCAGCACGTTATAGTTGTTCCTTTATCATCATATTCTTCTTCTTTTCTTTCTTTAACTAATCAAGGGAATTGATGAGTTCACTTTCAAGGTCTACTACTCCTTCTTCTTCTTATTCCTCCTGAGAGTCAACAGTACTATGTTTCTTGGAGTCTGTTCTAGAGGCCATAAGTAGGTACTTATTTGAATCATCCTCTAAAAAAAAAATTTCTATCTGATTTTGGTGTTGAGCTATCTTCTTTGGATTAGAACCCCTTTTTCTTATAGAACCTTTTCTTCTATTGTTTCTAAGATTTGTTCCCCAGTTTCTGATCATCTTCCTTTTCAGTAATTTCTTTGTAAGGGAATTTGGACGAAAAATGTCCCACTCTTCCGCAATCAAAGCCTTTAAAGGGAAGCTTCCCTTTATATTTTCTCGAGCCATGCTCCAGTTTCCTAGCCAACTGAGCCAATTCCTGATCAGATTCACAGCTGGAGCACTCTTGATGTTTTTTGAGCTCCTATCCCTTTTTGGACACTTTTAACGTTGCTTCCTTTGGTTCTGACTTCTATTTTCCAACTCTCATATCATAGGCTATGAGAGTACCATGCAACTGGTCCTCTTCATATTTTTCAAATTAGCCATTTCTTCAATTGCTGAGACTTTGGCATTAAATATCATGGGAAGAGATCTTAAGATTTTGTGTACAATCATCTCTTCCTTGACTTCTTCACCTAGCCCTATAATCATATTAGTTACTTCATCGGCCCTGAGGAAGTATTATGTTATACTCTCATATTCACCCATTCTTAGGCTCTCGAACCTCATTCTGAAGGTTTGCAGTTTGGAATGCTTGACCTTTTCATCCCCTTTGTAACTTTGGGTAAGATTTACCCACACCTTCTTAGCATATTTACAATTCATAACTTTTACAAGTTCTAATTGACTAAGACCAAAGAGAATAAAATTCTTGGCTTTAGCATTGTTTCCATATAATTTCTTACAATCTGCATCAGTGGGAGGAATATCAGGGACATTATAGTCCACGAATACTGAAGTCCACACATCTACACCAAGTGACATTAGGTATGCTTCCATCCTTAATTTCCAGAAGGAAAATTTTGTCCCATCAAAGACTAGTATTCTGCTTGAATAAGCCTCTTGGTTCTCTTTCCTTGACATAATTCCTTATAGATCTACCTTCTAGTGGTTAGAATGTTTCTAAAGTAACCCCGACTCTAATACCAATTGTTGGACTAAGGAATTACTGAGAGGGGGGTGAATCAATAATTGTATGATTACTTTCAGTTTTTATTTTGAATATATTGTTACTTCATCCCTCTACAATATGATACTTATGATAGGATTCATTCATAAATATATGAGCATTAAAGCATGATAATTCATATGTTCAACAACAATTATCATGATTAGCACACGCACACATTTACACGGGTATTTTTTCACGTGGAAACCAAAAGGGTAAAAACTGCCAATTTGTTGTTGTTTTAAGATGTAAATTAAGCACCCACTTAATTACATAATCTTTGTTGTGAGCACCCACTCACTGGAGGCACCGAACCCCTTAGGATAGCAAGCACCAAATTTCCAAGAGGCACCAACCTCTTTGAATGCAGACCACCACCTGTTGTTACCATTGTTCTACTATTTCATACAATTTTCAAATTGAAAATAGAGGCATTTACAAATAAGAAAAATACCAATCCACTGTGTCACAAAATTACATTCTTCTCTCGGTCTTCTACTTAATCACCAACTCCTATTTTCTTTCACAACCACAAAATATGTATTGTGCTCATCATAACATGTGATCAACACTCTGTTATCTCACAACTCATTCTTTTTTTCTTCTCCTTCAGCTCAGGCTCTGTGATCTCTCTCTCCCATCATTACCACTACTCTCATCACTTATCAAAATTGAACAATATTGTTTTTCTCTCACCACTTAGAAAAATTCAACAATATTGTTGTTCTCTCCCCACTTAGAAAAAATCAACAAATTTTTTTTGCTCTCCCCACTTAGAAAAATTCAACAATACGGTTTTCCTCTCCCAATTTCTCAAAGGCTTTCGATGGTTTTGTTCCATTATTGCATACTGCACCGCCCTATTTTTGTCACATGTACACACACTACTCAAGTTTTTCTTTGCGTGACATTCATTTTTACCTCTGTGTCTGCCCGTTGAATTCTGACATAGAATTAAACACAAGACTGGGCTTTAGAAGTCTTCAAATACATACCATGTACACTTCCATACTAAGATTTTAATTCATAATCTATCTAGACACTCTACAGGGAATTTTAATGCTTGTTTATTTCTTATCAAAACTGGACAGTATACGGGAATGGAAACTCTGCTTCCCCATTTATTTTAATCAAATAAGGCATGTACGGGATGAGGATCCTGACTGGCTTTGTCCCATTATTTATTTTCTAAGATTCAGTGACCTTGGTGCCTTATTCCAGTGGTTCTTACAGACAAATACCAACTATGTGGTAATACATTTAAACCTCATTTTTCGATCCATCCGCTCTTTTCAATTCGTTGTACTGACTCGTCAGAACACGCCATATCTTAACTTTTCAAAGGAAGAACATTATGATATTGCGCTCCTTGATATCCTTGGTTCCCTCTTCCTTTAGCTCCTTTGGAAGATGCTTTCTCATGGAACCGAGCCTATGATCGATGGCTTAGCGCTTAGATGCTAAGACCTTTTGTGCTCCTATCAAGGGAAAATATTCCTTTGTTAATGGCTCGACCCCCTTGGGTCTCTCAACTCTGACGACCATGTGCCAACCCAAAATCGAAAGATACTTCCATCGTAACTTTAAAATTCCATTTGCATAGAAGTTACGATTTCCCCATTCTTCGATATGCCAACCTCTGAGATGATGTCATCACTCCACGTGGAAAATCCTTAGTGGTGACATGTGTCACCCGTATTTGGACCATTAGGCCACCCAATAATATTGAATCTTCCTGCCACATGTCTTGTCATATTTCCACGTCATGATGATGTCAATTACCACTACAACTTCCCGAAACCAATCTAATGTCACCATGTGTCCTGCCAGAGGAGAGAGAAGAGGGCCTATAAGACCTTGGTTTTGCAGCAGGATCCTTTGTTAATTTTCTTTGGCATTCATCGGTGTGTTGTGAATCCAGCTCCAAAAATAGAAGGAAAGAGATATCAACGCCTTATAAATAAGCCACTTTGAGGGGGAAACCTCCAATACATTACATGAATGAAAAATTCTTGGATGATACAAATGACAAAACCTCCTTTCTATATATAGGAGTCCATGGGGCCACAATGTGATCCTAGTGGGGCCACAATGTAATCCTAGCTGACCTAACAATAATAATGTAAGGGCACAATAATAACAATATGTGGGTTACAGGGGTACAACAATAAAAATAATGGGGGCTACACTAACATAATAAGGGACTCCACTATTAATATAGGCACTTAACATGGCACTTTTACCTATATCGAGCAAGCTAGATATCATAACATCTTAAACACTTCTGTTCATATCTTCCAATATTATGATGTCCCGGTCCTCTGATATTCCGATATCTCGATATATTGGACCTCTGATATCATGATTAACTTCGATTTTCCGATGTCCCGGTATCATGGAACTTTGATATCTCGGTGAACTCCAATGTTATGATGTGTTGTATGCCCCATGGTTCCGATGTGCTGATCTACTCTGATATTCTGATATCTCAGACCTCTGATATCCTGGACTTCCAATATTCTGATATCTGATATGCCTCCTACTTTGATATCTCATCCTTCTTAAGGATTCAAATCCTTAGATTTTACATACCATATCTTTTGATCCAGGAGCCCATTTTTGGACTTATGCGTATCGTTGGAAAGCTCTTCTAGATAAATTTTCGATGGATAATATCTAATGTAGTCTTGGAGCATATTTTTTGCCTCTAAGTTGACTATAAACTCTCTGCCAATATTTGCTTCTTGACTCTTCTTTAATAATGTTGAGCGCCTAACCACCATTTTCATCATTTTATGACTTTTCAATAAGCTTGTTGCTTAGGTGATTCTCTACCAGTAACCTGAAACTTTCAATGGATCCCTCTTGGACACTTAGAGACATATTTTATGGTTTTTCAATAAGCCTTCTACTATGGTGATTCTCTACCAGAAGCCTACGACTATCAATGGATCACCATTGACTCTTGTTGACATCAATGCCAATATTAACACAGCCACCCATTGTTGAACATGTTTCATCTCCTGAAATTGTTGAATTCTTATTTGAAAAGCGAGGTTGGAGAGTGCTTGGTAGGATTATCTTGTGTACAACTATGAATCTTCACTATTCAAAAAATGCATAATATAAATGTAAACCTAAGGTTTGAAATCTAGTGCCTAAAATGCTTAATTCTAGTATTCAAATGCGGCCATGGTACTATATAGGATAAAATAGGTTTCATTTGTTAATTCCTATGTGATGGACATAATGTCATCTTTCATAGTCTAATACTTATTTTGATATGTGTTCTCTCATTTGAAATCTCACATACTAAATTTATGTAGTTAGAAGAATGGGAACCAAATGCATGAATCTACCTACACTGCACATGTCATAATGATTCCATCCCTCCTGCTCTCTCTAATAATCATTTTTATCCTCTTCTAAGTCAGCAGAGTCCCTTGTTGACTTTCCTCAGCTCTCAATTTTTAGGAATGAAATTGTAGAGGAACAATATTCTAATATAACCTAGAATGTGTCGCCTTCATATGTACCTTGTGCAATAATTAATAGCACATAATAATTAACCTTGATTCCCAAGAGACCTATTGGCCATTCATATCAACAAAACATAGGATTTTCAAAAGGTTTCCAGTTACAGAAATGCACAAAGCTCAATGTGGATAAGAGTAACGAACCAAAAGAATATTAGAACAAATGAAATTTTGGAGCCACTCTAGGAAATTATATTAAAGGATAAGGTTCTTTTTCATCATTATAATATCACAATCACCACAGTTAGGTCCAATCCTACACATTCTGAGAGAATATGGATCTACTTAGCAACATAATTACCTATTTTAATTATATATTTCAGCAGCTTCCTCTAAATTTTTCAAGAGTGTGAGATAAATATTGAGAGATGATTTTTGGTTCAGTCAATATAGTTGATCACTCCCAATACTAAATGTCATTTCTTATCAAAAAATTAATGACAATACGATGAGTTGTGTTCCAAGCTAAGAACTTGAGATAGCTCTATGAACAGGTAGCCTATCTTGATTTTAGTAGCTCCAACTAGTATCTCCATTCCATAAAGCTTGTGTCCTTACATCCTGTGCACATACAATCTTTCTTTTTGGCATGATGAACCCACCTATAGGCCTTGCTATATTTATATGAATAGGTGGACACTTGTAAAAAATAGAAAAAAACTTGGTTAATTTTTGCCATTTCCTTAATAGGTCAAGTGAAAATAGGTGGGAGAGTGTCCCCATCATAGAGAAATAAATAAACATTTAAGCATGTTCTCATCCTCTCCAATGATTGGTTTACATTTCTATTGCTGCACTCAAAATTATTCCAGTGATATATAACTTCTCCTTTTGGAGGAGAACTCCTCTAAACGTTCACCATGACAGGCTATATAATCACAGGAATGATCTTCCATTTCTTTACCCATTATTGTGAATAATCATTTTAAGGATACGATGTGGGTAACATTGGACTAGAGAAATGTAATTACATTGTGTTGATTGCGAGCATTCTTTTGAGATTATTGGTTTTGTTAAGGAGGTTGTAGCAACCCAAGTTAGGGATTGGGGTGTTGAAACGCTTGCTAAAGAGGTTGAATTTGTGAGAAAAATTTGTAGGGAAGTCAAGAACTGAGGGGAAACAATTAAAAAGAAAAAATAATACAAGAAAAATAAAGTGGTATGTCATAGGGATATAATAGATATGTGATGCTTTGGGCTGAACATGATTTGAAGTTTACCATACAGCTAGTTCTTTTGTCTGAGAATCCTACGCATTCAAATATGAAAGGTGCTAGTATCGACAAAATTGATGGCACATTTAATAAGAATCCACATCTAATTCTTGGAAATGTCATAAATTTATGGTAGAATCTCTTTGAATGATGTCTTTCAATGATTAATGTGACAATGTTTATAGAGACATTTCAATTCTCTTGATTACCAATTGATAATTGTGGAATAGAAGCACCAAAAACTATGGCTATGAAACTTGGCACTATTACTTGACTTATTTCTAAATATAAAGTTTGAATGGTATATGTTTTCATTGAGAATTGTGGTAGCTTTCATTAGTGGTTATGTGATGATGGTTCTTCATTTTGGAGCTTCATAGATAACAAAAATCATATTCTGGACCATATTTCACACATCTTGGTGGAACGATATGATTGTTGTAACACCCAACAATATACAAGATTGAAGTGCTCTTTGTGCCTAAAGTACGATAGTGTTCACATTCTCTTTTCTATATTGGAAAATTTATTTTGAGCAACTTACCACTTTTTATGGTTATGGAACTATAATTTTATGATATGATGATTAGTAAAGTGAGTGGCATTAGTCATTTTCAGTCAAAAAATTCTTATTCTGTTGAATATGGTTTGTCTTGTCACAAGCTTCAATTTTTAGTACAAGTTTATTGAGTACCAAATGTTTCTAGGCTTCTTTATCAGTTAAATTTATTTAAATGATGTTTTGATTTTCAAAGTAAAAGGTTAGATGTCAAGTGTGTCATAAATTAACGCCTTTCAATGTGAATGTATACAATATTCCATTTATTTTCACTATTTGAGACCAAACTAATTTTTTAGAAAGCTTGGTTAAGGTTCTTTCTGCTTGCAATTTAGCATAGGGGTTCCAATTTTTGTCTACATTATAGATCCTGAAGCTTGGTTCCTAATGGAAAGGGTGCATATGCTTGCAATTTTCTAGGGGAAGTTTATTTAGAGTATAGATATAGAGTTTGAAATTTATTCATGTCTAAATCATTCTTAGGACTTAGAACTTTGAGTGAAAACCTTTGTGTCTATGGGACTTCGCAAGGAGGCGAGAAGAATCAAGAGGTGGAGTTTTTTGGATGTATAGGTTAAAGAATTATTAAAAATGATCAAATACCTTGAGATATGAAAATTTGAAGGGAACAGATTGCACAATGCCTAGCCCACCTACAGGGGGGCCTGGTAATTCATAATGAAATCGAGGACCTGTGTTGGAGAGAACAATTGCTTGAGGCAGGAATGCAGCCATGGGACGAGGAGGGTCTACAGTTGTCGCAAACTTTGGATAGCACGCTGAAGTCCATTCGACAAATGCAACGAAGCATTGAATTGACCACTGAAGGGCCCACTATAGAGAAATTGGTAATTGAAGCACAAGGAGCTATTGCGTAGAGTCTGGAGGTGGTGTTGCCACTGAAAACTTCTATTGCTATGCTCCAAGCCAAGATGAAGGAGAAGACACCATAGGGACTCAAGAAGAGTCGTAGGTTTTTGTTGGGGGCCTGATGGAGCGGGGTCCCTTGGGGTACCTTTTTTAGTATATTTTTGCATATTTTTTCATATGCACGTTGCGTGGAAAGGTCAAGGAGATTTGGGGCAGGTCAAAGTCCCTCTTTTATGTAAATGGGTTATAAGGGTAAAATGTGGACCTCAAACCATGGTTTGAGACAATAGTATCTGCGTGATAAGATGGATATAAATATATAGATCGAGTCTAAGTAAGAAAATGTAATGTTTTGGATCTAAGTGTTTATGCATCCGTGATACACTTTTGTAAGTCTGGGTTTTTGGGTAGAAAGGCTCCTACTGGTTGTGTGCGTGGAAGGGTAATTATAAGAGAAAATTATATTTGTACTGAACTGTTGGAATCTAATACAAAGACTGGTTTTGGCGAAGCACTATGTTATCTATTTACGGTTTCTATTTGAGATTTCTTACTTTTGTTATGCTTAATTGTATCTGCACAAGTAGATTTGTTATTTATGCATGAATATATATTAATGGTAGAATACATGGATAAATCTGCTTAAGTTATTGTGTGTTACATAGATCTGGTTATGTTCTTATATATCTGTGACGAAGTCGATCTACGATCCATCTGTTAATTATATTGAAGTATTGATATGGAATTGAACGCATCTGTTTCCAATCTATAATAAACATGCAATAAACTTGTTTAGTGCCACTACATTATTTTCTTCCTCAAGGTGTGGAAACCTAGTTCCAACAACCCCCATACTGCTTCGTGTGAGACTTTGATCTGCGCAAGCATGTCATTTCCGAAAGGGCTAGAAGTTGGAGGGTTTACTGGTTGCGTAATAAATTATGAACCTGGGTCAAGACCCCTCAAGCCAACAAGGGTATAGATATAGAGTTTTAAATTTACTCATGTATAAATCATTCTTAGGACTTATAACTTTGAGTGAAAATATATGTGTCTATGGGCCTTCGCGAGGAGGTGAGAAGGATCAAGAGGTGTAGTTTTTTGGATGTACATATCAAAGAATTATTAAAAATGATCAAATACCTTGACATATGAAAAATTGAAGGGAATGGATGTGTGTTTCTTATGGTTTTACCTTTAGAAATTTTAAGTGTAAATTTTATCATTCTTTATCGTTGGATCTGTACTTGAAACTCTTGGTTTTATCCTTGGATCCATTAAGTGTAAATTTTATCATGGTTTGTCTTTGGAGCTATACAAGTGATTGGATTACAAGTGTTGAAGGAATCATATTTCTTTCTCTTCATGGAACTATATATTTAAGGAATAATTGTGCCCAAAGAAATCTCCATTCCTCCTCAAAACTAGAGTTATGCCAATAGAAGATCCTTAGTTGGTGCCCTAAATCAGGATTTGTAGAAAATTTACAACATGCATGTATATCTTGGATCACCCAATCTAACAATGTACTAAAGTTAAATACTAAATCACTTCTAAAAATATTTTTTGGAATTAAAAACAACACAATTGGCAGTCACATGAAGCAAAGAAGAATAGATCTAAAACACAACACCAAATATTCCTGGGGAAAGCTTACTGCTCAAAATCCCTCTATCATATATTGTATATTCCACAAGGAATTATGAAACAATTTCATACAAAACTCTAATCCAAGAGCTCTCAGTACAATATACAATCGTCTCACACTGTCATACAAAAATTGGCAAGTTCCTTAGCCAATTTACTGTCTCCAGACAGTCTGCCTTGCTCACGCAGTTCTTGATGAATGCAATCCTTAATTACAAAGAATTTCATCCTTCCTCAATTATTTTGAGTATCATGGGCATCCTATGGTATTATAACTACACCTGGGTAGCATGCTAATATCACAACTAATAGTTACTTTCCCTTTCACCTAGATCTCGACTGGGTCTCCACTGAAACTGACATGCATGTAGTTAATAATAGTAAAAACATCAGTTGCATGTGAGATCACTACATGTGAATTAATTAATATTTAATTCACTTGATCTCACACTAGTGTATCTGCAGTTACAACTAGAACAACTGACTTTAACTCACTTAACTAAGTTAAATTGATTTACAACTTGCATTAACTAATGCACCACTACACTTCCAACTCTGTTACAACTAGAATCACTCAGTTACAACTAAAGTCAACCTGCATATCCCACCAACCAGCCTCTTAACTCGAAATTCCTATAGCTAATTGATTTTCCACTTCAGTTAACTATTTCCAAGTCCACATTGAGAATAGATGATTGTTTATTGTCCAACTATTATTAAGGGATAATAATAGTCGACATGCATCTATAAATAGGAATCCACCTAAAAGTATCCAGTGTGGGCCCCACCTAGTGTAGGTGCTTAATTTTCACTAGGATCAAGGATATTGTTTCCGGATGCCAATTTTACTGTTTTTCATTATAAACTTCAACACTCCCTCTCAACAATAAAGGAATGTCTTTTCATGTGACATGAAACTCGATGCATGCGACATGCAACACCATCCATTCGCCCTGCAACCTTTGCATGCACCATGCAACCTCATGCATGCACCATGCAATTCCATGCATGCACCATGCAACCTCATGCATGCACCATGCAATTCCATGCATGCGCCATGCAATTCCATGCATGCGTCGTGCAACCCTTGCATGCACCACGAAAACTCATGCATGCACCACGCAACTCCATGAATGCGCCATGCACCCTTTGCATGCAACATTTCCGAAACTGAATAACCTCCAAACAACTGAATCAATATAATGCATCTGTCATCAAAATATTCTGACTTCTGCTGGTACCAACTACACATGTCTTCTAGATCCATTGCATTGTTGACCTATGCATCCATGTACTCTGCACTTGCTATCAACTCTGTTCTGCGCTCTTATCCAACACTATCACTTTGATTTCATGTCCTCACGACATCTGACTGCATCAATCCAACTGATCCTGCTACTGTTGTACTGTGGGCTCCTCGTAGCCAGGTTTGACTCATGAGATCAACACCATCTCAATGAATCCTACCCAAAAATTTCTTCTTAGGATTATTCATGCATATCACCCCACCTCTCACCTGGTGGTATAGCTGCATGCACTCCCTCTACCCATCTGGCGTGAAATTTCTCTGCATGAGTGATTTCTCCCACTCTATGATCCTCATCTTCTGGTTGCTCCACATCCTGAGGTTCACTCTTACCTGCAGGAAAATCCAACTCCCTCTCAAGGGTCAATTTCATGACTTTCTCACACTTCCTAATGGTAGGAAGCATTGTAGAAATCTCATCTACATCAAGTCTATAGAGATTCTTCTGCCTCTCCAGTTATGGCTGCTCCACAAGCTTCTGAGACTGCTTCTCAGGCTGCATGTTGAGAGGCTCCCTCTCAACCACCAAGTCACCAACCTCTTATTTGCAACTCAAATCTTTGCATTCATCGTGTACCTCAATGCATGTAGGTTCTTGGCTTGCACACATTGTAATTGTCCTGCCGTCGCAAAATTTTCTAACAAAAAGAGTTGATTTTAAATCGACGATATCTCCCTTGTCCGAGCTCTGATTCAACCAATTTTTTTTTTCAATTTGGGTATTTTTTCACAAGGAATCCAAATATGCTATTTGTTTCCAAAAATTATGCATCAAAATTTTTTGATATTCTCAGCAAACTCACGCACCCAAATAATTCTTGCTCTCATAACATGTAGAAAATTTATAACATGACTCTGATACCATGTAGAAAATTTACAACATGCATGCATATATTGGATTCACCTGATATAACAATGTACTAAAGTTAAATACTGAATCGGTTCTACAAATATTTTGTGGAATTAAAAACAACACAATTTCTAGTCACGTGAAGCAAATAAGAATAGATCAAAAATACAACACCAGATATTCCCGGGGAAAGCTTATTGCTCAAAACCTCTATATCATATATTGTATATTCCACAAGAAATCATGAAAAAATTTCATACAAAACTCTAATCCAAGAGCTCTCAGTACAATATACAATCGTCTCACACTGTCATACAAAAATTGGCAAGTTTCTTAGCCAATTTACTGTCTCCAGACAGCTTGCCTTTCTCACGCGGTTCTTGATGAATGAAATCCTTAATTACAAAGAATTTCAACCTTCCTCAACTGCGCTGAGTATCATGGGCGTCATGTGGTCTTATAACTACACCTCGGTAGCCTACTAATATCACAACTGATAGTTAACCTTCCCTTTCACCTAGATCTCAACTGGGTCTCCACTGGAACTAACATGCATGCAGTTAATAATAGTAAAAACATTAGTTGCATGTGAGATCACAACATGTGAATTAATTAATATTTACTTCACTTTATCTCTCACTAGTGTATCTGCAGTTACAACTAGCACAACTGACTTTAACTCACTTAATTGAGTTAAATTGATTTACAACTTGCATTAACTAATGCACCACTACACTTCCAACTCTGTTACAACTAGAATCACTCAGTTACAACTAGAATCACTCAGTTACTACTAAATTCAACCTGCATGTCCCACCAACCAACTTCTTAACTCGAAATTCCTATAGCTAACTGATTTTCCACTTCAGTTAACTATTTCGAAGTCCACATTCAGAATAGATTATTGTTTATTGTCCAACTATTATTAAGGGATAATAATAGTCGACATGCATCTATAAATAGAATTTTCTCATGCATCTATAAATAGACATCCACCTAAAAATAGCCTGTGTGGGCCCCACCTAGTGTAGACGCTTAATTTTCACTAGGACAAGGATGTTGTTTCCAGATGCCAATTTCGATGTTTCTTGTTGCAAACTTCAACAGGATTAGTAGTGCAACTCTCAGAAAAACTTTCATGTTGTAGTTAATAATGCAAACATGTGTTTCTCACTACTGAAACATAAGGCAATATGTTACCCACTATTATTGTTACAAGTGGTATCCGAGCTCCCAGCTTCAACATTTGGACCTAATTGGCTCTATCACAAAAGGGAAAGAGGATGAGACACCTTCAATCACTCAAGACACCTTGTTAATGGAGGAAGAGTCTAGGCTTATAATATCTATAGTTAATGGAATTTCAAATTTCAAATTAGAGCAAAGTGCATATGTGATTGTAGGACCTGCACTAAGGGTACAAAATTAACCACTCAAGAACCAACATGAATTTAATGGTCCCCCAAAAAAATTTCAAAGACAAAAATAGAGTAGAGGATTCTAAATTTATTTGCATACCTTTTTAATTTTGTTGGCAATGTTAGTTTGGAAAATCCAATGAAATTTCTAAATTCATATCGTGTTAAGTGCCATATTTCACAATTGTTAAAATTTTCCTATGGGTACTGTTAAATATGCATGGTAAAAAATATACACCCTTCCTTTTATACTTAAATATTGAATATGGTGGTTGTTAGATATGAAGTTGGTCATTTGGTTAGAGGGTACAATATATTCCATAAGGGAAAAAATATGTTGTTTATTGATATATTATCAGTGTTGTAATTTAGTTTCTTCATTATCTAGTAGGCCCATTTTTATTTCGTAGCTTCTTGCCTCAAAAAAAGTAAAAGGAATTTGTCTCATTGGCCCTAGATATTTACCTTTGTGGCCCTAGATGCTAATAGAAAATTAGACCAAATAAAATTTTAGGACGGTTGTTCCATCTAGATACTCTATCTACCACTGATATAAGCACACTTCAAAGGAGATCTCCAAAACTATACATGCTTTACACTCTTTATATATATTCATATAAAAAACAAAATTGTTGGCAAACATCTTTGACCAAGTCTCCTAGATGTACAAAGATAAAAATCCAAAAGTAAATTGAGGGATAAATTTTATGAAGTCAAATATACGAGACAAAATGCAAAGTGTAAAGCACAGATATGATATATATTTGGACAAGGTCCATTTGACTTAGTTTCATAGTTCTTCCTGGAGGAATGGTGGCTCCTTGATGTGTGACTGAAACCGATAACTTAAAATATTGAGGCTCAAGCAGCTTGACCTAATTGACATTCACTGAATCATGGATAGGAAACCAAGGTAGTCGATCCATTTTGAAGGAATTTATACAAGCTTGTCACGTGTGGTGTATTTCTCAAATTGGATTTACTTGAGTTTGTGATTCTGTGGATTTTTTTGAACTCGCTGTTTTTTTGTGAAAACGATGCTAAACTTTGTCACCAACCTAAAAATGAGGAGTTATTTAATGTCCATCATGTAGTGGCCTATTCTTCGCTTGTTTTTACTGAAGTATGTCATATGCTTTGCTGTAAATTTTGGCCAAGTTCTGCATAAAGGAAGAAACCGTATCTTGCTTCTTTTTTTGGTGGGATTTGAGTGTAACATGTAAATAAGAAGTGGAAACTAGGGCTGAAAGCACGATAAATTAGGATTTATTTGATTAAGATTTTTAAATAATTTCTTTTAAGTCGAGAGATCTAACCCTAGAGTGGAATTGAACATACAATGATTATGTACTAATTGAGTTTGCGTGTAGGTTTTGTGATGCATTCTCCTTTTATGAATGTGAAATTTTAAAAATGTGATGTGTGATAACTGAATCTTTGAGCTTATAGGTACCATTACGTTAGGTCTCAGTAAGAATGGGAAAAAATCTTTCAAAAGTATTTTAAAATTTGAGCTAAATGATAAATGAGGTCTTGGAAAAAAGGCTAATTATAATTTTTATTTTAGCATGGACCTAACATTTTAAAATGTAGGATAATAGTTATGACCAATGTGCATATGTGTTTCGGAATTTGAAAGAAAAGGAAGCTGATTTGGAAAGGAAGTTGATTTTGTTAAACGTTTGTATGCATGGAATAATACCAGAGTGCTATGAACGTTGGACTCAATACATTAAGTCTAGCTTTGGGACTCTTTTACTTGATGATTGATGTGATATCATTTTGATCTTTATTTTGTGATTTGATTTATGGACATGCATGACCATGCTATATTTGTACGTGATTTTCCCTATATGATTGTGATTGTCATGTATTTAAAATTTCTTTTGTGATGTTTCGTTTGATTTTTCCACTTGAATTTTTTGTTGATTTTACAATTGTGCCTTGATTTACATACTTGGGGGCCTTGGTAAAGAGGGTTGTGTTGAATTAGAGCTACAAATTTTAGAGGAAAAGGTAACATGGAACACCATGAGGAAACTTGGTATGAACATGGTAAAAAGCATATACAAAATAAAGGGTAAGTGGAATGTGATATGGAAACCAAGTAGGTCGGTTGAGTCAATATAAATGATGGACAACAAAATGGTAAAAGGGAGTTTTCTTAAGCCCAATTTTATTTGTACATGTACTTATATATTGTATACATGAGTATACTAATATGAAAATTCTATGTCAACTGACAGGTTTTGTCAGGAGTCATTCTTATGGAAGAATGATGGTCTATAGTCAATTAATGCAACTATGGATGCACGTGGTACAACAAGGAAGGACATGGAGGTGGAGAAACTGCTTTTGACTCTTGTTGCATATCTGGTGGAGCTCAAACAGAGTCGTGGATTCCATTATTGATTTGAGGGTGGGGGTATAAGCCTATGTGTTCCCTTATTCCTTGTGCATATGTGCATGTGTCATTCATTTGTAAACGTGTATACGTTGTACCATGTCATATTATTTTTTGTGTTATGTGTACGTGGAATAATTTTATGTGTATGTGGTATGGTGCCATGTGTATATGTATATGTGTCAGTTACTTGTCTAGGACCGCGTGTTATGTATTGTTTCCAAGTGTAGGTAGGATAGTGTCTCGATTCCCAATATTTCCATCAACAAAAGACTACCTAGTTTGGTAGTGCCAAAATTCATGAGTAGGCTTATATATATGACCATCATTGGGTGGAGGTATAAACCTTTGGATTCCCTTGATGATTCAGGGTGGAGTTAAGCCTATGGATTCTCTTGTTTCTTTGGCAACCGATCTAGCATGATTGTTGGGTGTGTACTTGGGTAGTTAGCCTAGAGGGTAACTAGAGCCTTGGGTGATCCAGGTGGATATTGGTGGCCACTCGCCTAATCCATGTGGACCACCACCATTGGTTCTTTCAGTTTTCCAATTTCCTTAATTATAACATCGTTTACTATTTTTAGCATTTTTTTCGGGTCCTGAACTTCCAGAGCCGTTTTGAGGCCCTAAACAACATTTTCTGGGAAAACCGAGAGCAACATGAAAGTTCCTTTGATGTTTCTCACATAAAAATTTGTAGTCCTCAGATAAATATTTCTAACGAGATATTGAGTGCATCAAACGAAGATCATATGCCAAAGTTACGTCCCTGGGAAGTTGATGTACCAATTTACCCAAATGGGGCCCATGGTTTTGGTGCTTCATCTCTTAGGGTTAGGTTTTGGATGTTTAGGGTTTTCCATTATTTCTCACCAATAAATATGCCTTCGAGCCTCATTGTAACACATTTCAGAGGCCTATAGCAGCCACATCTCGTCTCAGAGATAAGCTACCAACACCCTTGTTAGTTTATTTCCATTATGTCTATAAGCATATTTCTGTTATACGATATTAATGAAATGAAGTTTTATTTCTACTACATCTCTATGTTTATGTTTATTTCTGTATATTATTGTGTTCTTGCATAAATCCAGATCAGTGGTATTAGAGCGGTCTGCTATTTCTTTGTTTTTCTTTGCATGTCACCAACGAGGTCGAGGTATAATGAGTTAAGGCTCAATCTGGTTGAAACCTTGCAAGATCAGCCGCGCAAACACCGACAACCTCCCATGGCAGAAGAAAAGAAGGACAAGGAAGTAGGAGATCCTATCAAATTATTTCTTGAGGAGAGCCTTAAGAAACAAAGGAACACGATGATGGATAACTTTACCCAGATCCTTCAACGACTGCCCACCGGCAACACATCTACATCCAGCAGCCACTCTGGAGGTGCCACACCTTTTAAGGTACAATTCAATTTTGACATTCCTGTATTTGAAGGCCAGATAGATGCAGACGTCGTAGATATATGGTTGAATTTGCTCGAAGGGTATTTCTCGGTCCATGATTTCTCCGACCGAGAAACGATTACTTTTGCACTCCTCAAAGCCTCCCCCCATGTCAAAGACTGGTGGGAAACCTACTGTGAGAAAAAGGATGAGAGGGAAACCTCTATATTCACGGTCATACTCACTTCGAATTCGTTCCGAGACGACATCAAGGAACAATATTTCCCCATGGGGAGCTATGAGGACAAGTACATCCAATGGACCACACTGCGATAACAATGGGATCAAGATGTTCATGAGCTGACGAATTTGCTCCATACCCTGTGCACAAAGTTGGGTATTAAAGATTCAGATAAAAATTTGGTGCTCAAGTACCGCAATTGTTTGCACAAATACATCCAGGAGGAGATGGATCTACTCGACATAACCTCGCTTGGTACTACATATCAATATGCCACCAAGATCAAGCATAAATTTAAGCAGAAGAAGAGATACTTTGGATCTGCGAATCCGAAGCCAGGGAAAGGCGCCCCCGAACCACAGAACAAGGGGCAAATCCAAAACAGGGCGATTGAGAACAACACCACAAAGCCAAAGAAGGACATGGGGAAGTGGTGTGAATTTCATAATAGCTCCACTCACGACACAAGCTAGTGTTGGGCCAAGGAATCGTTGGTGGCCGAATTGAAGGCATCTGAATGAGACGCATGTTCTGATCCTGAGTTAGATCCGGATAAGGGCAATGAATAAGGGAATAAAATCATTGATACGGAACCCAGTGCCACCATTGCCACCACCAAGCTCCATAGGGAGGAGCTCGAGGATCTAGAGGAGGGAGAACGCCTCTTCCATTCCTAGATGTGGGTGAAGGGTTCTCCACTACAATTCCTTATCGATAGTAGAAGCGATTTCAACAGAGGTCATGGAGCAGCTCGGCCTACCGACCACAACACACCCGAAGCCGTATACCATTGGGTGGATTCACCAAGGAATAGATCTCTGTGTCCGACAGTAGTGTTGCCTTCTATAAAGCATCAAGCCATTCATAGATGAGGTAGATGATGTGTCTCATGTATTATTGGGCCAACCATACTTGTGGAAGCGACATGTTTTTTATGAGTCTAGGCCTCATTTTGTTATTATTACTTTGTGAAATAATATGCACAGGATACTGGAGGTAGTATTGCCTCCCGCCATCTCCTTTATTATTGTGAAGCAATGCAGTAAGATTATTTCCCAAACAAGGAAATTTATTTTCATTACAATTCGCCCACAGAGAAAGAAGAACATTGTGGCCACAACCTACAAATAGGGCTCCCCTGCATGGCAACAATAGATAGACAAAGTCAAGGAAATTTTCTCCTCGCCTAGAGAGGTTCCTCTACATTGTCACGTTAAGTACTCCATTGATCTGAACCCAAGTGCGTCACTTCTTGATGTTACCTTACCTCATGCGACCACACAGACAAAATCCACACATGTACTGTCTAATATTGATAAAGAAACTAGATTTATTGAACGCATCCAGAACGTCGACCAGAAGGTCCACGACATCTCATAGAAATATAATGCCAAGCATAAGCAATGACATGATCAAAATCTGGTGCCACACTACTTCCAGGTGGGTGACATAGTTTGACTACATTTGAAAAAAGAGCACCTTGCTAGGCCCCACTGCAAGCTTCGCCCACTCCGATATGGGCCATACAACATCACCAAGGCTATGGGAGACAATGCATTTGAGCTCAGCATTCCCCCATTCTTTTTTTGGCATCCAACGTTTAATGTGGATCACCTTCATCCATACTTTCCACCATTATTGGACACACCCGACATTGTAGAACTCATGGAGAAACTCAATGCAATGGGGACCATTGGTTCCTAAGGGGGGAGGAATGATCCAGGTGGATATTGGTGGCCACCCACCTAATCCACTTGGACCCCCACCATTGTTTCTTTTATTTTTTTAGTTTCCTTAATTGTAGCACAGTTAACTATTTTTAGCAGTTTTTCGAGTTCTGAACTTTTGGAGCCATTTTGAGGCCCTAAACGACGTTTTTTGGGAAAACCCAGAGCAACATAAAAGTTCCTTTGATTTTTATTACATCAAAATTTTTATTCCTTGGATAGATATTTCTAACGAGCTATCGAGCACGTCATGTTGAGAATGCAACAAGATGATAGAGCTTAGTGGAAAGAAGTCGCCTTCACTAAGTGGGCCCGCATGGTATTTTTGGCGCAAAGTCTATTTTTAGACTATGTCTATTTTTAGACATGTCGATCATGATTCTATGAGTTGCAGGATGCTATTTTTGGAGGGATGGTCAAGTTGGAAAAATAGATGGACTTCTATTTTTAGACATACTGGGCGGAATCTATTTTTAGATTGCCAGTCTAAAAATAGATATGTCTAATATTATTAGCTCTTAATAATATTTGGACTATAAACATTATCTTATCCTCTTAGAGCACTTCAGTTTGATGCCTGGATGTGGCACATGCAGCTGACAGAAGGAATTACGCTATTCCTAGGGTCTAAGTGGAGCTATTGCATGATTACTTCAGTTAGAACTCATGTGAGTGAGTTTGGTGGAGTTGATTGGGGAGTTGATGGAGTTGTGTTCAGTTTGACTTAGTTGAACTAGTTGTATTTAGTCTAACTGATTAATACACTAGTGATGAGTGGTGTGAATTAATTATTAATTAATTCACTAATTATTAACTCATAAATCAACTAATGAAAACATCAGTTAACTTCAGTACATGGACAGTTTCAGTGGAGATCAATGATGGAGGTAGGTGAAAGAGCAGGTTGACTATCAGTTGTGACTATACTGGTGCATGAGATTTGCACACACATTGATGGAGAAGCCAATGAGGGTTGCGCAGTACATCTTGGTGGGATTCGAACTTGGATCTCATGATTATCCATATTGGATTGCGCAGTAGAGGCTGGCTAACAGGTGGAGGATATTTGAGCATGTGACTTGCTTGATCTGAGCTTGTGTAGTGTGTAGCATGTGAGATAGTGCTAAGAGCTTGTGAGGGGCTTTGTGCTATGTATTGTTACATGAACTCTATCATTATAATATACAGATAGTTGGGGGTTTTCAGCTTTAATCTTTCCCATAAATACTATGTTTATATGTGTGATTGATTATGTGGTTTTAATGTGCGCATGCGATTGTTTATAATTCCGCAAATTGATGATCAATAGTAGAAGAGGTTATGTATTATGCATGAAGCTCAAATAGTGTGTGATTAGGATAATATCAGTGAATAAGTTATCTATTATTCAAATTTCTACATGGTATTGGAGCAGTATTGATCATTGGAGCAATTGCAGACATTGAAGCGGTTGAGTTTTGAGCTGATGGAATTCGAATTTGCAGTAGTGTTTTCTTGGTGTCGAAGTTGAGATGTTTTTCAACGGATTGTGATTGGAGTATTCCCTTGAGGGAAGCTCAAATTATATTGCATGGAAGGACAGGATGGAGGCGGTGTTAGATGACAATGGGTTGAAGGAGTTCATAGATGCCGAAGTCCCAAAGCCTACTTCTAGCGATGCTGCTGTAATTGAGGCTTGGCAAAAGAAGACAACAAAGTGTCGAATGATTCTGTTGGAGGGCGTGAAGGATCACATTGTGTCCAGCCTGCATGGTAAGGCTTCTCCATTCCTGATGTGGAAAGCCTTGAAAGATTTATTCCAAAGCAAGAGCGACCAGAGGAAGTTGGTGCTCAAGGATAAACTCAGAAACATAAAGATGGAGAAAGGAGACAGTATGCCCAAGTACCTCACGAAGTTCACCCAATGCAGGGATGAGCTGGGAAGTGTGGGGGTGGTTGTAGATGACAAGGACTTGTGAGCTTGGCCCCTTGGGCTTCCGAATAGCTGGCATTCCTATTGACCCGTCAATGGTCGGGAGAAATTGCCAGATGGAGTACCTCGTCGGATCTTGTGCAAGAGGAGATAAGGCGGGAGTACCAGGGATGGAGATCGTCATCAAAGAATCACAGAAGATAATTGCGCTTTGGCTGCCAAAGCAAAGAAGGGGAAGAGCAAGAAAGCTTCTCAGTCCGGTGCAAAAGGCAAGAAGCAGGACATGTCCAAGGTGAAGTGCTTTCACTGTCACCAACACGGACATTACGCCACTAATTGTCCACAGAAGAAGAAAAATAAGCAGGCTGCTGGGACTGCAGCTGGAGAGGCCTTAGCCTCGCAGTTTGAGCTGGATTTTTCACTGATCGCATGCTTGGTCTCAAGTATGACGGGATCAGTGTGGTTTCTTGATAGTGGTGCGTCTTTTCACATGACAGGAGATCGAGATTTGTTTACTGATCTGGATGAGAAAGATATTGGAGTGCACATCGAGATGGGCGATGATGGTAGATACAGTGCGACTGGTATCGGTACCATTTCCTTTGAGAGGGAGTCTGGTAAACCCTTCATATTGAAGGAAGTGATGCATGTTCCGGGATTGAAGAAGAATCTTATCTCTGTGGCGATGTTAGAAGACAAGGGATATGATGTTGTCTTTAGCGAGGGAAAGGCTTTCCTGCGCAGTAAGGCAACTGGTGAGACCCGGAGGATAGGGGTTCGAGTTAAGAACCTTTATCAATTTCAGGTAGATGGCTATGTAGCAATGGCAGGCAAGGCAGAAGGAGTGGTGAGCCAGGATGATGGCGAGTTGTGGCACCGGAGATTGGGCCACCTTCACCATGGAGCTTTGAAGATATTGCAACAGATTTCTACTGGGCTTCCTAAAGGCACTCTTGCGCAGTCAGATCAGTGCAAGGGGTGTACCTTAGGAAAATTTGTGAAAGCCACCTTTCACGAGAAGGATAGTCGCGCCACGACGATCCTTGAGAGAATTCACACAGACGTGTGTGGACCTTTCTCAGTAGCTTCGACAACAAAGCACAGGTATTATGTGATATTTGTTGATGATTTTTCTCATAAGTGCTGGATCTTCTTCATGCAGAAGAAGAGCGAGATATACTCAAAGTTCTGTGAGTTCAAGGCACTGGTTGAGAAAGAATCGGGGAAGCAGGTGACAGTACTGAGGAGCGACAATGGTGGTGAATTCATCTCTGGCGAATTCAAGGACTTTTGCAGCGCAGAAGGAATTCGAAGAGAGCTCATAGCACCTCATAACCCACAGCAGAACGGGGTTGTTGAGTGGAAGAACAGAACGATCGTGGGTGTTGCACGGGCGATGTTGCATGATCAGGGCCTTCCCATACACTTGTGGGCTGAGGCATGCAATACTGCAGTATATGTGCAGAACCGTTGTCCTCACAGGATACTTGGCATGAGTACACCCGAGGAGGCGTTTTCTAGTAAGAGGCCCGATATTTCCCATTTGAGGATTTTTGGTTAACCTGTTTACATTCATGTGACGAAGGATGCCAGGAAGAAGCTGTAGCCGACCGCAGAGGTTGGGATATTTGTGGGGTACACTGATACGCCCCACAAGTATCGTGTGTATTTGCCAGACAGTCGCAAGACTGTTGTGCGATGGGATATATAATTTCATGAGGAGAAAGCCATGAAGTGTTCGTTTGAGAGGAAGCCACACTTGCATGCAGCTGAGGAGCTATTAGTTCCTAAGGATGAGTCTCAGGATGTGGATCAGCCACAAGATGAGGTTCATGGAGTGGAAGAGACCACTCGGGCGCAGCGGCTAACCATCACAGGGGGCGAAAATTTGTTCACGTGCTCTGTGCGAATATCCTCAAGATGCAGAAGGTTGGTAGAGGAGCACCCACATCACAATACAGGACGAGACAAACACCGACCGCACACCTGATACATGGCTCTTTGTGAGCAAGTGTATCGTGATTTGCAGCCATCCTCTTTCAGGGTCAGTGGGAGGATCCCACATGGGTAGATGCCATGGTGGAAGAGTATGATTCGATTGTCAGAAACAGTGCATGGGATATTGTCCTGAGACCGGAAGGGAAATTAGTGGTGGGTTCGAGATGGATATACAAAGTGAAGGAGGCAACTGACGAGAGTGTGGAGAAGTACAAGGAAAGATTTGTTGCCCAAGGCTTCTCACAGATAGAGGGGATCGATTATGAGGAGACCTTTGCACCTGTCACAAGGTATTCTTCCATACGAACGATTCTTGCTCTCTCAGCGCAGATGGGGTGGCACATTCATCAGATGGATGTGAAGACTATGTTCCTCAATGGAGTCATTGAGGAGGAGGTGTACATAGAGCAGCCCGAAGGTTTCGAGATCTTCAGCAGCGAGTCGCATGTGTGCAGGCTCAAGAGAGCGCTGTATGAGTTGAAACAAGCACCTCGTGCTTGGTACACACGGATAGACAGTTATTTCACCGGACTTGGATTCTCCAAGAGTGAGGCGGATCCTAACCTATACCAGATTGTGGTGGAGGGTAAGTTGCTGATCATTGTATTTTATGTAGATGATTTGATTTTGACGGGTGATGAGCTGTTGATACTTTCATGCAAGGAGGATCTTGCTAGAGAGTTTGAGATGAAGGACTTGGGCCTCCTTCATTATTTCCTGGGATTGGAAATTTGGCAGTGCAGTGATGGAATGTTTGTTTCTCAGGGTAAGTATGCCCGGGAGATACTGGAGAAGTTCAACATGCATGGCTGCAAGCCTGTTGATACTCCTCTTCCTGGTGGTTGGAGGAAGGAGGATGCTACTTCAGCGGAGGTAGTGGATGCCACTTTTTATCGACAGTTGGTGGGGTTGCTTATGTATTTGGTCAATACATGGCCCGATATATGCTATGCAGTTAACCAGCTTTCACAAGCTATGGTTAAGCCTACCAAGCTCTTATGGAAGGCAGACAAGCATGTATTGCGTTATCTCAGAGGCACATCGGGATATGGATCATGGTACAGACAGGAGGGATGCGAGAAGCCGTGTGGTTTATCGGGATGCAGACAAAGTGGGGGAGCCAAGAGCTTTCCAAGAGAACATCCGGAGGATTTTCAGACGGTCGACAAGAGCTTTCAGTACAAGAGAAGAAGAGATCCATGGCACTCCGCCTGCAGAGGTCAGCAATGGCAGCAAGCTTGGTCGCATGCGAGGCTATATGGATGAGGAAGATTCTGGTCGGGTTGTTCGGTTCACACTTAGATCCTACTGTGATATATTGTGATAATCAGAGTTGCATCAAACTCTCGGTTAATCCAGTATTTCATGATAGATCTAAACACATTGACATCCAGTATCATCATATCAAAGATTGTGTGTAGCGGAAGATCATGTTACTTTCATACATTCCTACGGAGGATCAGGATGCTGATATCTTGACGAAGGCGCTCACCAGGAGCAAATTCGAATACCACAGGGGCAGGATAGGGGTTGCAGATAATCCGTATCTTGTTGAGAGGGAGTGTTGAGAATGCTACAAGATGACAGAGCTTAGTGGAAAGAAGTTGCCTTCACTAAGTGGGCCCGCAGGGTATTTTTGGCGCAAAGTCTATTTTTAGACTATGTCTATTTTTAGACATGTCGATCATGATTCTATGAGTTGCAGGATGCTATTTGTGGAGGGATGGTCAAGTTGGAAAAATAGATGTACTTCTATTTTTATACATACTGGGCGGAATCTATTTTTAGATTGCCATTCTAAAAATAGATATGTCGAATATTATTAGCTCTTAATAATATTTGGACTATAAACATTATCTTATCCTCTTGGAGCACTTCAGTTTGATGCCTGGATGTGGCACATGCAGCTGACAGAAGGAATTACGCTATTCCTAGGGTCTAAGTGGAGCTATTGCATGATGACTTCGGTTAGAACTCATGTGAGTGAGTTTGGTGGAGTTGATTGAGGAGTTGATGTAGTTGTGTTCAGTTTGACTTAGTTAAACTAGTTGTATTTAGTCTAACTGATTAATACACTAGTGATGAGTGGTGTGAATTAATTATTAATTAATTCACTAATTATTAACTCATAAATCAACTAATGAACACATCAGTTAACTTCAGTGCATGGACAGTTTCAGTGGAGATCAGTGATGGAGGTAGGTGAAAGAGCAGGTTTACTATCAATTGTGACTATACTGGTGCATGAGATTTGCACACACATTTATGGAGAAGCCATTGAGGATTGCGCCGTACATACTGGTGGGATTCGAACTTGGATCTCATGATTATCCATATTGGATTGCGCAGTAGAGGTTGGCTAACAGGTGGAGGAGATTTGAGCATGTGACTTGCTTGATCTGAGCTTGTGTAGTGTGTAGCATGTGAGATAGTGTTGAGAGCTTGTGAGGGGCTTTGTGCTATGTATTGTTACATGATATCTATCATTATAATATACATATAGTTGGGGGTTTTTAGCTTTAATATTTCCCATAAATACTATGTTTATATGTGTGATTTTTTATGGTTTTAATGTGCGCATGCGATTGTTTAATTTCCGCAAATTGATGATCAATAGTAGAAGAGGTTATGTATTATGCATGAAGCTCAAATAGTGTGTAATCAGGATAATCTCGGTGAATAAGTTATCTATTATTCAAATTTATACACGTCAAATAGAGATCATATGCCAAAGTTACGTCCCCGGGAAGTTGATGTACCAATTTACCCAAACGGGGCCCATAGTTTTGGCGCTTCATCTCCTAGGGTTAGGTTTTTGGATGTTTATTGTTTTCCATTATTTATCAACAATAAATAGGTCTTCGAGCCTCGTTGTAACATATTTTAGAGGCATGTAGCTGCCACATCGCTTCTTAGAGATAAGCTACCAGTGCCCTAGCTAGTTTATTTCCATTATGTCTGTAAGCATATTTATTTTATATGATATTAATGAAATGAAGTTTTATTTCCACTGCATCTCTGTGTTTATGTTTATTTATGTATACTATTGTGTTCCTGCATAAATCCAGATACGTGGTATCAGAGTGGTCTACCCTTTCTCTATTTTTCTTTACATGTCCTCGACGAGGTCAAGATTTGAGTTAGGGCTCGATCTGGTTGAACCATTGCAAGATCAACCTCACAAACCTCGATGACCTCCCATGGCGGAAGAAAAGAAATATGAGGGAGCACGATATCCTATCAAATTATTGCTCAAGGAGGCCCTCGAGAAACAAAGGAACGCGATGATGGATAACTTTTCCTAGATCCTTCAACAGCTGCTCACTGGCAGCACATATACATCCAGTAGCCACTCTAGAGGCACCACTCCTTTCAAGGTAAAATTTAATTTTCACATTCCTATATTTGAAGGCCAGATAGATGCAGACGTTGTAGATAGATGGTTGAATTAGCTGGAAGGGTATTTCTCGGTCCATGATTTCTCTGACCAAGAAAATATTACTTTTGCACTCCTCAAAGTCACCCCCCCATGTCAAAGGCTGATGATAAACCTACTCTAAGCTTAAGGATAAAAGGGAACCCTCTTTGTTCTCAGCCACACCGACTTGGAATTCGTTATGTGACGGCATCAAGGAACAATATTACCCCATGGGGAGATATGAGGACAAGTACATCTAATAGACCACACTGCGACATCAAAGCGATCAAGATGTGCACGAGCTGACGAATTTATTTAATACCCTACACACAAAGTTGGGTATTAAATATTTAGAGAAACATTTTGTGCTAAAGTGTTGCAGCTATTTGCACAAATACATCCAGGAGGAAATGGTGTTCCTTGACATAACCTCGCCTGGCACGGGATATCAATATGCCCCCAAGATCGAGCAAAAATTTAAGTAGAAGAAGCGAGACTTTGGATCCGCGAATCTGAAGCCAGGGAAGGGCACCCCCAAACTGTAGAACAAGGGGCAAAGCTAAAAATGGGCGACTCAGAACAACACCACAAAGCCAAAGAAGGACATGAGGAAGTGGTGTGAATTTCATAACAGTTCCACTCAAGACACAAGGGACTGTCGGGAAAAAAAATCACTGGTGGTCGAATTGAAGGCATCTGAATCAGACGCATGTTCTAATCTTGACTCAGAACTGGAAAAGGGAAATTACAAAGTGAATTAAATCATTAATGCGAAACCCATTGCCACCATTGCCACCACCAAGCTCCAGAGGGAGGAACCCGAGGATCTAGAAGAGGGAGAGCACTTCTTCCATTCCCAGATGTGGGTGAAGGGTTCCCTACTACAATTCCTTGTTGATAGTGGAAGCCAAAAGAACCTCATTTAAGCTGAGGTTGTGAAGCGACTCGTCCTACTGACCACATCACACCCACAGCCGCATACCATTGCATGGCTTCACCAAGGAAGAGATCTTTTCATCTGCCAGCAGTGCCGCCTTCTGTATAGCATCAACCAATTCACAGATGAGGTATTGTGTGATGTTTCTCCTCTTTATGTGTTTGATGTATTATTGGGCCAACCATAATTGTGGAAGCGACATGCTGTGTATGAGTCTAGGCCTCGTTCTGCTATTATTGCTTTGGGAAATAAGATGTACAGGATACCGGAGGTAGTACCGCCTCCCGCAATCTCTTTGATTACTGAAAAGAAACGTAGTAAGATTATTTCCCAAACAAGGAAATTTGGTTTCATTACAATTCGCCCACAGGGCAAGAAGAAGATTGTGGCCACAACCTCCAAACAGGGCTCCCCTGCATGGGAGTAGCAGATGGACAAAGTCGAGGACACTTTCTCCTTGCCCATAGAGATTCCTCTATACTATCAGGTCAAGCACTCCATTGATCTGACCCCAGGCGCGTCACTGCCTGATGTTACCATACCTCATGTGACCACACAAACAGAATCCACACATGTACTGTCTGAGACTAATAAAGAAACTATATTTATTGAATGCATCAAGCACGTTCGCCAGTAGTTCCATGACATCTCGGATAAATCTAATTCCAAACACAAGCAGCGGCATGATCTGCATCAGGTACCACAAGACTTTCAAGTGATCGACACAGTTCGACTACATTTGCAAAAAGAGCACCTCGCTGGGCCCCACTGCAAGCTTCGCCTACTCTGATATGGGCCATACAACATCACCAAGGTTGTGGGAGACAATGCAGTTGAGCTCAACATCCCCCCATGCCTTGGATGGCACCCAATGTTTAACGTGGATCACCTTCATCCATACTTTACACCATTACTGGACACACCCGACATTGCAGATCTCATGGAGGAACTCAACGCAATGGGGACCATTACTTCCTAAGGTGGGGGGGGGGGATGATCCAAGTGGATATTGGTGGCCACCCACCTAATACACTTGGACCCCCACCATTGGTTCTTTCATTTTTTCAGTTTCCTTAATTTTAACACAATTTGCTATTTTTAGCATTTTTTCGGGTCCTGAACTTCTGGAGCTGTTTTGAGGCCCTAAACAACGTTTTTTGGGAAAAATGGGAGCAACATGGAATTTATTTCGATGTTTCTCACATCAAAAGTTGTAGTCCTCGGATAGATATTTTTAACGAGATATTAAGCGCGTCAAACGGAGATCATATGCCAAAGTTACGTCCTCGAGAAGTTGATGTACTAATTTACCCAAATAGGGCCCATAGTTTTGGCGCTTCATCTCCTAGTGTTAGGTTTTTACATTTTTAGGGTTTTCCATTGTTTATCAACAATAAATAGGCCTTCGAGCCTCGTTGTAACATATTTCAGAGGCCTGTAGCTGCCACATCTCTTCTCAAAGATAAGCTACCAGCGCCCTAGCTAGTTTATTTCCATTATGTCTGTAAGCATATTTCTATTATATGATATTAACGAAATGAAGTTTTATTTCCGTTGCATCTCTGTGTTTATGTTAGTTTTTGTATATTATTATTTTCTTGCATAAATCCATATCATTAGGGTAGCATGACTGTGATCCAACATTATTTTCAAGTGGGTACTTGGGCAGTTAGCCTAGAGGGTACCTGGAGCCTTGGAGCAGCGTGACTGGTGAGTTGGTACCTTGACAAATAGTCTGGATTGTACCTAGAGCCTTGGAGCAAACAGTTTGTATTGATAATTATCCATGGAGAATATGATATCATCTGGGTGCTTGCTAGGGTAGGTAATTGACCCCATGCATATAAGAGAAAGAAGAATCCATCAAATCAAGATAAGTACCAATTCAAAGTTGATATTCTGAATCTTTAAATTATGAGCATGATTTATGATTGATTGCATTTTTAAGCTAACCTAATGATATGTTTTAGTTTATGATGATTTGACTATGCACTAACCTGGTTTGCTATAGGAATTATCGAAAATCCCAAATTCATGGCAAGGATAGATTGCCAATAAGGTATTATTCACATTCATTTACATTTTTCTTTATGATGAGTCTCATGGGATATGTGTGTCTATGATGTAAGAATAACATGAGATGACTTTAGATGAACAAATTTCCCCACAATATAGAACAACAACATTGTTCAAAAGCCAAAGATTTTAGGAATAGGGTCATTATGGGACAATAACACCACTAATGCCAATTGATTTCCATAAAGTATTTTATTACCGATATGATAGTTTGGAGGCAGGGACATGCCTTGGTTTGAGACCTCTTTGATGCGAGGAAGCACAAAATGGGGGGGTGACCATATTACCCAAGGTAATAGGAAGTAGAGAAGGGAAGTCTAGAAAATAATTATTTTTTTGGTCATGAGCATAGCTAACTGTAATGAGAAGCACATTGGGGTTGCACCTTGAAACAATGAGCTAGGAATTGTTCGTTGAAGGAATAGGGAGCATAAGGATAGAAACGCTATACATTGGAGGCAGCCAACACTCCAAGGAAAAGGAATGAATCCAAGTTGGATTGAATATATCAAGCACCAAAAGACTGAAAAAAGGGGCCACTCCAAGGAAAAGGAATGAATCCAAGTTGGATTGAATATATCAAGCACCAAAAGACTGAAAAAAGGGGCCACTAAAAAATGGCTTAACTTATAAAGTGGCATTTACTAAGTGGTTGGGTAAGCCACTGTGCATGTAAGAGATGTTGTAAAATATTAAACGAGTTTTACAGATAAAGCTTCATATAAGTCGCGCTTATTCATCCAAGATTTCAATTTTATATCGTATATTGTCATTAAACACCGAGGACAATTTTCCTATAAGTGGGGGGGGGTGGAGTTGTGAGAGCCCTTATTACCCTTTTTGGTTTTATTGTAAATTAAATAAACTAGATGGGTTGATTTGGGGACAGATTCCAAAGCTGAGGTGAGGGGGAAGACTAGCTGGGATGTTGACTTGCTTGGTGGTAGCCATGGAGGTTCACGTGTATGCACAAGGGATAGGTTGCAAAAATATGAAGGACATAGGATCAAGTGGCACCATGATGATTTTCCTACAAGATTATGGTAGGTGGATGAAAGCATATCAAGGATGAAAAATAAAAACCAACAAAAAAATTAGAGAGAAAGTGGAAAATTCACATGATCTAACGAGCTGAAGAGAGCCTGTGGAGGCTAAAAAAAATGAGGGTGTAAATAGAACATATAAGGGTGGGGATTCTTTGATATGTATCAAGAAAAAAAATATGGAGAGGGTGCATGGAGATATGTGGGGGAGGTACATGACCACAAGGGGAGTGATCCACAATATCTTAGTAGCAAGAACAATTGAGGTTTACAATGTTGTCTATAACTGTTAGAAGTTTCGAGGGCATTGTTCTTGCCAAACCTTCATCATTTGGTGGGAGGAACATACTTTTAGAGGAATTTGTCAACAAAAAATTGAGCATGTTGAGATAGCTTTTTTATAAGGTCGAAGGATGGTATTTCCTTCAGGCTCCAATGTTGATGATGGGCATAAATTTTCTAATTTCCCCATTTAGAGTACATGATACGAGCTACATTGTTTCGGATGTATCCTCAAAACTGAGTTCACTAATAATTAGTCTCATATAATTTTTTTCTAATGTAAATTTTATATCCATGCTTGACGAAGTTGCCTGGTTATTAGAATTAAGAGGAAATGGTGTGCTACATTCTCTAGTTGCATATGCGTATTTAATTGTGGGACTTGATATAGTTACACTATTCACTAATAACTCAAAGATTAATCCTAATGTCATGGTTCATCTTACAAGATCTGAGGCATTCAAAATTAGCTGGAGGGTAGAGGCGGTCGTACCTCTAGAGGCTAAGTTCTAGCCAAGAAATCCATGTGCAGGTTCCTCACTCATGTTCTATAATATGGCTCGTGGGTGATTGGGATACAATAAATACCACCATGCAACCCAATCTATGGTTTGAAAAAGAGTTGCGGTCCCCAACTCAGTTTCCTAATCTTGATTGAGGTAAGTACCTCTCATGCTTGACCTTTTTAATGAACTTTGTATTAACTCCAATTGGATTGAAATGATGTTAGTAGTTTGTTATATATGTTGTGTGTTGTGGTTTCAGGGATTATGCTTAAACAAGGCTCATATAATATTTTGTCATAATGTGGTTAATATAATTTTTGCTGAAGAGACTGGCCTAAAAATTGAAATTCAACCTTTGTGCGAATCATTGCCCGAACCTGTTAAATTCCAATTTGAAAAGTGAGGTTGGAGAGTGTTCGGTAGGAATATCATGTATACAACAACGAATATTCACTAATAAAAAAATGCACAATATAAAATTAAACCTAAGGCTTGAAATATAAATCCTTAAACACTTAATTCCGGTATTCAAATGTGGCTATGTTATTATACGAGATAAAATAGGTTGCATTAGTAGATTTCTATGTGATGGAGAGAAGGCCATCTTTCACAGTTTAGAACTTATTTCAATGTGTATGCTCTGGTGTGAAATCTCTCATACTGCATTTATATAGTTGAAAGAATGAGAACCAAATTCTTGAATCTACCTATGTTTCATATGTCATAAGGATGCCATCCTTCCTATTATCTCTACTTATCATTTGTATCCTCTTCTAAGCCAATGAAGCCCCTTGTTGACTTTCCCGTGCTCTTAATTTTAGCAATAAAATTGAAAGTTAACCATACTCTATTATAACCTAGACTACACTGCCTTCATATATACCTTGTGCAACAATTAATCACACATCATAACTGACCTTTCTTCCCAAGAGAGTTGTTATTCATTCATATAATAAAAACATAGGATTTTCAAAAGGTTACCATTTGCAAGAATGTAAAAAGATCAACATGGATAAGAGTAACAAGCCAAAAGAATATTAGAACATATGAAATTCTGGAGCCACTCTTAGAAATTATATTAAATGATAAGGCTCATTTTTTATCATTATAATATCACAATCACCATCAAGCCCAATCCGTTGTAGCCCGAGAGAATATGGATCTACTTAGCAACATAACTACTTATTTTAATTATCTATTTCATTAACTTCCTCTAAAGTTCGCAAGAGTGTGAGATAAATATTGAGAGATGTATTTTGGTCCGGTCGATATAGTCGATCACTCCCTAAACTACATGTCATCTCTTATCATAATATTGATGATGAGATGATGAGTTGTGTTCCAAGCTCAGAATCTGAGACAACTCCATGAACATGTAGCCTATATTGATTTTAGTACCTCCAAATGATATTTTCATGCCATAAAGCTTATGTCCTTACATCTTGTGCACATACAATATTTTCTTTTGGCATTATGAACCTACCTAGTGGCCTTGGTATCTATCTACGCATATGTGGCCAATTGTAAACTATAAAGAAAACTTGGTTAATGTTTTCCATTTCCTTAATAGGTGAGCTGAAAACAAGTAGGAGAGCATCCCCATCATTGAGAGAAAAATAAGAATTTAAGCATGCTCTCATCCTCTCTAGTGACTAGTTTAAATTTCTATTGTTGCACTCAAAATTCTTCCAAAAATATAACTTATCCTTTTAGAGGATAAGTCCTATAAATATTCACCATGATAGGTTATATAATCAGAATATTTATCTTCAATTTTGTACCCCATCATTGTGACTAATCGTTTTAAGGATCATGCAGGTAACCTTGGACCAGAGAAATGTAATTACATTGTGTTGCTTGTGAGCATTCTTCTAAGATGTTTTATTTTGTTAATGGGGTTGTAGAAACCTAATCCAGGGAGAGAATAATTTGTATGGGAGTAAATACCAAAAGGGAAATAACTACAAAGCAATGACGACTAAATACAAGAAAAACAAAGTGGTATGTCATAGGTCTATAATAGATATGTAATGTTTTCGAATGAAGATGATTCCAAGTTGACTAGAAAGGTAGTTATTTTATCCAAGGATCCTACTCAGTCAAATAAGAAAGGTGTTGGTATCGACAAAATTGATAGCATATTTCATAACAATTCACATCTAATTCTTGGACATGTAATAAATATGTGGTATCATCTCTTTGAATGGTGTCTCTCAATAGATAATGTGACATTTTTTGTAAAACCATTTCAATGCTCTTAGTTACCTCTTACTAATTGTGGAATATAAGCACCAAAAATAGGGCTATGAAACTTGGCACTATTACCTAACTTATTTCTAAGTATAAACTTTGAATGGTATATGTTTGCATTGTGAACAATGGTAACTTTCATTAGTGGTTATGTGATGTCGTCTCCTCCTTTTTAGCTTCATAAATAGAAAAAATCATACCTTGGACCATTTTTCACACCTCTTGGTGGCACGATATGACTGTTATAGCACTCAACAATATACAATATTGAAGTGATCTTTGTTCCTAAAGAATTGTATTGTTCCCTTTCGCTTTTTTTTCTATTGGCAACATTCTTTTGAGCAACTTACCACTTTTTATGGTTATGGAACTATAATTTGATGATACAATGAGTAGTAAAATGAGTGGCATTGGTCACCTTCAATTAAAAAATTCTTATTTAGTTGAATATGGCTTATCCTGTCAGAAGTCTCAAATTTTAGTACAAGTATGTTGAGTACCAAATGTTTTTGGGCTTGTTTATCAGTGAAATTTTATTTAAATGATGTTTTGATTCTCAAAGTAAAAGGTCAGATGTCAAGTGTGTTATAAATTGACGTCTTTTAATGTGAACGCATATAATCTTTCATTTATTCTCATTGTTTCATGTCGCACTATTTGTTCAGAAAGTTTGGTTAAGGTTTGTACGGTTTCAATTTAGAATTGGTCTACATTATAGGTCTTGAAGGTTGGTTCCCGATGGCAAGGGTGAAAATGCTTGCAATTTTCCAAGGGAAGTTTATTTAGAGTATATATATAGAGTTTGAAATTGATTTGTGTCTAAATCATTCTTAGGAATTAGAATTTGGTCTCAGAACCTTCGTGTCTATGGGTCTTAGAGAGGAGGCGAGAAGGATTAAAAGGTGCAGTTTTTTTGATTTACAGGTCAAAGAATTGTTAAAAATGATCAAATACATTGAGAGATCAAAAATTGAAGGGAATGGATGTGTGTTATCTTTATAACTTTAAGGTGTAAATTTTATCATTCTTTATCTTTGGATATGTACTTGAAAATCTTGGTTTTATCTTGGATCTTCTAAGTGTAAATTTTGTCACAGTTTATCCTTGGATCTATACAAGTGATTGGATTATGAGTGTTGAAGGCATCATATTGCTTTTTCTTCACGGAAAAAGGACCTTTAATGGAAAAATGTACCCAAAGAAATCCCCATTCCTCCTCAAAACCAGAGGTATGTCAATAGAATATCTTTAGTTGGTGCCATGAATCATGATTAGTAGTGCAACTCTGAGAAACCATTTATTGTTGTAGTTAATAATACAAACATTGATTTCACACCACTGAAACATAAGGCAATATGTTACCCACTACATACATACATGTGTGTTTATGTTTGTGTGTGTAATGTAGATCCATTGTAATCACAAATCTAGAAAGCATGGAAATGGATAAAATCTTTGGAGTTGTAAGCATTTTTTCAAGTTTTGTACCCTAAAAGAGGTTTTTTGCTTCAAGTAATTTGATCCTTTTGTGCACTTTCTAGATCCATGGTTAAGATGGATCTATATTGGTATTATAATATTTACTTCATGATACAACTTACATCACCAAGAATAAGAGAAAACATAAAAAATTAACTAAATTATAACTTTATTATTATTATTATATTATAAAAGGAATTTAACAATATATGAGTGAAACATATATACATTAAACAAAATGATGTAATAAGATTTTCAACAATTGAGATTCACCCCACTTTACCATGGAGATTGTTAACTTGTTAATAGGTTTTTTTACAATAAGATGGCTTATTAATACCATATGTCCAAAAAACCAAAGCTCATGTTAATATGACACATGTTCTTGACCTATTTTCAATTAATCACTTTAATTAAAAGTGAAAAAAATGACATAACTACTTTTGAGATAAATCTCATCCTTTTATTTGTAAATAGTATCAAAACTATTTTATAATATTTCAAGGAGGTTAAATCCTTACCATCCATCTTATAAATTTTTATAAGTAAATTAAAATTATAAAAACCCTATTTCAAAATAACACACCTGTCAATATAAAAATAATTATAAATTTAAAATATTACTTAAAAATTTATTCTAAAACAATCATAAAATTAAATATATAAAAAAAAAGTATTTTAAAAATAATTAAAAAGAATATTAAAAAACTATCTATTGAAATAGCCATGAAAGTTGTCAAGTCCCACTAGCATAACCAGTTGAGGATGGGCCTCGTCTGAAGGACGACCCGGGATCAAACCTCACGAAGGTTGTTGCGCCCGTGCTAGGGGGAGGAGACAAGTTAAACCCAATTAGCTTAGTGCTGGTGTTGTTGAGGTCAGGTTCAATCCCCGGGTGCTTTTGATGGCTTAGATGCCCCTGGGGCGTGGTTTCTCAAGGCAAAGGTCAAGCCTAATGTAATCTCTGATGAACTCGGACAACTTGACAAAAAAAAAAGCCATGAAAGCTACCTTCAAATTGTGCATAAAGAGAATGTTTTAACAAAACTACAGGAAGGCTCCCTTCAAGTCCACATAGAGAGGATAATTTCACTAGAATTACATGAAGGGAAATAACCACAAGCATCATGGTTATCCTCAATCGAGAAGAAAAGGTTATGATTAACCAAAACAATATACTTTGGAAAATTATCATTGTAGGTACATGTATAACAAGATCACTTACGAAGCAGTAAGTCTTTGTCCAGTAGGAAGGGAGTGTTTAGTGATGGAATTATTAAGTTTCTAATGAAGTAATTTTTTTTTTTTTTTAACTTATTATTTTGTCATTTTATCAAGATGTTTAATTTTGTTGGATTATGCCAGAAATTTAGTTAAAAAGAAATTGTAAAAATAGAATTTATTTAAGTAAATCATTTGTTATGGTTGTACTCTAATGATGTTGGTTTTCGAAACTAAATGATAGTTATCAAAAATATTGTAATGATGCATATTTCATTTATGAAAATTGAGAGATTGAAGAGGTATGTAAATCTGCTTTTAACTTTCTCTTAATAAAATAAAAAAAGCTTGTCTTGTCCATGGATATTTCCTTCACAAATCCTCTAGGTTTTACTACATAAACTCTGTACATTAATATTTGTCATTATTTTTCTGTTATTGAATGCATAAATAGACTCCAAATACCAAAAAGTGGTATTAGAGACAATTTTTGTCCGAATTCATGGTGAGGGTTGAGATAGTTTGATCAGGGCCGAGATGAGATGAACTAAATTTTTTTACATTGATTTGTGAATCCACGCATACAAGCTAGAATAGTGAATTCACATAAGCATGGTTGAAGTCATGTGTTGTCCACCACGTAAAGGAAGTCTACACAAGGTTATGTTGGAAACCAAAGTAGAGAAGTGGCCTTGAAACCCTAATCAAAAGCACCAATAGGACAAGGCACACAAAAACCACAACTACGAACACTGGTGGGATGAACCGCACAAAAGAGATAAAAAACCCTAGTCACAAGCACCATCAGGGTAAGGACGAGACACACAACAAAGGTAAACCATTATTGTGAGGTTATCTGCTTATTTATTAAGCAAAGTATAAATCATGTTAACAATGTAAGGTTCTACATCAATCTTCGCAACAAACCTTTTTAGTTTAATTTGATATATCTTACTTTTGTTCATATCTCAATTTTTTTGGTTGGTAGGATTTTTCTAAAATTTGGGTTCTTCCAGTTGGTATTATTTTGGTCATTATGTGAAACATATTTTAGTGTTGATTTAGGAAGTCATAGTAAGGGATTGTAGCAATTCATGATTGAATTTTTTTATCGAGGTGGCTCCAAAAAGGCTCAAAATTTCAAAATATTTGGATTTCCTCAAAACCTAGACTAAAACATAAAGCTTGTCGTCCTGATTCCAACGGTGTAGACGACACTCAAATCTGACTTCATATGCTCAATATATTCACTATAAAAAATTTGGCCAACTTGGCCCCGTTGGATAAATTTATCAGAGTGCCAACTAAATTTGGAAGACAACTAAATCTAGCGAAACTGCCAAATTTGGCAGCCACTAACAGCGCGACAATTTGACAATGCAAGATGGATGGAATTGCCAAATTTTCGCCTAATTAAAATTTCTGGCGACCCTTACAAATCGGTCGTTAAATTTTAACCATTTCCTTTTAAAAAATATAGATAAATAAAAATTAAATAGGGTGGCAGCCCACCACCCCGCCAACCCTTCCAACTATTATATATAACAAACATTTCAAATAGGGGGAGGTCCACCTAATAGGTGAACTTGCCACTAAACCCAGCTATGCATTTGTAACGACCAACTACCATACATCTATAACAAACATTTCTTTAGGTAGCAACTATATTGGCATACATTTCCCAATTTTAATAGTTTATTTTTCTTTATGTATCAACTATATTACATTGTCAATGCATCTAATTAATCTAATTACATTGAAATTAACATACTCTGAAATCTATGCATCTTGTTAATCTAATTATTTGTATTTCTTGCCACACTCTTTTTTCAAGGTGATTAGAATAATTGAATGCATTGATTTCAATGTATGATAATTTGAATCAACATTCATTCAAATTGGCATATACTGAAATTAATGCATCCACAATGGCTTGTATTAATGCCACAAATTAATGCTTCTGCCCATGGCCACAAATTAATAGTAGTCGAGGTTTCTCAAAGGGATTATGAATATGACTTGAACTCAAGTGCTCACATTTATCATAATTGTCATCTCTATAGCTTGGAAGAATCTTTGCATCTTGAGAGGAAGTGGACATAAATAATTTTTGTGATATAACATAAAATGGGTATTCTTCCATCATATTATTAGCCATAGTCATGCCTCTACAATCGAAAGCCTAGTATACCCTAATAACCTTATCGACCCCAAAAAAACTCGCATTAGAAAGTGAATTCTATGCTCTAATTTAGAAAATAAGGAGAACTAGGAAATGGGTACCCAAGGCAACCATTGCAAGGACCTTTGGATCCTCCATTTATGGATACAGTTTAGGGTGCCTAGAAAAGGTGGAGAGCCATGTGGGGCATGTTAATGTCTGAAATGACATTGGACATAGTGACAATGAGATAACAAAGGAAGAGGAATTTATTGATCGATCCTCGAGTGCATTATAGTGTAACAATGATTATGTTTAATAAGATGCGTAGAGAAACTTCCTTTGTTTAAATTTGTTTACTCCGAATTTTGAGTTTTGGGATGGATAATTGTTGTGTGTATGTGTGTATGTGTGTATGTGCATGCATCCGTATGGTATGTATGCATGTATGTATATGACAACATCTCCCTCATATTAGATTGTAAAGCATCTCTCAACACAATAAAATTTAAAATATTTAATCATTCAAACTAATTTATTAATTTATGTTATTATCTAGATTTAACTTAAATGGTTAGAATGAATGATTCTTGTTTTCCCACCTAAAAATTATATTCCTACTTTTATAATAAAATATTAAAAAAAACAAACCTTATTAATTATAGATATTTAATATTATAAATTATATTAATTATAACCCTTATTAATTTATTTTAAAATTTTAAATAAATAAATGGTAACCACCCATGTTGTTAAATATTGGATGTGCATGATTCATGTTAACAACAATATCAAGTTGCAATGGAAAAAGATTAAACATACAATGCGAAACCATCACTGAACTCCATGATTAGGAAGGAAATACTATCCATTTTGCCTACCTCATGATTTTTTAGTTGGAACTGCGATTAGAAAGCAAATGTTATCCACTTGCTGGTCTCCTAACTTTCTACTTGCTATGAGAATGTTACCATTCGAAGCAATGGCTCTCTCTATGGTGTATAATGTTTCCCATCAGTGTTTCGGGTTGCTCTAAATGCTCGCCAACACCTACCTCATTGGTGATTGAGATGAGAATGGAATTGGTGTCCAAATCCCACCAACCTCATTATTTTAATTATGAATGCAGGCCCCACTCTCCGATGTACTCTAATTTTCGCAACCACCAAATGAGAGCGTATGTGTCAGCGTCCGTTAATTAGGTTTCACGGTAACATCCCAAAAGCAAAATCTGCAGGGTGGGTAAAGTGGCCAACAAAATTTTAGCTGGAATTTTGGATTTTGTGATCACATCTTGGCCTCGCCCAGGGCCCTCCCTCATTTTCAATTATTTCATGTCAAACACTCGTACGTAGTACTTTCACCAAAGCTTCGGGGCCAACAACTATAATGCCGCCGCCAGGAGGAAACTCATAGATATGAATGTGAGATCATAGATATCTTTAGATAAAACTTAAAGATTATATTTGAGAAAGTTATACATGAATAGGATAGTATTTGACAAATGATAAAATCTTTATCGTCTCTCTGGATTTTGGGGGTCATCTCATTAAAAGTAAGCTCTATCACTATGAACGTCACTTCAAATATTGCTTTCACGTTACATAGTCATTATGATATACATCAAAGCTTACCAAAGTTATTAGTTTAAACATCAAAGCTTACCAAAGGTACTATATATTTGCATTGAAGGTAAAGTAGCTTATCAGTTTTTTTATTTTTTTTTGTTTGAAGATAACAATGTGATGAAATTGCAATTTATTTTTAAGTTATATTTATTAAAGTTTAATATTTATTTAATAATAAAAATATTGAAATAATTTTGAATATTTTTTATTTATTTATTTTATTAGATATCATTTTTGGGATTCAATTGTGTTAAGTAAGTCATTCATTTATGATCATTTTTATGAGAAATAGTCATAATTGACTAATTTCTCATGATTTTTTAATAGTCTATTTAGCACTCATTGTATTGGGTAACCAAGACTTCCTGGGTGGTCACCCATCCCAGAACGCCTCCAACTCAAGCGCGCTTAACTATGAAGTTTTCCCCACAATCAAGCTCATTTAATAAAATAAAATTAAGATATTCTTTGTCAAACGAACTTTACTAACATTTTCTCTATTGTGAATATCATATTTTGTTGCCACTACTTCTTGGAATGCAGCTTCACTTAACTTTGCTATTCATTTTTTTTATTTGGCGTGATTCCTTTATTTTCTCTGCATGCATGTAGCTTCATATTTCCCTTTACCACGTGACATAGTCTTTAAATTGTTTCTTTTGACCCATTTCACAACGTGTGAAGCATAGAGCATGAGAATTACTATTTGTCCCACGCCTTTCCTACCCTTGCTTTCTTTCCAAAATATTTATAATTGTGTGCACCTTCCAATACCACATGCTTCCCATTGGATGACCTTTAACTTTGCTTTTTCAAGCATGGAAAAAAGTAAGTATTCTCCAACACAAAATGGCTAAAGAAATAACTTTTACAATACCAAGTCTTTGAGTCTCTAATTTGAATAAATTTTTCTATGAGACAAACATTTAAAGGCTTGGATAATTTTTTCTTAACTACATCCACCACCAACACACATATACATATTCAAGTAAAAGTAAGCCTTAAGGGATAGCTTAACCAATTTTGAGTACTATGATGTCCTATTGTCAATCCAAGTATGATTTCTCTCATAAGGGCTAATGAGTTCAATAACACAATACTTATGATGATGAATGTGTCTTGTGGAATCCCAAAGAGTGAGTTGTACTAGTTTATAGCAATATAATATTGTAAACACCATTTTGCGAATGTGGGAAAGTATCTCTAAATATTTATCCAAAAAATGTTTTCATTATATGCAAGATACATTATCCATGTAAACAAGCATAGGTTATCTCAAAATAATAATTATGAAAAATACAAGTACCAATACAAAAAAAATGAAAAATAACATAGTTACCAACTTGATGAAAATTGTGATCGTAAAACAATAATTTTAGCCTTAAAGTCTCATGTTTTTGGGGAAAACAGCAAAGTTAACCCTAATTCAAAAATTGGGTTACCAGTAACATCTTTTTTTGGTTAAAATTATAACTATTTGCAACCATGGCCTTAAAGACCTACAAAACTATAGTAATGAACTTTAAAATCATCCATCGAATTAAAAAGTGATATTATCAATAACACTTTTTCTTGGGAGGGGTGTTTAAGATTACAACTTATTTGAAACCATGGACCTTAGAATTAGTATTGTAGCAACGAAAAGCAAAAAATTAATTAACAAATTGAAAACCTACCACTTGTTTAAGGAGTGACAAGAGCATTGTGGGAGATGGGAGTGGGAGTCAAAGGGGACACAAGATGGGGGTCTCTATGAAAAATGAGAGAGAAAGTGCCCTCTTCCCCAAAAAAATTTTTTTATTGTTTTGCTTTGTGTTTTTGTAATTTTATCTGATTTTTTTTTTTTTCAATGAGAGTGAAGAAAACATGAACTGGATTTTCATTTTTAATATTATTTATATTGGCTTTTTAAAATTATCTTTGTTTCAATTTTTAAAAACATGTTTTTCCTTATTTTTGGGTTGTAACACCCTCTTCCCACATCTACCCAAGTAACCGGCCAACTGGGATAAACATGTGTCGAGAGGCTACTAATATGAGATTCAACCTCCTAGATTACCTTAAGGAAGTGGAACCGATGAAGACACCAAAGACACACCTTACATTGCATCATTGACATCCCCATGGGGTAACCCAACCTCCCAGGGGCTTGTTCCCTGAGGGGGGACTGATTTTTAGCCCCTTTAAGGCTAAGCTACGAGCTTGTAAGGGCAAGGGAGCGGCTCTAGACCCTAGAGCCATGGGCTAGCCTTGGCAAGGTAGCGGCTCAGGCCCAAACAACGAATTTTCCGCATGTAGCTCTAGGATTTGTGCCACATTTTCAGCCCCTAAGCCCAAGTTACTGCCCAGAACTTCCTGTAACTTCAGCAGAGGGTAAATAACATTAAAACAAACATACGAAAGCAATCACATCAACTAAAACTCATTTGACCCCACCCAGCCATGACAGGAATTTCATCAAACATGTCACAAAAATAACATCTATAGGTATAAAAAACAGATTTAAACAAAGGGGTCTCTTTCTTATCTAAGAATGGCTAAGATGCATTTATCCACAACATCATAAGCTATCATACAATCAATTTTACCATAAATACATTGTATATTCATTTACAAGTAAAAACATGGAGAGATTCATACCTCATCACTGTCACAATACATGCTCATAACTAACATAATACCAACAGAAATATGATGGATACATCAACAATAGAATTCATATATAAACCATTGCATATACACATCAATTACCAAGACATTGAACCTTTCAGTAATGAATGTAAAAACCAACCTGGAATGGGACTTTGACCTTCCACCTGACCATAGACATGGCTGAGCCAAATCTCACTTCAGCCAGTCACCCCTTGTGCCATATTCCAAGCATGAATGTGGGACTTTATCAAACACATCAATCAACACAAAACTAGGGCTCCATAAACCAAACCATCTCAACCCTAAACTAGTGATTCCACCTCACAGTCAGACATCACTAACTGTCACAAATTGGTCTCCATCCAAGCTTCTCCAGGGCTTTAGAGTGTTTGTTCCAACCAAGGCTCTAGGAATAGTAACTCAACCCCAGTTGTTCTCGGGCCCTAGAGCGTTTTTCCAACCAAGGCTCTAGGACTAGTAACTCAATCCAACAATTGTCTGCCATGCTCCAAAGTGTTTGTCCAACCAAGGATCCAGGAACTAATTACTCAACCCAATAGCTAAAGGAACCATGAGAACCAACCAAAAAAAAATCAATAGAAATAAACCCACAATCACCATGGCTATCAAGGAAATGACAAGGCTAGGAAAATCCACTGTTAATCTCGACCATCCTTCATTCCAATGACAGATCATAGTCAAGAAACCACATGCAATACCATGCATGCCAAAACTAGTGAGGAAATCATACATGAAACTTGGTACTTGCACTTAGAACCCACTGTAGATGTCGATCCCGATGTCCTCTTGCACTTTCCTTCTCTTCCTTTGATTTTTGTAGAAATTTGCTGAATAATGATTAATTATCCACCGAGACTATCCTGATCACATACAATTCGAATTTATATGCAACACATAATCTCTTCCACTCATATCATCACACATGCGGAAATAAAACAAACGATAGCACATCAAATCATCATACACATTAACACAATATGTATGGGGAAAGCTTATAAGTGAAAACCACTGCGAGTATTGTGTATAATATAATGGAGAAAACATGTAACAAACTCAGTACAATACTCCTCACAAAGTACTAAGTGCTATCTCATGAAGTTACACACAGACTGGCTTGGTTTTGAAGAGCATGATTCTTTGGTTCAGCCTGTGCATGAATGCCTTGCCTCCTTTGCGCAGTCATGGCTTTAATACATGTAGACATCCAAGGTTCGAATCTCCTTGGCTTGACAGCGCAATCATCATAGGCAATTCCTCCAAGTGTGGTGCAAATCTCATGCACAACTGATGTCGCCACTGATAGCTAACTCCACCCTTTCATCTACCTCTTTCACTGGTCTCCACTGAACTGATCATGCACTGTAGTGAACTGATGTGTTCTTGAGTTGAATAATGAGTTACTGATTAATGAATTAAATAATATTTAATTCACTCCACTCATAACTAGTTGATTAGCTAGTTAAACTAATCTCAACCAGTTCAACTAAGTTAAACCGAACACAACTCCACTAGCTGTCTCATTAACTCCACCAAACTTCTGCCACTGAAGTCCTAACTGAAGTCAACCATGCATGTGCTCACCAAACCCTTTGGAATAGCGTAATTCCTCTGTCAGATGCATGAGCCACTTCCAAGGCTCGAACTGAAGTGCTCCAAGAGAGTAAACTGAAGTTTATAGTCCAAATATTATTAAGGGTAAATAATATTTGACTTCCCTATTTTTAGGATAGGCAGTCTAAAAATAGACATCAACCTATAGGTCAAAAAATAGAGGTCCATCTATTTTTACCAACATGACCAATACTCCAAGAATAACATACTGCAATCCCCGGACCATGCTCCATATGTCTAAAAATAGACATAGTCTAAAAATAGACTTTGCGCCAGAATTTGCCTGCGGGCCCACTTAGTGAAGGCGACTTCATTTCACTAAGCTCCATCATCTTGCTGCATTCTCAACACTCCCTCTCAGCAAGATATGGATTATCTGCAATCCCTATCCTGCCTCTGTGGAATTCGAACTTTCTCCTGGTGAGCGCCTTCGTCAGGATGTCGGCATCCTGATCCTCCGTGGGAACATATGAAAGCATCATGATCCTCCGCTGAACACAATCTCTGATATGATGGTACCTGATGTCAATATGTTTGGACCTATCATGAAATACTGGATTAGCCGAGAGCTTGATGCAGCTCTGGTTATCACAGTAGATCACTGTAGGCTCCAAATGCAACCTGAACAAACCTGCGAGGATCTTCCTCATCCAAATAGCCTCGCATGCAGCCAAGCTAGCTGCCATGTACTCGGCCTCTGCTGAACTGAGTGCCACGGATCTCTGCTTCCTGCTGTACCAGGAAACTGCTGTCGACCCAATGCTGAAAACTCCTCCAGATGTGCTCTTCCGGTTCGTTGGGCTCCCTGCCCAATCTGCATCAGTGAAGCCAGAAAGCTTCGCTCCATCCTCCTGTCTGTACCATAGACCATATCCCGATGTGCCTCTGATATAGCGCAATACATGCTTTCCTGCCTTCCAAAAGAGCTTGGTAGGCTTAACCATGGCTTGCGAAAGCTGGTTAACTGCATAGCATATATCGGGTCGTGTATTGACCAGATACATAAGCGACCCCACCAACTGTCGATAGACAGTGGCATCCACTACCTCCATTGAAGTAGCATCCTCCTTCCTCCAACCACCAGGAAGAGGAGTGTCAACAGGCTTGCAGCCTTGCATGTTGAACCTCTCCAGAATCTCCAGGGCATACTTGCCCTGAGAAACAAACAGTCCTCCACTGCGCTGCCAAATCTCCAATCCCGGGAAATAATGAAGGATGCCCAGGTCCTTCATCTCAAACTCTCGTGCAAGATCCTCCTTGCATGAAAGTATCAACTGCTCGTCGCCAGTAAAAATCAGATCATCTACATACAGTATGATGATCAACAGCTTCCCCTCCACCACAATCTGGTACAGGTTTGGATCCGCCTCACTCTTGGAGAATCCAAGCCCGGTGAAGTAGCTGTCTATCCGAGTGTACCAAGCACGAGGTGCTTGCTTCAGCCCGTACAGTTATCTCTTGAGTCGGCACACATGCGACTCACTGCTGAAGATCTCAAAACCTTCAAGCTACTCTATGTACACCTCCTCCTCAATAACTCCATTGAGGAACGCAGTCTTCACATCCATCTGATGAATGTGCCACCCCATCTGCGCTGAGAGAGCAAGGATCGTCCGTATGGAAGAGTACCTTGCGATAGGTGCAAAAGTCTCCTCATAGTCAATCCCCTCGATCTGTGAGAAGCCACGGGTGACAAATCTCGCCTTGTACTTCTCCACACTCCCGTCAGCTGCCTGCTTCACCTTGTAGATCCATCGCGAACCTACCACTGATTTCCCAACCGGTCTTGGGAAAATCTCCCATGCACTGTTCCTGATGATCGAATCATATTCTTCGATCATGGCATCAACCCATGCGGGTTCCTCCACGGCTTCCTCAAAAGAGGATGGCTCCGTCACAACACATTGACTCACAAGAGCCATGTATCCAGTGTACCGATCTGGTGACTGTCTCTGTCTGCGCTGTGCTGTAGGTGGTCCTACAACCTTCTCTGCATCCCGAGCCAGTCGCTCAGCTTTTGTAGTGCGCATGCGCCCTCTAATGGTTGGCGCTGCCTGGGTGGTTTCTTCCACCTCCTGAACCTCCTCTTGTGGCTGATCCACATCCGGAAGCTCCTCCTTAGGAACTAACGGCTCCTCATCTGCATGCAAGTGTAGCTCCCTCTCAAGCGAACACTGCATGGCTTTCTCCTCCTGAAATTTTATATCCCGTCGCACAACAGTCTTTCGACTGTCTGAAAAATACACCTGATAGTTGTGAGGTGTATCAATGTACCCCACAAATATTCCAACCTCAGCAGTTGGATCCAGCTTCCTTCTCGCATCCTTCGTCACATGCATGTAGACAGGAGAACCAAAAATCCGCAAATGGGAAATATCAGGCCTCTTGCCAGAATAAGCCTCCTCCAGTGTACTCATGCCAAGAACCTTGTGAGGACAACGGTTCTGCACATACACTGTTGTATTGCATGCCTCAGCCCACAAGTGAAGGGGTAGGCCCTGATCATGCAACATCGCCCATGCAGCACCCACGATCATTCTGTTCTTCCGCTCAGCCACCCCATTCTGCTGTGGGTTATGGGGTGCGATGAGCTCTCTCCGAATCCCTTCTGCGTTGCAGAACTCCTTGAATTCAGCCGAGATGAATTCACCACCGTTATCACTCCTTAGAGAAATCACCTTCTTCCCCAACTCCTTCTCGACCAGTGCTTTAAACTCACAGAACTTCGCGAATGTATCGCTCTTCTTCTGCATGAAGAAGATCCAGCACTTTCGAGAGAAATCATCAACAAAGATCACATAATACTTGTGCTTTGCTGTCGAAGCAACCGAGAAAGGACCACACACGTCTGTGTGAACTCTCTCAAGGATCGTCGTGGCACGACTATCCTTCTCGTGAAAGGTGGCTTTCACATACTTCCCTAAAGTACACCCCTTGCACTGATCTGACTGCGCAAGGGTGCCCTTAGGAAGCCCAGTAGAAATCTGCTGCAGAATCTTCAAATCTCCATGGTGAAAGTGGCCCAATCTCCTGTGCCACGGTTCGCCCTCATCATCCCGGCTCACCACTTCTCCCGCTTTGCATGCCATAGCTGCGCAGCCATCTACCTGCAACTGATAAAGGTTCTTGGTCCGAACCCCTATCTTCTGAGTCTCTCCAGTAGTCTTACTGTGCAGGAAGGCTTTTCCTTCGCTGAAGACCACATCATACCCCTTATCCTCCAACATCGCCACAGAGATCAAGTTCTTCTTCAATCCAGGTACATGCATGACATCCCTCGATACAAAGGGTTTACCAGACTCCCTCTGAAAGGATATGGTACCGATACCAGTCACACTGTATCTACCATCATCGCCCATCTCGATGTGCACACCCAAATCTTTGTCCTCCAGATCTGAGAACAAATCCCGATCTCCCGTCATATGAAATGACGCACCGCTATCCAAGAACCACACCGATCCCATCACACTTGAAACCAAGCATGCAATCAGTGAAAAGTCAAGCTCGAACTGTGAAGCCAAAGCTTCTCCATCTGCAGATCTTCCCGCTTGCTTGTTCTTCTTCTTCTTTGGACGATTGGTAGCATAATGTCCGTGATCATGGCAGTGAAAACATTTCACTTTCGCCATATCCTGCTTCTTGCCCTTAGCTCCAGAATGAGAGGTTTTCTTACCCTTCCCTTTCTTAGCTTTGGACACCAAAGCGCAGTTTTCTTCATCATCTCCCTTTGATGAAGATCCATCTCGAGTAGTCCTCCTTATCTCCTCCTGCATGAGATCCGCCCAAAGGCGCTCCCATCCCGACAGCTTCTCCCGACCATTGACATTATCTTGATATGAGTGCCAAGCCTTTGGAAGACCAAGGAGAGCTAGGTCGACCATGTCCTCGTCTTCGACAGTCACCCCCACACTTCCCAGCTCATCTCTGCATTGAGTGAACTTCGTGAGGTATTTGGCGATACTGTCGCCTTTCTCCATCTTGATGTTCTTGAGCTTATCTTTGAGCGCCAACTTCCTTTGGTCACTCTTACTCTGGAATAGATCCGTCAAAGCTTTCCACATTAAATATGGAGAAGCCTTTCCATGCAGGCTGGATACAATATGATCCTTGACGCCCTCCAACGGGATCCTTCGACATTTCGCCATCTTCTTTTGCCATGCATCGACTTCAGCAGGATCAATGGGCTTTTGGACATCCGTATCTACGAACTCCTTCAGACCATTATCTTCTAATACTGCTTCCATGCGATCCTTCCATGCAACATAATTCGAACTGCCTTCAAGAGCATATTCGAGTCGCAAACCGTTGAAAGACATTTTCAACACCGGCACCAAGAAAAACAAAACTGCTGCAAAATTCGAATTCCACCTCAAAGCTCAAACACTCTAGATCTGTGAGAAAAAATTATTTCTAGCACAAAGATTGACTGCAAGGGGCGTTTACTGGATATATCACCTTTCAAAGAAAGGATGGATCCAGAGGCTACCTGGCCCGCATGCAGACTCTGTCTACCGAAATAAGTTTGTAATCATTGTGATGATCAATCTCTGCTTCAATAGCTCCGATACCATGTAGAAATTTGCTGAATAATGATCAATTATCCACCGAGACTATCCTGATCACATATCAATTCGAATTCATATGCAACACATAATCTCTTCCACTCAGATCATCACACATGCGGAAATAAAACAAGCGATAGCACATCAAATCATCATACACATTAACACGGTATGTATGGGGAAAGCTTATAGCTGAAAACCCCGCAGCTATTGTGTATATTATAATGGAGAAAACATGTAACAAACTCAGTACAATACTCCTCACAAGTACTCGGTACTATCTCATAAAGTTACACACAAACTAGCTTGGTTTTGAACAAGTCACAGGTTCAAAACACATCCACTAATTGCCTGCCTCTATTGCGCAATCAAGGCTGGTCTAATGAGAGATCCAAGGTTCGAATCTCCTTGGCTTGACAGCACAATCATCATGGGCAATTCCTCCAAGTGTGGTGCAAATCTCATGCACAACTGATGTCGCCAATGATAGCTAACTCCACCCTTTCATCTACCTCTTTCACTGGTCTCCACTGAACTGTCCATGCACTGTAGTGAACTGATGTGTTCTTGAGTTGAATAATGAGTTACTAATTAATGAATTAAATAATATTTAATTCACTCCACTCATAACTAATTGATTAGCTAGTTAAACTAATCTCAACAAGTTCAACTAAAATAAACAGAACACAACTCCACTAGCTGTCTCATTAACTCCACCAAACTTCTGCCACTGAAGTCCTAACTGAAGTCAACCATGCATGTGCTCACCAAACCCTTGGGAATAGCGTAATTCCTCTGTCAGATGCATGAGCCACTTCAAAGGCTCGAACTGAAGTGCTCCAAGAGAGTAAACTGTTGTTTAGAGTCCAAATATTATTAAGGGTAAATAATATTTGACTTCCCTATTTTTAGGATAGGTGGTCTAAAAATAGACTTCGACCTATTGGTCCAAAAATAGAGGTCCATCTATTTTTACCAACATGACCAATACTCCAAGAATAACATACTGCAACCCCTGGACCATGCTCCATATGTCTAAAAATAGACATAGTCTAAAAATAGACTTTGCACCAGAATGTGCCTGCGGGCCCACTTAGTGAAGGCGACTTCATTTCACTAAGCTCCATCATCTTGCTGCATTTTCAACACTTTTTTGATCCAAATCTCCACAAATGCCACACTCTCCAAGAGTGCTCGAAGAATACTAGAAGTGTCCAAGAGTATGAGAGAGAGAGATAATATTGAGAGCTCGAAAACTAAACTGAAAAAAGCTTACCCACTGATCCTCATAAGACTTTTTATTAATGAGGCCTCTATTTTCTTCATTTTGCATTGTTTTCCTTCAATTTACTCCTCACATGCAACCTATGATCTTTCACCTTCCTTTTCTCCTAATTCCCATAATTTCCATAAATAAAATTCCAATTAAAGCATCATGTCGTTCCACTACCTTTTCCATTTCCTTTGCCAATTTGCTTTAGCCATAATAAACCAAATGAACACCCGCTAGGATTTTTTTCCCACCATTCATCTTGGAATGTGTGTCCCATCACCATGGTCTTATATATTTTTACATTTATTTTTACCAGGGTTGGTAGAGAACCCCCCCCCTTTGGGGAACACTGTCCTCGGTGTTCAATGACACCTACAACCAACAAAGCCATTGAAAACCAAAACATACTGCCTATGGAGCTTTATAACACAACTCGTTGCAATATTTACAATGAATAACCTCCTCAAAAGAAAAAACCATCATGACAACCATACCATGTACTAGAGCTTTATAACACAACTCATTATAGTATTTACAATAAAAACCAGATATACTCATGCACATTTTCTTCAACCAACAAATAACCATAATGTTTGTGGAGCTTTATAAACCAAATCGATACAATATTTACAATAATATACACATATATACATTTTCTCAACTAGAAAATAGAATGATATGATTCCCATATCAGCAACAAGGGAATCCAGAGGCTCACACCTCCACCCTCAAAGTAGTACCAGGATTCACTCCCTTCCCAGGAAATCTAGAATCCACTGCCAAAGTCAGAATTGCATCCAATGTCCAGTGCTACAATCCCATGCCACTTTTTCTCTTAGTGAATAGTTATCGACTCATTGTTCTAGGGCACATTCCCAATGTGCATGTGATTCTATCTGGAAATGTTAATTACCAAAAAAAAATCCATTTCTGACCTTCCCTTCTCTGCTACACAGTCCCTCGAGCAATCTGGTAATCCCCTTCCGTGCAGTCACTCACCTTCCAAGTTCTATTGGCACCCCCATCCCGGGCAGTCCATCCCTTGGCAAGGCTTCCTCGCATCGGAAGTTCAAAAAACCAAGCAATATACCAGCCTCAAAACCATCATATTAGTCATAACATTCTCATGGAAATCAATGGACACTATTGGGTACCAGTGTCCCACAATGGTCATGCTCCTGAAATGTTTTACCAGCATATTGCTACATGTTACAATTCTTTGTTGACGCTGCTAATTCTTGCATTCAGTTTCAACCACCTAACCGAGCATTGCATGTTTTCCTGTAGCAAGCACATAACTACCATTATATTCAAAATAAATTCAAATCTCACCTCATTGGTAGCTCGTCAATAAGGTACACTTGCAATCTTGTTCACTTCCTGTCACAACAAGTCAAATTAGTTTTTTGATCAAATCATCATGTATAAACATATACATATCACATTTGGTTAGCCCAAAACACAACCATTATAAGTAAAAATCATGGAATCACCATAAACCATGATCATAAATCACATGTAACCATCATAATTCAGAATCATAGATCACGTGCATAATAAAAATAAAATAAAATACCGATACTTATCCTTCATCGGTTTGTACTTCTGCATTTTCTCTTTCTATACACACACCATATCAGTTTCCACACCCTAAAAACACCCAATGCCCTTGCTTCCCTTTACTCACGTACATATGCACATAGTGTACATCACAAAAAATACATCAACGCAAGGCATACAACACCACACAACGCATACACCCTCATCCGACACACAACATAACACATACAACTACACTCAATGTACAATACAACCCAATACATATACATATACAGAGTACAACACAATGAATACATATGTCACGATACCACGACTACACCATGAACATACATAGTACCACATGCCGCAACAAAAAATGTACGACATGCACACAATACCACATGTATACCAGTACCATATGCACAACATGTACACAGTACCACCTGTACACACACTACCTGCATAACGTGTGCACAACACCACATGTACACAACACCACTTGCACAACTTGTACACAACACCAAATGTACACCACACCACATGTACAGTGTGTACACAATACCACATGTACACATCACCACATACATGACATGTAAACAACACCATATGTACACAGCACGACATGAAACACATGTACACGACACCACCTGCACGCAACACCATATGTACAACCTGTACACAACACCACATGTACAAGCATGCACACAACACCATATGTACATGGCACCATATGTACAACATGCACACAACACCATATGTACATAGCACTGCATATACGACATGTACATAGCACCATATGTACACAACACTAGATATCCAACATGCGCAAAACACCATATGCACACAACACCGCATATCCAACACGTGCACAATACTATATGTACAAAACTCCACATATCCAACATGTACATAGCACCATCTATACCTAGCAATGCATATGTAATATACGCATAACACCATATATACAACGTGCATACAACATCATATGTACACAATACTACATATGCAACATTACACATCACCATAGGTACAATCACTAAATATATAACATGCACAACATATACAAAAAAATAGCATTGTACCTCCATAGACAACACACTGACCCCACAAGCAACCTTTCCTCTAGTTTCTTTCCACTATCCATGGCTATACTAGCATGTCGCATATCACACTACTTTCACTTCGTTGATGTACCTCTTAGCATTATTCATTAGGTGCTCAAAAATATGCGCAAAAATGGAAGTTGTTAGAATGTTGTGGAACCTAAATTACCACATACATATCGTCGTTCTAAATATGACGCAAAATGTTTCGCAGAAAACCGACACCGTATGCTCCTAGAAATGGGTTCTATTCATTTTCCCGAACAGGAAAATTTTTGGCAAAAATTGCGCAGGAAGCCCAGTCAACAGTCCGTACAGTTGACTGGGCATGGTTGATTGGGCTCAATGGAACAATTCATTTGCTCCATGTGTCACAGGGTACTGGTGCTAGTTTGGCGTAGTTCCATTGGTTGGATGGTGGCCAACCACATGCTATCGCGTGGTAGCACAAGGGCCACCAAAATTTTGGTTAAGTCTGAATTGATCTTCATAGGAATCGAACATCGGACCTTCCTCATAACAACACAATGCCTTAACCATTGGGCCACAATGGTTCTTATTAAACCATGTGCCACTAGCCCTATTTCAATGTTAATACATGTGGAGCTGGGATAAGGGGCCAGGGCTTAGCCTCGACCCCCCCATTATATACCATATAACCAATTGCTCAGGACTCGGGGCGCAAAGGCATGGTGCTGAATTTTTTTATTAAAAAAATATATATATTTTGAACAACTATATATTTAATTAATTTTTCAGACTTTTGGCATTGGCACACATATTAACGGTCCCACAATTTTCACCGAAAATGCGCCAAATTGTCGCTCCGGTAGCGAAATTCAAGGAAAATTTGTAGGACAGTTTCGGAATTTGGGGAATTTGTAGAGTGACTAGCAGAAAAACTAGGGAAACTCATAACTTCTTCAATTTTATTTTACCAATTTTGGAGCAGAAACAAGCTAGACAAACATTTTTGACAGTTCTGAAGCTAATGGAACAGGTTTTGAAGCCATTGGAGCACTGTAAACTGATGTAATCACCATTTTTTAGCATAATGATATAGGGCCAAGCCATTAGAAGTTGGACCAAGGAGACATAGCCCAGGAGGGCTGAAATCCTTTGTCACTTGTTGTGTTGTGGCTATTTTTATGGTGTATTTGTCGGTTGTGTCTGCTATTTTAGAGTTTAAATTCATGCTTTATGTGTTTAATAATTTAACATAAAGGCTCATAAAAATCAATTATAACACTTGCGATTTATTCACTCTCAAGCACATTTATATTAATATATCATATAGATCAAGTTTGGTATCATAGTGTTGTTGTGAGGATTTAATTGTTTGTAAGTATTATTGATGCTTACAAGGTTGAAGCTTAAGAGAGGAGAAGGAAAGATTGTGGGTGTAGGTTCTCAATTTTGGATAAGGACAAGGAGAGAAAAGTTGCCACAATCTCCACCACAAGTTTCACCTCAAGTTGTACCTGAAGCTTCAGTAAGCATGTCTCATGAAGGAGGAGTTGATAATCTGTCAGATGAAGAGAAGACTTTGAGAAAAGCTTTCTTTGACATGATTGAAATGGTGAAGGTTCTATATGAAGAGAGAAATTCAAGATTGCAGGGTGAAAGTTCCAATCCTTCAAAAGGAGAGGGTTCTTCTGGAGGAAAAGGAGGAGATGATGACAAGCATTCAAAAGAAAATGGTGACAAACCACCCTCTTCTCCACCATCACCTTCACCTCCATCCTCACCTTCATCTTCTTCCTCTTCCACAACCACTGTTACTCAAACACATCCACATACCCCAAGGGTTCATGGTAAAACTCCCTTATTAAAACTTGACATCGAATTTGAACTTCCTATGTATAATGGTGAAGTGAATAATGAAAGAATTGATAATTGGGTTCATTAAATATTGTAGGATTTAGAACATCAAAGATGATGAAACAAAGATTCAGGTGGATTCATTAAGGTTGGAAATTGTTGCTTTGATTTGGAAAGTGTTGCTTTGATTTGGTGGGAAGCCAAAACACAAGAGGATATGAAAAAGCATGGTAAGGTATCCACCTCTTGGATAGATTTTATTGCTGCACTTACAAGAAAATTTTATCGATTATTTTATATGAAAAACGATATTATGGATTGGTAGAATTTTAGACAACTAAAGGGTCAAAGTGTGCAAAGTTACACTCAAGAGTTTAGAAGAAGGTGTTTGATACTAGGTGTAGACTTGCAATCCCAAGACACTTTGTTGAAATATATTGGGGGTGTACACAGTTATTTAAGACATACTATCCTTATGTTTAATCCTACAAGTTTAGATGAGGTTTGTGTTCAGGAAACACACCTTGAAGCTGTTTAGATTGCAACAAGATGATGAGCTTAGTGAAAAGAGTCACCTTCACTAAGTGGGCCCACATGCTATTTTTGGCGCAAGTCTATTTTTAGACATGTCAATCATGTTCTATGAGTTGCAGGATGCTATTTGTGGATGGTTGGTAAAGTTGGAAAAATAGATGGACTTCTATTTTTAGACATACTGGACGGAATCTATTTTTAGATTGCCAGTCTAAAAATAGATATGTCGAATATTATTAGCTCTTAATAATATTTGGACTATAAACATTATCTTATTCTCTTGGAGCACTTCAGTTAAGTGCACAGATGTGGCATAGGAGCTGACAGGAGGAATTATGCTATTCCTGAGGGTTAAGTGGAGCTAATGCATGGAGACTTCAGTTATAACTCATGTGACAGAGTTTGGTGGAGTTATTGAGGTAGTTGGTGGAGTTGTGTTCAGTTTAACTCAGTTAGACATAGTTGAGCTAGTTGTATCTAGTATAATTGATTGATACACCAGTGAGAGTGGTGTGAATTAATTATTAATTAATTCACTAATTATTAACTCATTAATCAACTGAAGAATACATCAGTTAACTACAGTGCATGGATAGTTTCAGTGGAGACCAGTGGAGAGATAGGTGAAAGAGCAGGTTGACTATCAGTTGTGACTATAGTGTTGCATGATTTGCAACACCCAGTGATTGTAGATGCCAATGAGGATTGCATGAGCAAGGCTGGACCAATTCGAGTTCATTCAGAGCCAATATTTAGCAGGGATTTCACAGTAGAGGCAGGCTAGCAGGTGGCGAAGATTGGTGCATGGATTTGCTAGATCGGGCCTGATTAATGTGTAGCGATTGTATTGTACTGAGAGTTTGATATTATTAGATTTGTATGAGGATTGTTACACGATATCTATGACATATATTATATATAGATATTTGGGGTTTTTAGCTTCAGGCTTTCCCGTTAAAACACTGTGTTCATATGTGTGAAATTTTATGGTTTCAATGTGTGCATGCAATTGATTTAATTTCCGCATATGATGATCAATAGTAGAAGAGATTTTGTATTTTGCATGAATTCAAATAGTGTGTGATCAGGAAAATATTGGATGTATAACGCATTATTTATATGATTTTCTACATGGTATCGGAGCAATATTGATCATTGGAGCAATTGCAAATCATTGAAGTGGTTGAGTTTTGTGCTGGTGGAATTCGAATTTGCAGTAGTGTTTTCTTGCTGTCAAAGTTGAGATGTATTTCAACAGATTGCGATTGGAGTATGCCCTTGAGGGCAGCTCGAATTATATTGCATGGAAGGATAGGATGGAGGCGGTGCTGGAGGATAATGGGTTGAAGGAGTTCATAGATGTAGAAATTCCAAAACCTGCTTCTAGCGATGTTGCCGCACTTGACGCATGGCAAAATAAGACAACAAAATGTTGAAGGATTCTGTTGGAAGGTTTGAAGAATCACATAGTGTCCAGCCTTCATGGTAAAGCTTCTCCATTCTTGATGTGGAAAGCTTTGACAGACTCATTCCAAAGCAAGAGCGACCATAGGAAGTTGGCACTCAAGGATAAGCTCAGGAAGATAAAAATGGAGAAAGGCGAAAGTATACCCAAGTACCTCACAAAGTTTGTCCAGTGCAGGGATGAAAGTATACCCAAGTACCTCACAAAGTTTGTCCAGTGCAGGGATGAGCTGGAAAGTGTGGGGGTTACTGTAGATGAAGAGGACTTGGTGAGATTGGCTCTCCTTGGGCTTCCGAAGATTTGGCATTCCTATGAGGAATCTGTCAACGGTCGGGAGAAACTGCCGGGATGGGAGTAACTTTGGTCGGATCTTGTGTAGGAGGAGATAAGGCGGATTACCAGGGACAGATATTCATCGAAGAATGAAGATGAATAAAATTGCGCTTTGGCTACCAAAGCAAGGAAGGGGAAGAGAAAGAAAAATACTTATCAATCCGGTGTGAAAGGCAAGAAGCAGGACATGTCCAAGGTGAAGTGCTTTCACTGTCACCAACATGGCGCCACTAATTGTCCACAGAAGAAGAAAAATAAGTAGGCTGCTAGATCTGCAGCTGGAGAGGCCTTAGCCTCGTAGTTTGAGCTAGATTTTTTGCTAATCGCATGCTTGGTCTCAAGTATGATTGGTTCAGTGTGGTTTCTTGACAGTGGTGCATCTTTCCATATGACCAGAGACAAATATTTGTTTACTGATCTGGATGAGAAGGATCTTGGAGTGCACATCGAGATGGGTGATGATGGTAGATACAGTGCGACTGGTATCGGGACCATTTCCTTTGAGAGGGAGTCTGGACAACCTTTCATCTTGAAGGATGTCATGCATGTTCCAAGATTGAAGAAGAATTTGATCTCTGTGGCAATGTTGGAAGACAAGGGATATGATGTTGTCTTTAGCGAGGGAAAGGCTTTCCTGTGCAGTAAAGCAACTGGTGAAACCCGGAGGATAGGGGTTCGAGTTAAGAACCTTTATCAGTTGCAGGTAGATGGCTGTGCAGCAATGGCAGGCAAGGTAAAAGGAGTGGTGAGTTGGGATGAGGGCGAGCTATGGAACAGGAGATTGGGCCATCTTCACCATGGTGCTTTGAAAATTTTGCAGCAAATTTCTACTGGGCTTCCCAAGGGTACACTTGCGCAGTTAGATCAGTGCAAGGGATGTACTTTGGGAAAATTTGTGAAAGCCACCTTTCATGAGAAGGATAGTCGCGTCACGACGATCCTTGAGAGAATTCACACAGATGTGTGTGGACCTTTCTCAGTAGCTTCGACAGTAAAGCACAGGTCTTATGTGATATTTGTTGATGATTTTTCTCGTAAGTGCTGGATCTTCTTCATGCAGAAGAAGAGCGAGAAATTCTCTAAGTTCTGTGAGTTTAAGGCACTGGTGCAGAAAGAGTCGGGGAAGCAGGTGAAGGCTCTTAGGAGCGACAATGGTGGTGAATTCATCTCTGGCAAATTCAAAGACTTTTGCATCGCAAAAGAAATTCAAAGAGAGCTCATAGCGCGTCATAACCCACAACAGAATGGGGTCGCTGAGCAGAAGAACAGAACGATTGTGGGTGCTGCACAGGTGATGTTGCATGATCAGGGCCTTCCCATACACTTGTGGGCTGAAGCTTGCAATACTGCGGTTTATGCGCAAAACCGTTGTCCTCATAGGATACTTGGCATGAGTACACCCGAGGAGGCGTTTTCTGGTAAGAAGCCTGATATTTCTCATTTGAAGACTTTTGGCTCACCTGTTTACATTCATGTGACGAAGGATGCCAGGAAGAAGCTGGAGCCAACCGCAGAGGTTGGGATATTTTTGGGGTACACTGATACACCCCACAACTATCGTGTGTATTTTCCAGACAGTCGGAAGACTGTTGTGCGACGGGATATCAAATTTCATGAGGAGAAAGCCATGAAGTGTTCGCTTGAGAGGGAGCCACACTTGCATGCAGATGAGGAGCTATTAGTTCCTAAGGATGAGCCTCAAGATGTGGATTAGTCACAAGAGGAGGTTCATGGAGTGGAAGAAACCACTCATGTAGTGCCAACCATCAGAGGGCGGAAGCGCAATACAGAAACTGAGCAACTGAATCTTGATGCAGAGAATATTATAGGAGCACCTACATCATAGTGCAGACAGAGATAGTCACCTGACCGATATACTGGATACATGGCTCTGATGAGCAAGTGTATCGTGACAGAACCATCCTCTTTTCGAGGAAGCTGTGGAGGACCCTGCATGGGTAGATGCCATGGTGGAAGAGTATGATTCGATTGTCAGAAACAGTGCATGGGAGATTGTACCAAGGCCGGAAGGGAAATCAGTGGTAGGTTCGAGATGGATCTACAAAGTGAAGCAAGTAGAAGATGGGAGCGTCGAGAAGTACAAGGCAAGATTTTTTTCCTGGGGCTTCTCACAGATTGAGGGAATCGACTATGAGGAAACCTTTTCACCTGTCGCAAGGTATTCTTCCATACAGAGCATCCTTGCTCTCTCAGTGTAGATGGGATGGCACATTCATCAAATGGATGTGAATACTGTGTTCCTCAACGAAGTCATTGAGGAGGAGGTGTACATAGAGCAGCCCGAAGGTTTTGAGATATTCAGCAGTGAGTCGCATGTGTGCAGGCTCAAAAGAGTGCTGTATGGGTTGAAAAAATCACCTCGTGCTTGGTACACACAGATAGACAGTTATTTCACCGGTCTTGGATTCACCAAGAGTGAGGCGGATCCGAACCTATACTAGATTGTGGTGGAGGGTAATTTGCTGATCATTGTACTTTATGTAGATGATTTGATTTTGACGAGTGATGAACAGTTTATACTCTCATGCAAGGATGATCTTGCAAAAGAGTTTGAGATGAAGTACTTGGGCCTCCTTCATTATTTCCTGGGATTGGAAATTTGGCAGCGCAGTGATGGATTGTTTGTGTCTCAAGGCAAGTATGCCCAGGAGATACTGGAGAAGTCAACATGCATGGCTGCAAGCCTATTGACACTCCTCTTCCTGGTGGTTGGAGGAAAGAGGATGCTACATCGGCAGAGGTAGTGGGTGCCACTGTTTACCGACAGTTGGTGGGGTCGCTTATGTATCTAGTCAATACATGACTTGAAATATGATACGCTGTTAACCGGCTTTCACAAGCCATGGTTAAGCCTACCAAGCTCTTTTGGAAGGCGGGCAAGCATGTATTAAGATATCTCTGAGGCACATTGGGATATGGATCTTGGTACAGACAGGAGGATGAGTTGAGGCTGCATGGCTTCACGGATCGATATCATCATATCAGAGATTGTGTGCAGCGGAAGATCATGTTACTTTCTTACATTCCTATGGAGGATCAGGATGCTGATATCTTGACGAAGGTGCTCACCAGGAGCAAATTCGAATACCACAAAGGCAGGATCAGGGTGGAAAATAATCCCTATCTTGTTGAGAGGGAGTGTTGAGATTACAACAAGATGATGAGCTTAGTGAAAAGATTCATCTTCACTAAGTGGGCCCGCAGGCTATTTTTGGTGCAAGTCTATTTTTAGACTATGTCTATTTTTAGACATGTCGATCATATTCTATGAGTTGCAGGATGCTATTTGTGGATGGTTGGTCAAGTTGGAAAAATAGATGGACTTCTATTTTTAGACATACTAGGTGGAATCTATTTTTAGATTGCCAGTCTAAAAATAGATATGTCAAATATTATTAGCTCTTAATAATATTTGGACTATAAACATCATCTTATTCTCTTGGAGCACTTCAGTTAAGTGCACAGATGTGGCACAGGAGCTGACAGAAGGAATTACGCTATTCCTGACGGTTAAGTGGATCTAATGCATGGAGACTTTAGTTAGAACTCATGTGACAGAGTTTGGTGGAGTTATTGAGGTAGTTGGTGGAGTTGTGTTCAGTTTAACTTAGTTAGACAGAGTTGAGCTAGTTGTATCTAGTCTAACTAATTGATACAATAGTGAGAGTGGTGTGAATTAATTATTAATTAATTCACTAATTATTAACTCATTAATCAACTGAAGAATACATCAGTTAACTACAGTGCATGGACACTTTCAGTGGAGACCAGTGGAGAGGTAGGTGAAAGAGCAGGTTGACTATCAGTTGTGACTATAGTGTTGCATGATTTGCAACACCCAGTGATTGGGCATGCCAATGAGGATTGCATGAGCAAGGCTGGACCAATTCGAGTTCATTCAGAGCCAATATTTAGCAGGGATTGCGCAGTAGAGGCAGGCCAGCAGGTGGCAAATATCGGTGCATGGATTTGCTAGATCAGGCTTGATTAGTGTGTAGCGATTGTATTGTACTGAGAGCTTGACATGATCAGATTTGTATGAGGATTGTTACATGATATCTATGACATATATTATATACAGATAGTTGGGGTTTTTAGCTTCAGACTTTCTTGTTAAAAAACTGTGTTCATATGTGTAAATTTTTATGGTTTCAATGTGTGCATGCAATTGATTTAATTTCTGCATATGATGATCAATAGTAGAAGAGATTCTGTATTGTGCATGAAGTCAAATAGTGTGTGATCATGAGAATATTGGATGTATAACACATTAGTTATATGATTTTCTACATAAGAAAGAGGGAAAAACATTTCACAAGAGGGTAGAAAGAAGCCATTCACAAGTGGATACAAGGGTAAGAGTAAGTTCAAAGGGAAAGGAAAGAAGAATGCATCCGTCAAGAAGGAAGGAGAAAAGTTAACATGCAAACATTGTTCCAAAGAGGTTCATGATGAAGCTCATTGTTGGAAGCTTCATCCCGAGATGAAACCAAATACATTTAACAACCAAGGGAAGCAAAAGATAGTTGCAACTACACAACATGACTTAGGCTCAGATTCAGGAGATGAAACAAAGATCACATCAATGGGAATGAAAGGTAAGTACATAGCAAGCACCAGCTCTTAAATTTTTTCCAATGATACTCAAGATGAGAAAACTATAATTGAACTTTTCTATATTCGGGTTATTTCAAAGCATACCAAAATTGATACACTCTTTGATAGTGGTTCACAAGCAAATTTGATTTCCAAAGACTTAGTTAAGAAGTTAAATTTAGAGACCATTCCTTGTCCAAGACCTTATCCTATAGGTTGGATATGCAAGAGTGCAAACTTACAAGTTACGAGGAAATGCATACTTAGATTTTCAATTACAGCAAAATTTCTTGATGAAGTTGAACTTGATGTAGTTCCATTTGATATTTCCGAAATTGTTTTGGGAAGGCCATATAATTTGTATGATAGGAAAGGTATTTTTCATCGCCACGAAAACAATTATCACTTGTTCAAAGATTGTATTAAGTATATTGTTGGAGAACATCGACAAAAACTAAATCTTTCACTTGTAAATACCAGACAAATGAAAAGACTCATTAACTCTAGCAAGAATTTTGTGCTTTTAATGGTCAAACAAAAGAATGATGTTGATAATGAAGCTTTTCAAGGTTGTGAATAAATATTAAAATATGATTTGGTTGAGGTTGTTAACCAATATGATGACATGTTTCAGGATCCAAATGGATTGCCTCCCAAGAGGGGAATCCAACGTGAAATACAATTGCTGCAAGATTATCCTCTTCCTAACACTGGCATGTACAGGATGTCAGTGATGAAAGTGCATAAATTTGAAATAAAATTCAAGAGTTGTTGGACAAAGGGATCATCAAACCAAGTACTTCGCCATGCGGGTCACCTATTTTTTTGGTTCCAAAGAAGGATGGAACATGGCGCATGTGTGTGGAATTTCGTGCATTGAACAAAATTACGATAAATAATCATTACCCACTTCCTAGAATTGATGATTTACTTGATCAATTGAAAGATGTAAATTATTTTACTAATTTGGACTTAAGGAGTGGTTATAATCAAATTAGAATTTCTGGAGGTGACATATGGAAGACATCATTCAAATCAAAACAAGGTTTGTTTGAATGGCTAGTTATGCATTTTGGTCTTTGCAATGCTTTAGATACCTTTATGATCCAGGTGGATATTGGTGGCCACCCACCTATTCCACTTGGGCCCCCACCATTGTCTCTTTCAGTTTTTCAGTTTCGGCATAACTTACTATTTTTAGCAGTTTTTCAGTTTCGGCATAACTTACTATTTTTAGCAGTTTTTCAGGTCCTGAACTTCCGGAGCCGTTTTGAGGCCCTAAACGACGTTTTTTGGGCATCACACCTCCAGTGAATATCATTCTGTTCCGGAATGATATTCGTGGCGAAAGTTGTAGTCCTCGGATAGAGATTTATAATGATGTATCATGTGCGTCAAACCGAGATAGTATGCCAAAGTTACGTCCCTGGGAAGTTGAAACACCAATTTACCCAAACGGGGCCCATAGTTTTGGCGCTTCATCTCCTAGGGTTAGGTTTTTGGATGTTTAGGGTTCTCCATTGTTTCTCAATAATAAATAGGCCCTCTAGCCTCATTGTAACTCAGTTCAGAGGCCTGTAGCCGCCACATCTCTTCTCAGAGATAGCTACCAGCGCCCTAGCTAGTTTTATTTCCATTCTGTCTATAAGAAAATTTCAGTTCTTTGATATTAATGAAATGAAGTGTTATTTCCACTGCATATCTGTATTTATGGTTATATGTTTATTCTGTTGCGTTCCTGCATAAATCCGGATCACTTTATGTGTGTGATGCATGATGTATTGAGGTCATTTCTAGATGATTTTTTGATATTATACTTAGATGACATCTCTATTTTTAGTAAATCTCATGAAGAACATGTCATGCATGTCATAAAGGTACTTGATGTCTTGAAGAAAGAAAAATTGTTTTTAAAGATGTCAAAGTGTGAGTTTGGAAAAACTTCTTTAGTGTATTGGGGTCATATTGTTGGATGAGCTGAATTGAAAATAGATCCCTACAAGGTTGAATTCATTTTGAATTGGCCAAAGCCCAAAATAATTACGGAGGTAAGAAGCTTTTGGGAGCAACCCAATATTGGAGGAAGTTTATTTCTAACTTCTCTTCTATCGTAGCTCCATTACATGCATTGGCAAGTGTGAAGCAGGTCTTCCACTGGGGAGGTAAAAAAAAATGCATTTGATGCATTGAAGGAAAATATCAGTTCAGCCCTTGTACTTGCACTTCTAGACTTGAGACAGGCATTTGAGATTCAGACTGATGCTAGTGAATATTCCATGGGTGCAGTCCTCATGCCACATGGTAAGCTCATTTTTTTTCATTCAGAAAATTTTAATGGTGCAGTGATTAATTATCCTACATATGACAAGGAATTGTATGCATTGTTGCAAATTGTGAAAAAATGGAAACACTTCTTGATGGGTGATGAAACAGTCATTCACACTAATCATCAACCATTGCAATACTTGCAATCAAAAACAAAGTTGCAGCAATCAAGGCACTTTCAATGCATGAGTTTTCTTCAACAATTACACTTGGTGATAAGGTGTAAGAAAGGTATCTATACTAAATTTTATGACATGCTTTCTAGGCCTATTGTTAGTGCTTCTACTATTCTTAAGCATAATTCTATTTTGGATGAGAGCTATGTTGAACAATATGATTTGTATAGTGATTTTAAAGATGTATATGCAACTTTGGGTCAAGGGAACCAGGTAGAGGAATTGGATTATCACATGCATGATAACTTGTTGTACCATCTTGGTAAGCTTTGTATTCCACAGGGATAAAGAGTCAACATTATAAGAGAGGCACATACTTCTCTTAGTGCTGGTTATTTCGGTGTAAGAATGATGGTGGAAAATCTACATAGGTATTGTTATTAGCATCGTATGCTTGAAAGTGTGTCAAGTTTTATTAGAGGTTGTTCATTGTGCTATCAGTAAGCCTAGCAATATAAAGTTAGGATTGTACACACCACTTCTAGTACCTTCTTGTACATGGGAGAGTGTTTCTATGGAATTATTTGGAGGTCTTCCTATGTTAAAAAGGAATCATGATTATATTTTTTTAGTTGTGGATAGGTTCAACAAAATGTGTATTTTTATGCCATGTAAAAAGAAAATTACTGCTGAACAAACTGCTAAGCTTGTATTTCAGAATGTATGGGTCCATTTGGATTGCCCACATCCATTGTTAGTGATCAATATTCTCACTTTGTTGGGAATTTTTGGTCAAGCTTGTGGGGATTCATGGACACAAAATTGAAAAAGATCATGAAATTACATCTGCAAATAGATGGTCAAACAGAGGTGGTTAACAGGACGGTGATACATCTTCTTTGTAGTTATTGCAGAAAGCATCCTAAGTTGTAGGATAAACATTTGCACTATATTCAACATGCTTACAATTGGTCCAAGCAATCTTCAACTCAAACATCGCCATTTGAGGCATGTTTGGGATACTTTCCCAAGTCTCCTTTGGATTTAATTTTTGGAAATGATGTTGCTATTGATGGTCATAGTGACATAGACAAAGCTAAAAGGTTCATTGAACAAATCCAATTGGTACATCAAGAAGTTTAAGAACAGCTGGAAAAGAGCCATGTAAAGTACAAAACAAGGCACAATACGCATCATGTAGATCAAAATTTCGAAGTCGGTGATGAAGTTTGGCTTCACATTAGCAAAGAAAGGCTCCAAGGAGAAGGTAAAAAACTGAAACCAATTTGATATGGTCCATTAAATTTTTTAGAAAAGATTGGTGATAATGCCTTCAGATTGGATTTGCCTTCATACATGAAAATTTATGTTGTTATTAATGTTGATAACGTAAGGTTGTATGAGCCTCCTTTGATTGAAGATCAAGGAGAAAATGTTCAGATTCCTTCCATTGAATATTTTTCTCCTGAATACCTTGATGAACTACAACAAGACACCATTCTTGACAGAAGAACAAGGTCTTCAAAATGAGGGACTGTGGAGTACCTTCATGTGGGACTGAAAGGAACAAATCCAAATACATTGAGATTGGAAAGGTGAGGGAAATACACCCTCATCTACTGAACAAATGAAAGTGATCTTTTGTGGTCCAAAAGCTTCCAGTGTGGAGGAGTGATCAGGTGCTCAAAAATATGCTCAAAAATTGAAGTTGTCAGAATGGCGTGGAACCTAAAAGACCACTTAGATATCATTGTTTTGAATCTGGTGCAACTCTTTTCGTAGAAAACTCACATCGTATCCTCCCGTAAATGAGTTCTTTTCGTTTTCCCAAACATGCAAAATTTTGGAAAAAATTATGCAGGAAGCCCAGTCTGGTCGCACCACGTGTCACAAGGTACTGGTGCTTGTTTGGCGTAATTCCATTGGTTGGATAGTGGCCAACCACATGTTTCCACGTGGCCCAACCGGAGGCCGCCACGTGGCATCATGAGGGCCACCCAAATTTTGGTTAAGTATGAATGGATCTCTGCAGGAAACGAACGTTGGACATTCCTCATAACAACGTGGAGCCTTAACCGTTGGGACACGGTGGTTCTTATTAAACCATGTGCCACCAACCCTATTTCAATGTTAATACGGGCAGATTTGGGGTAAGGGGCCAGGGCTTAGTCCCGACCCCTCCATTATATACCATAGGACCAATTGTTTAGGATCAGGGGCACAAAGGCATGGCGCTAATTTTTTTTGTTAAAAAAAAATATTTTGACCAACCATATATTTAATTAATTTTCGTACTTTAGGCCTTGGTGTGCATATTAATAGTCCCACAATTTGCATCGAAAATGCACCAAATTATCTCTCCATTAGCACAATTCAGGGCAAATTTGTCGGACAGTTCTAGAATTTGGGGAATTTGTAGAGTGACTAGCAACAAAGCTAGGGCAACTCATAACTTCTTCAATTTTTTGAGCAATTTGGGAGAAAAAAGAGGCTATATAGGCATTTTTGACAGTTTTGAAGCTAATGGAATAGGTTTTGAAGCCATTGGAGCATTGCAAACCGATTCAATCACCATTTTTTAACATAATGATATAGGGCCAAGCCATTGGAAGCTAGACCAAGGAGACGTAGCCTAGGAGGGGTGAACTCCTTCATCACTTGTTGTTTTTTGGTTATTTTTATGGTGTATTTGTCTATTGTGTCTGCTATTTCAAAGTTTAAATTCATGCTTTATGTGTTTAAGAATTTAACATAAAGGCTCATAAAACTCAATTATAACACTTGCAATTTACATTAATATCTCATATAGATCAATTACCTATCCATGAAATAAACATAGGCATAGTACAATCATATAAAACTAGTTCATGTCTACATGATACTGACCTCATAAATCTGTTAGAGTTACTCTTTCCACTTGATTTCTCATAATACCAAGAACCTCTTCATGCCATTAACCCGCATAAGAAATCATTCCTCCACATGAATGATCCTTGAAAACCCTGTCATAGGTATATAAATGCATATATATAATCATTAGCATAAAACAATCATCATCATGTCAGAACACAACATACATACACAAATATATACATATAAACCATCAAAATAAAACCATCAAGATCCATGACGACCTTGTCAATAAATGACATACATACATAAATACATATATACATATATAAACCTCGACATAATCACGATCACAACACAATCGCTAGATATCATAAGGTTTAGGTTAAGAGAACTTCCTTTATCCATGCACAATATGAACAATATTGAGAACAACAGTTCCCAACATAGCCAAGGCATATGATATCTCAGATCCATTTACTTTACCTTTCTCATGACTGTTCTGCCACCGTCCATTTACCAAAATGGACCCAACCAATCTAATCAGATGTCATATTCTTACCTTTTGATGTGCTTACTCATGCACCATTCTTCATTTGTGTCTTACCTTACCTGTTTGGTGTCACAGAGCTCTCCCCAAGCTCCATTAATTTTCCTCTTTCCCAACCAATTCCAAAAACTCTCAAAACATAAAAGGAAATAACAAGAGCAAGAAAGAAGAAGAACATGAAAACTAAATGCAATAAGACACTGCAAAAAATTGGCAAAGCCTTGCACTAGACATAAACAAAGCTGCAAATAAAGTTCAAACAACTCATAAAAGGCTAAAAACACAAGACTAGCGACAAACACCCTAACTCAATCCCCCATGGCTTCCCAACACTTCCAAAGGAAATCTCAACCCAAGCCTTCTTCAATATTTCATGGAATTATCTTGCCATGTAATTTTTTGCGTCATACTACGATAAACACATAATTGTGAGGGCATAAATAACCATGAAAACATATTATTTACCTTACCTTATTATGCTAATACCAAGCATGTTTCCCTGCAACTGTTCACACATGTCAACCATAGGTTCCAAAGATCAAGGCATCATTTACATTAATTTGAAATCAACCTCTACCAATATGAAAAATCATGTTATAACCAACAATCAACTCACTTTCATAACTCATAATACATAATGTTACAACTATCACCTATTGTCACTCAAGTACATATCAACTATCTTAACACATGTGTTAATGCAACCATCTTAAACAAAATCATTCTTCATGCAATCTTATAGATACAAACTCATATCATGTCATTAATCAATCATTCAAACAACTATAATTGTACCATGCTAGAAAAATCAAATAGATAACATAATAGACACTAAACACTCAATTCTAGATAGACGACATAATCAAACAATCAAGCACCAAGTAGATGACATAACCAAACTCACACCTTAATGTTTCTCAGGGGAGGCTATCTTCTCTGCACAATCAATTTACATTAACATGATATAACACCACAATGCATCAATTCAAACCTAAATAAGGTCATGATATCCATAATAGTAATTAGCTAACATGTTCATGTCATAAAATCGTACACAATTGTCATTCATGCATACAATCACACATGCATAGTCAGTCTAGACATAATACAACAAACTATCATAATTAGGTCGAATCATACCTAAATTTCTTAACCCTAACCAACTGCATAGGCCAATCCAAATCAAAATGACACATATAACATCAAGATCTTAATGTGATAACCCTAATTGTCAAGTTACTAGCATATAACAACAACAAGTTATATATCATGCTCATCAACCACATATAACCTAATCATCAAGCTAATTATAGAACAATAGCAAGTTAATGTAAAACATACTCATAAAAAACAAACAGCATAATCATCAAGTTATCTCGTCATAAAACAACAATAGAAATGCATATAACCACATGTTATTATCACTCATGACTATCTAACACATGTGCATATAACTACACTAATCAACTAGCATCTACCATGCATGGCTAACCCATGCATGTACATATAACTAAACTAATTAACTAAAATCTATCATGTACGTGACCATAATAACAATAAAATGACAAACATATATATAAGTAACCCTAATGCATATAAAAATCCATGAATCACATACCTACATTCTTGTATGATGATCTTCTCTTACCCCAAGTCAATTGTTGCAACTTCACTTATCTGCATCTCCTTCTCTATCTCAACCAACAAGTTAGCATCATATCATACTAACATCATCATAATGACCTAATTGTATACAATGACCTTATGCACAACAACCTCAATCAAACCAATGCAAACTTTACCACATGCACCCACCTGACATGTATAACCAATCATGAACGGCCAATGCATGTTCAACATATGATATCACACAAGCAAGCATACACAGATAACATCGAAGCATGACTAATATGTAACCCTAGAATAAGAAAACAGTGAATGTACAATATGTAAAAATATGTAAGCAAGTGTGTATGAACATTACATAAGAGTTAACAACACATAACCAGTCATACACTCATGACAACATGTTGACAACAACACCATCAACCCTTCCACAATGACACCATTTCCACCATAGCCAACACAACATGGATACAACAAGAACATATAGATGACAAGCATACTAAACAAATGTGAAACCAACATAAATGCATTATCAACACACTGCCCATCCAGTCGAAGGGTTGAACCATGCTCTGATACCACTCTGTCGTATCAGATATCACATAAAGATAACGAAAACCAAACACCACCATCATGCATACACAACAAGCACATATAACATAAGAATGAGGAACATATATTCAATTGACATGTATGCATGACAAACACACACAAACAAAGGAGAGCGCAACCACGCTCTGATACCACTATGTAACACTCTCTTCCCACATCTACCCAAGTAATTGACCAACCAGGGTAAACATGTGACGAGAGGCTACTAATATGAGATTAAAACTCCTAGATGACCTGAAGGAAGTGGAACCAATGGAAACACCAAAAACACACCTTACACTGCATCATTGACATCCCCAGGGCGTAACCCAACCTCCCAGGGCCCTGTTCCTTGAGGGGGGACTGATTTTTATCCCCTTTAAAGATAAGCCACAGACTTGTAAGGGAAAGGGAGCAGCTCTAGACCTAAGAGCCACGGGCTAGCCTTAGCAAGGTAGCAGCTTAGACCCAAACAATGAATTTTCCGCCCATAGCTCCGGGATCTGTGCCACATTTTCAACCCCTAAGCCCAGGTCACTGCCCAAAACTTCCTGTAACTTCATGAGAGGGCAATATTAAAAAAAACACATGGAAGCAATCACATCAACCGAAACTCATCTGACACCCAGCCATGATAGGAATTTTGACAAACATGTCACAAACATAGCATCTACATGTATAAAAAATAGATTTAAAAAAAGGGGTATCTTTCTTATCTGAGAATGGGAAGAAGCATTGCTCCCCTACATCATAAGTTATCATATAATCAATTTTACCATAGATATATTGTAGATTGATTTACAAGTACAAACATGGATAGAATCATACCTCATCACTTGCACAATACATGCTCATAACCAACATAATACCAGCAGAAATACGATGGATACATTGGCAATAGAATCCATATATATAAACCATCACATATACACATCAAATAACAAGACATTTAACCTTTCAGTAATGAATGTAAAAACCAACCCGGAATGGGACTTCCACGTTCCACCCAACCATAGACATGGCTGGGCCAAATCTCACTTAATTCAGTCACCCTCGTGCCATATTCTAAGCATGAATGTGGGACTTTATCAAACACATCAATCACACCAAACTAGGGCTCCAGAGACCAAACAGTCTCAACCCCATGTTGAGAAAAATACTGAGAGGGGGGGGGGGTGAATCAGTATTTACAGCATATTCAAAACTTTTACTTTTTCTTGCTTCTAAAACCCATACGCTACTTTCCTGAAACAGACTCGTGTATATACGCGGATACCCTTTATGAAACTCGCGTATACACAGATATCTAATTATGTTATTAGATCTTCACTTAAATCATTCCATCATTCATTCATCAGATGTTTAATAAACAGTAAACATGTGCAGTAAGAACAGAATAAACCATCACACAAAGCATCACACATGAACACCGGGATTTTTAGGTGGAAACCCAAATCGGGAGAAAACCACCGCTGCAGTTGCTCAGCCTTCAATATTTTATTATAGAGAAAACATCTTACAACATATGTGCTGGCGCAGACTTGACCAGCACGCAGGCACCCACCTGCGCTCGTTTACCAGCCTCTCCTGGAAGGGAGCTCCAACCCCATGACTCGTTTACCAGCCTCTCCTGGAAGGGAGCTACGACCCCCCGATCTCGTTTACCAACCTCACCTGGAAGGGAGCTACAACCCCCTGACTGAAGGCTACAACCCTCAGCACCACCTTGGACCACGTTTCATCAATTTTCACACTGGATCCAACAACTTCAATAGAACAACACTTGCAGGCCACATTTCATCATATTTTCACACTGGACACTTTCCATTCTTTTAAGCACAAACATACATCACCAACAGATACTTATCAACACAGATCAGATAGCAGAAACACAGCAGAACAGATCAGATATTTCATACCCCTTGCTTCAGCAAACCCTAGTTTGCATACACGCTTTCCCTTTACTGATGTCGCGTATATACGCGCTTCCGTCCACACAAACCAGCGTATACCTCTGTATGTATTTCATTGCGCATACGCACTTTCTCTTCAGCGAAGCCGCGTATATACGCGCTTCCTCCGCGGCGAAGTAGCGTATAGATCTTCAATCATTGTAGAGCAGCATACTTCTTTAGATCAGATGTTCAGTTCAGATTTACCCTTTCACTTCAGACAGATGTTCGCCTCAATTCAGATCTAAGCCTTCCATAATCAGATCTAGTAGATACAAGTACATTTCAGATCTAGATCCCCTTCTTCATCATTGGTGCATCATACATTCATATTTATCATTCAAGTGTAACCCTTTCCATTCAGATCTACTTCAGAGAGAAGTATTCATTCAAGCTCAGACATCTTGCACCCACACTCATGATTTGCATAATGAATTTCATCTCTTTATATAGGTTTATCCTTTTTCAATACCATGAGCCCCTTTTCCAATACCATGGGCCAAAACAATACCATGAGCCCAAAACTACCTGGACGGGGTCAATTAGGCGGATCATTACCCAATACCATGGGTCAATACCATGGTGGTTACCCTTGGTTTTGCACTTTTTGAGCGCTTTAGCCCATACGCGACTTGGCACGTTCTTTTCCGCGTGCATACGCGACTTCCCCTAGGCCAATCTGCGTATACCTAGAGACATACTCTTTTTCATCATAGAATTAGTACATGCTGAATTCCTTTCTTCATTGCCTTCTGTTCACACTGTAGATACATCAGATTTCCTTCATCAAGGACATATTCTATCAAGCACAACTTCATCAAGTAAGTTGTCATCATCTTCATCAAGTGGGTTGCCTTTCAAGGACAATACTCAGCATCATATTGTCAACAAACATCATATCACATCAGATTTACATCATTTACCAAGTCCATCAAGTCAAGAATAACTTCATCAGGTGGATTGCCATCAAGGACAACACATGTCAACAGTAGCATGTCTTCATCTTCATTCAGTGGGTTGCCATCAAGGACAACACTCTGCATCATATTTCCAACAATCTCCCCCTTTGGACTTGATGGCAACCACGATGGTGTTTGGTTACCATAGTAGATAGGTACATTAAGAATACAATGACACCATGTCACTCTCTCCATTTGTGACACCATTCTTTCTCAAACACCATGTCACTCTCCCCCTTTGACATCAAGGGCAAAGGGTGGATCAAAAACCAACATACTCTTCCCCTTTTCTCCTCATGTGGAATAAGCGTTCTGCAGATCTGATATGTACTGAAGTGGCCAAGCTCCCCTTGAGTTCATGTTGAATCTTCAAACATATTTTTCAATGAAGTACATGACTCTATGAACTTCCTATCACCAAAGACTCATACTTACATCAATTATCCATCCAAGTGGATTTACATATGAGACTCAACTACCCAACCAAATGGGTTTACAAATTTGACTCAGCTACCCAACCAAGTGGGTTTACAAAATTTGACTCAGCTACCCAACCAAGTGGGTTTACAAAATTGACAAGTCCTTACATGACTGAATATTACAATTTTACAACATGGGTCTCAACAAGATCTTTTCATCAAACTACAAATATAACTTTAAGACCAACACCAGAAAGACCTCAAGAGAGATCATATATCAGAACCACCATAATGCCAACAATGCATTATACTCAGCAAAGCCAATGCTCCCCCTGAATCTGTGCATCCAAGCATCCTTTCCAAATGACTAAGGCTCCCCCTTAGTTTGTGCATCCTGAAAACTTCCACCAACAAATCATCAAGGCATCTTCATCAAAACATTAGAAACAGAATTATGAGAACTGGAACACCACCAGAGATACCAAACAGTATCAGAGATACCAAACAGCATTGCAGCTGTGCTGAAGAGAGCTGAACCAACCAAAAATTTCCAGCAACCAAACATACGCGGTTTTCTGTGCAGGAACTCGCGTATATACGCGACTGTGTTTCAGGAAACCCGCGTATCCCATACCATCTTCTAAACTTTAACTAGATCTGATCCTCTGTGAGAAAAATGCAGTGTCCAGCTTCTTTCTGAGATATCTGAATGCTTCCCTGGACTACAGAAAGATAGAACAGTGTAGTTGTGTCTTCAAGCGTCATCCAATAGTTGTAGCATAAGCACATTAGTAACCAAGCCTTCAGATTCTTTGTAGCATCAATACAATCTTTCCAAGAGAGTTTCTCATACCAGAACAACATCTTCACATAGGTGTCAAGCAATCATTCATGTGGTCCAACATCACCATGACCTTCAAGATTTAACATGAAGTAACATATGTGGGCAAAAGATCTCTCAACCATAGTAACAAGCTCTGCATGATTTATTTATGAATCAAATGACATCCAACTCATCCATGTGTGAGTACAAAAGATACTTATCAGCAACCAGGGCTCAAAAACTCATCATAATAAACCATGTACCAAGTCATCATCATTTGAGCATGAGTATCACAAAAACCAAAAATAAGCAGTCATATTGCCAACAATGCAATCATTAGTATTCAACCTGCTGCTCCCCCTGAACCAGTGCTTCTCCTTAACTTGTGCAACCTGAATATTTTTATCAGCAAGCCATCAGCAACAATCTCTACATGATCTGTCCTTATCTCTGAATTATAGGACTTCCATCTCAACAACGAATACTCTTCATTCAACAAGCAAACAGGACTTATCCATAAAATTCATCATAAGACATCAAGTATCATATCATCATCATTTAGAACTGATAAGTTAAGCTGATACAGAGTCAAAACTATAGTTATTATTAGTCAGACTGATGCTCCCCCTGGACCTCTGCTCCAGATCTTCAGCTATCAGATAAATTCTCTTATCATCAATGCATACGCGGCTGTGTCTGCTAGAACTCATGTGTATACGCGACTTTGTTTCATCGAACCCGCGTATGGAAAGTGAAATATAGAAAATTTCACACCTTCATCTCCTCCTGCAATTTTACCTTCTGTTCCTGTCTTTTCTTCATACCAGATGCACTGTCAGAAATACATATAACCAGAATAATCAAATCAACCATGAGAGACATCATACATTGCTCCCCCTGTGACGATACATCACTAAATATCATAATGTATCCCACATCATTCCTGCAGTCAATAAGAGAAGTAAGCTTCTGAAGCGGATGACTGCAGTAGGGTCATAATTCCTACGTTTCTGATTAGTCTTCCTTCCTTTTCCAAATTTGCTTGAACCTCCTAACAGTGTGCTGAAAATTGTCCACTTTCTCAGATCTGTTCAACCTGCATTCCTTTTCTACATGTCCATACTTGTTACAAGAATAACATCTCATGTGTCCAGAGAAATAAGCATAAGAATCACAATGAGCATTTCTAATCTTCCTCCTTTTGCAATCAACTGCTTTATGTCCATACATGTTACATGAGAAACAATATCCCCTGAAGTTACCAGAGTACCTTTCTATGTAGGAACTATTTGTTTGAGGCTGAAATGATCTGCTCCTGCAATTTGCTGCAGCATGCCCATAATTATGACATTTAAAGCATTCAACATGATTGAATGATTTCCTTTGAGATTTCATCATTGTTGGTTGACCTTTTGTTTCTTTCAACACTTCAGGTTTTGCATTGACATCCTCTGAATCTTTAACACTTCCTTGTGAACTAGATTCTCCTTTAACAGTTTCATGAAAACCAAGGCCAAGTTTGATAGCAGGAGACCTTTGATTACTCAGAATATTGTCCAAAATCTTAGTACTATCTTGAAACCTCAAAAGTTTAACTTTTTCTTCTAATTTACCTTTGAGAATGTTTACCTCAACCTCCAAGGCTTGACATTGCTTCGTCATGCTTTCTTCTTTCCTTCTTCCATCTTCTACTTGATCATTCAGGTTTAGAATCTCTTCTTTCAACCCATTTCTTTGTTCTTCAAAAGTTTGCAAGAGTTCTTCATTCTTCATCTTCGATGCTTCAAGATTTACTTTCAGAGATATGATTTCTTCTTCAAGTCTTGCATTCTCCTTATTTGATTTATCCAGGTCTTCTTTGAGGGAAATGATTTCTGCTTCAAGTCCTTCCTTTTCAACTGATTGTAGAGGTTCATCATTCTTCTTACTTTATGCTTCAAGTTTTTCTTGTAGAGAGATGATTCCAGCTTCAAGACCTTCATTCTTCCTTTTTGATTTTTCCAGATCTGTTTTTAGAGAAACGTTTTCTGCTTCAAGTCCTTCATTCTTCTTATTTGATTCTTCAAGATCAACTTGTAGAGAGATGATTCCAGCTTGATATCCTTTACTTCGACTATATACATCATCAAACATCCTTTTCAGTCTAAATACCAAGGCTTTGGAGGCAGCGTCCTTCTCATTAAATTTTCTTTGTTTCTCTTTGATAACTTCTTTTAAATCCTCTACATCATTGCTTGCACAAATAAGATTACAAGGATCATTATCAGATTCATCTTTGTCAACTTCTGCTATACCGGTTTCTTGAGACATCTCCTTACTTTGAGTATCCTGCTTCTTTTGCTTCTTTGCCATGAGCACTTGTAGAGCTTGGTCAGAATCTCCTTCATCTTTAATCTTGATAGCTTCTTCTAGGTTGATAGCATATTCTTCACTATCATCACCAATCATTGTGCCAATGAGACAATCATGACCCCAATCACTATCTGATTCATCTTCTTTGATTTCTGGTATCCATGTTCTCTGAAATATCTCCTTTCTTCGAGTAGGCTTCTTCTTTTGCTTCTTTCCCATTGTGACGGATCTCCTTCAAGCGATCAAGCTTCTGCAGAAGAACCTCCTCTGATACCAATTGTTGGGAAAAATACTGAGAGGGGGGGGTGAATCAGTATTTACTGCATATTCAAAACTTTTACTTTTTCTTGCTTCTAAAACCCATACGCTACTTTCCTAAAACAGACTCGCGTATATACGCGGATACCCTTTATGAAACTCACGTATACACATATATCTAATTATGTTATTAGATCTTCACTTAAATCATTCCATCATTCATTCATCAAATGTTTAAAAAAATAGTAAACATGAACAGTAAGAGCAGAGTAAACCATCACACAAAGCATCACACATGAACACCAGGATTTTTAGGTGGAAACCCAAGTCGGGAGAAAACCACCGCTGTCGTTGCTCAGCCTTCAATCTTTTATTATAGAGAAAACATTTTACAACATATGTGCTGGTGCAGACTTCTACCAGCATGCAGGCACCCACCTGCGCTCGTTTACCAGCCTCTCCTGGAAGGGAGCTCCAACCCCCTGACTCGTTTACCAGCCTCTCCTGGAAGGGAGCTACGACCCCCTCGATCTCGTTTACCAGCCTCACCTGGAAGGGAGCTACAACCCCCTGACTGAAGGCTACAACCTTCAGCACCACCTTGGACCACGTTTCATCAATTTTCACACTGGATCCAACAACTTCAATAGAACACCACTTGCAGGCCACATTTCATCATATTTTCACACTGGACCCTTTCCATTCTTTTAAGCACAAACATACATCACCAACAGATACTTATCAACACAGATCAGATAGCAGAAACACAGCAGAACAGATCAGATATTTCATACCCCTTGCTTCAGCAAACCCTAGTTTGCATACGTGCTTTTCCTTTACTGATGTCGCGTATATACGCGCTTCCGTCCACACAAACCAGCATATACCTCTGTATGTATTTCATTGCGCATACGCGCTTTCTATTCAGCGAAGCCGCGTATATACGCGCTTCCTCCGCGGCGAAGTAGCGTATAGATCTTCAATCATTGTAGAGCAACATACTTCTTTAGATCAGATGTTCAGTTCAGATTTACCCTTTCACTTCAGACAGATGTTCGCCACATCACACCATAAACAGATCTAGCAAATACAGATACATTTCAGATCTAGAAATCCCGCTTCATCATTTCTTCATAGGTGCATCATAGATTCAGATCTATTATCAAACCTTTACCCTTTCCATACAGATATACTTCATAGAGAAGTATTCATTCAAGTCGTACATCTCGCACCCACACTTCAAATTTGCACAATGAATTTCTTCTTTATAGGCTCCATTACCCTCAATACCATGAGCCCCTTTTTCATAATACCATGAGCCCAAACTACATTACTCCCGATGGTATTCTTGGACGGGTCAATTAGGCGGATCATTACCCAATACAATGGGTTAATACCATGGTGGTTACCCCTGTTTTTGCACTTTTGAGCGCTTTTTCACATACGCGACTTCTCACGTTCTTTCCCGCGTGCATACGCGACTTCCCCTAGACATATCCGCGTATTCATAGAGACATACTTTTTCATCAAGATTGAGCACATGCTGACTTCTTTTCTTCACTGCCTTCTCATCATATTTAGCTTATCAAGAACATATTCTAGCAAGCACAACTTCACCAAGTAAGTTGTCATCATCTTCATCAAGAGGGTTGCTTTTCAAGGACAACACTTAGCATCATATTGTCAACAAACATCATATCACATCAGATTTACATCATTTACCAAGTCCATCAAGTCAAGAATAACTTCATCAGGTGGATTGCCATCAAGGACAACACATGTCAACAATCTCATGTCTTCATCTTCATCCAGTGGGTTGCCATCAAGGACAACACTCTGCATCATATTGCCAACAATCTCCCCCTTTGGACTTGATGGCAACCACGATGGTGTTTGATCAACCACAATAGATAGGTACATTAAGAAACAATGACACCATGTCACTCTCTCCATTTTTGACACAATTCTTTCTCTTCATTCAAACACCATGTCACTCTCCCCCTTTGACATCAAGGGCAAAGGGCGGATCAAAACCAACATACTCTCCCCCTTTTCTCCTCATGGGGAAGAAGCGTTTTGCAGATCTGATATATACGGAAGTGACCAAGCTCCCCCTGAGTTCATGCTAAATCTTCAAACATATTTTCCAATGAAGTACATGACTCTATGAACTTCCTATCACCAAAGACTCATACTTACATCAATTATCCATCCAGGTGGATTTATACATGAGACTCAACTACCCAACCAAGTGGGTTTACAAATTTGACTCAACTACCCAACCAAGTGGGTTTACAAAATTTGACTCAGCTACCCAACCAAGTGGGTTTACAAATTTGACAAGTCCTTACATGTCTGAATAATACAATTTTACATCATGGGTCTCAACATGGCCTTTTCATCAAAAATACAAATATGACTTTTCATAACCAATACCAGAAAGACCTCAAGAGAGATCATATATCAGAACCACCATAATGCCAACAATGCATTATACTCAGCAACGCTAATTCTCCCCCTGAATCTGTGCAACCGAGCAACCTTTCCAAATGACTAAGGCTCCCCCTTAGTTTGTGCATCCTGAACATTTTCACCAACAAAACATCAAGGCATCTTCATCAAAAAATTAGAAACAGAATTATGAGAATTGGAACACCACCAGAGATACCAAACAGTATCAGAGATACCAAACAGCATTACAGCTGTGCTGAAGAGAGCTGAACCAACCAAAAATTTCCAGCAACCAAACATACGCGGTTTTCTGTGCAGGAACTTGCGTATATACGCGACTGTGTTTCAGGAAACCCGCGTATCCCATACCATCTTCTAAAATTTAACCAGATCTGATCCTCTGTGAGAAGAATGCAGTGTTCAGCTTCTTTCTGAGATATCTGAATGCTTCCCTGGACTACAGAAAGATAGAACAGTGTAGTTGTGTCTTCAAGCATCATCCAATAGTTGTAGCATAAGCACATTAGTAACCAAGCCTTCAGATTCTTTGTAGCATCAATACAATCTTTCCAAGAGAGTTTCTCATACCAGAACAACATCTTCACATAGGTGTCAAGCAATCATTCATGTGGTCCAACATCACCATGACCTTCAAGATTTAACATGAAGTAACATATGTGGGCAAAATATCTCTCAACCATAGTAACAAGCTCTGCATGATCCATTCTTATTTATGAATCATAAGACTTCCAACTCATCCAAAAAGATACTTTTCAGTAAACAGGGATCAACATATCATCATACTAACCATGTACCAAGTCATCATCATTTAAGCAGGAGTATCACAATAACCAAGAATAAGCAGTCATATTGCCAACAATGCAATCATTAGTATTCAACTTGCTGCTCCCCCTGAACCAGTGCTTCTCCTTAACTTGTGCAACCTGAATACCTTTATCAGCAAGCCATCAGCAACAATCTCTACATGATCTGTCCTTATAAGACTTTCATCTCAGCAACGAATACTCTTCATTCAATCAGCAAACAGGATTCATCCATAAACTTCAATCATGAGACATCAAGTATCATATCATCATTATTTAGAACAGAGAAACTAAGCTGCTACAGAGTCAATAATACAATTATTAACAATCAGACTGATGCTCCCCCTGAACCTCTTCTCCAGATCTTCAGCTATCAGATAAATTTTCTTATCATCAATGCATACGCGACTGTGTCTGCTGGAACTCGCGTGTATATGCGACTTTGTTTCATATAACCCGCGTATGGAAAGTGAAATATAGAAAATTTCACACCTTCATCTCCTCCTGCAATTTTACCTTCTGTTCCTGTCTTTTCTTCATACCAGATGCACTGTCAGAAATACATATAACCAGAATAATCAAATCAACCATGAGAGACATCATACATTGCTCCCCCTGTGACGATACATCACTAAATCTCATAATGTATCCCACATCATTCCTGCAGTCAATAATAGAAGTAAGCTTCTGAAGCGGATGACTGCAGTAGGGTCATAATTCCTACGTTTCTGATTGGTCTTCCTTCCTTTTCCAAATTTGCTTGAACCTCCTAACAGTGTGCTGAAAATTGTCCACTTTCTCAGATCTGTTCAACCTGCATTCCTTTTCTACATGTCCATACTTGTTACAAGAATAACATCTCATGTGTCCAGAGAAATAAGCATAAGAATCACAATGAGCATTTCTAATATTCCTCCTTTTGCAATCAACTGCTTTATGTCCATACATGTTACATGAGAAACAATATCCCCTGAAGTTACCAGAGTACCTTTCTATGTAGGAACTGTTTGTTTGAGGCTGAAATGATCTACTTCTGCAATATGCTGCAACATGCCCATAATTATGACATTTAAAACATTCAATGTTCTTGAATGAATTCCTTTGAGAATTCATGATTGTTGGTTGATCTTTTGTTTCTTTCAACACTTCAGGTTTTGCATTGACATCCTCTGAGTTTTTTGCACTTCCTTGTGAGCTAGATTCTCGTTTAACAGTTTCATGAAAACCAAGACCAAGTTTGATAGCAGGAGACCTTTGATTACTCAGAATATTGTCCAAAATATTAGTACTATCTTGAAACCTCAAAAGTTTTACCTTTTCTTCTAATTTACCTTTGAGAATGTTTACCTCAACCTCCAAGGCTTGACATTGCTTTGTCATGCTTTCTTCTTTCCTTCTTCCATCTTCTACTTGATCCTTCAGATTTAGAATCTCTTCTTTCAACCCATTTCCTTGTTCTTCAAAAGTTTGCAAGAGTTCTTCATTCTTCTTCTTCGATGTTTCAAGATTTACTTTCAGAGATATGATTTCTTCTTCAAGTCCTGCATTCTTCTTACCTGTTTTATCCAGGTCTTCTTTGAGGGAAATGATTTCTGCTTCAAGTCCTTTATTTTCAAATGATTGTAGAGGTTCCTCATTCTTCTTACTTGATGCTTCAAGTTTTTCTTGTAGAGAGATGATTCCAGCTTCAAGACCTTCATTCTTCCTTTTTGATTTTTCCAGATCTGTTTTTAGAGAAACATTTTCTGCTTCAAGTCCTTCATTCTTCTTATTTGATTCTTCAAGATCTGCTTGCAGAGAGATGATTCCAGCTTCATATCCTTTACTTCGATTGTATACATCATCGAACATCCTTTTCAGTCTAAATACCAAAGCTTTGTTAGCAGAATCCTTCTCATTAAATTTTCTTTGTTGATCTTTGATAACTTCTTCTAGATCCACAAATGTTCTCTTACTATCTTCATCATTGTTTGCACATATAAGATTACAAGGATCACTATCAGATTCATCTTCGTCAACTTCTGCTATACCGGTTTTCTGAGACATCTCCTTACATTGAGTATCCTTCTTCTTTTGCTTCTTTGCCATGAGCACTTGTAGAGCTTGGTCAGAATTTTCTTCATCTTTAATCTTGACAGCTTCTTCTAGGTCGATAGCATATTCTTCACTAGTCATTGTACCAATGAGACAATCATGACCCCAATCACTATCTGATTCATCTTCTTTGATTTCTGGTATCCATGTTCTCTGAAATATTTCCTTTCTTTGAGTGGGCTTCTTCTTTTGCTTCTTTCCCATTGCGACGGATCTCCTTCAAGCGATCAAGCTTCTGCAGAAGGACCACCCTCTAATACCAATTGTTGGAAAAAATACTGAGAGGGGGGGGTGAATCAGTATTTACTGCATATTCAAAAATTTTACTTTTTCTTGCTTCTAAAACCCATACGCTACTTTCTTGAAACAGACTCGCGTATATACGCGGATACCCTTTATGAAAATCGCGTATACACAGATATCTAATTATGTTATTAGATCTTCACTTAAATCATTCCATCATTCATTCATCAGATGTTTAATAAACAATAAACATGTGCAGTAAGAACGGAATAAACCATCACACAAAGCATCACACATGAACACCAGGATTTTTAGGTGGAAACCCAAGTCGGGAGAAAACCACCGCTGCAGTTGCTCAGCCTTCAATATTTTATTATAGAGAAAACATCTTACAAAATATGTGCTGGTGCAGACTCTACCAGCACGCAGGCACCCACCTGCGCTCGTTTACCAGCCTCTCCTGGAAGGGAGCTCCAACCCCCTGACTCGTTTACCAGCCTCTCCTGGAAGGGAGCTACGACCCCCTGATCTCGTTTACCAGCCTCTCCCGGAAGGGAGCTACAACCCCCTGACTGAAGGCTACAACCCTCAGCACCACCTTGGACCACGTTTCATCAATTTTCACACTGGATCCAACAACTTCAATAGAACACCACTTGCAGGCCACATTTCATCATATTTTCAGACTGGACCCTTTCCATTCTTTTAAGCACAAACATACATCACCAACAGATACTTATCAACACAGATCAGATAGCAGAAACACAGCAGAACATATCAGATATTTCATACCCCTTGCTTCAGCAAACCCTAGTTTGCATACGCGCTTTTACTTTACTGATGTCGCGTATATACGCGCTTCCGTCCACACAAACCAGCGTATACCTCAGTGTATATTTTATTGCGCATACGCGCTTTCTCTTCGCTGAAGCCGCGTATATACGCGCTTCCTCCGCGGCGAAGTAGCGTATAGATCTTCAATCATTGCAGAGCAGCATACTTCATCAGATCAGATATTCAGTTCAGATCTACCCTTTTGCTTCAGACAGATGTTCGCCTAGATGCTCGCCTCATCACAAATCTAAGCCTTCCATAATCAGATCTAGCAAATACAAGAGCAATTCAGATCTAGATCCCCTTCTTCATCATTGGTGCATCATACATTCAGATTTATCATTCAAGTGTAACCCTTTCCATTCAGATCTACTTCAGAGAGAAGTATTCATTCAAGCTCAGACATCTTGCACCCACACTTCAAATTTGCACAATGAATTTCTTCTCTTTATATAGGTTTACCCTTTCTCAATACCATGAGCCCCTTTTTCAATACCATGAGCCCAAAACTACATTACTTCCGATGGTATTCCTGGACGGGGTCAATTAGGCGGATCATTACCCAATACAATGGGTCAATACCATGGTGGTTACCCCTGGTTTTGCACTTTTTGAGCGCTTTTGCCCATATGCAACTTGGAACGTTGTTTCCCGCGTGCATACACGACTTCCCCTAGACATATCCGCATATGCCTTGAGACATACTCTTTTCATCATAGATTTAGCACAAGCTGAATTCCTTTCTTCATTGTCTTCTGTACTCACTGTAGATACATCAGATTTAGTTCATCAAACCATATTCTATCAAGCACAACTTCATCAAGTAAGTTGCCATCATCTTCATCAAGTGGGTTGCCATTCATGGACAACACTCATCATCATAGTGCTAACAAACATCATTTACCAAGTCCATTACGTCAAGAATAACTTCATCAGGTGTATTGCCATCAAGGACAACACATGTCAATAGTCGCATGTCTTCATCTTCATTCAGTGGGTTTCCATCAAGGACAACACTCTGCATCATATTTCCAACACCCCAAACCAGTGATTCCACCTCACGGTCAAACATCACTAACTATCACAGATTGGTCTCCATCCAAGCTACTTCAGGGCTCTAGAGTGTTTGTTCCAACTAAGGCTCGAGGAATAGTAACTCAATCCCAATTGTTCTTAGGCTCCAGAGCGTTTGTCCAACCAAGGCTCCAGGACTAGTAACTCAACCAACCTAGGGCTCTAGAGAATTTTTCCAACCAAGGCTCCAGGACTAGTAACTCAACCCAAATATTGTCCATAGGCCTCCAATTTTTTTTTCCAACTAAGGCTCTAGGGACTAATTACTCAACCAAATTTCTAAATGAAACATGAGAACCAACTAGAAAACAATCAATGGAAATAAACTGACAATCACCATGGCTATCAAGGAAATGGAAAGGCTAGGAAAATCCACTTTCAATCCCTGCCATCCTCCATGCTAATGACAGATCATAGTTAAGAAACCACATGCAATACCATGCATGCCAAAACTAGTGAGGAAATCATAAATGAAACTCAGTACATGCACTCAGTATCTGTTGTAGATGCCGATCCCAATGTCCTCTTGCCCTTTCATGCTCTTTCTTTACTTTCTTGATCCAAATATCCACAAATGCCACACTCTCCAAGAGTGCTCCAAGAATACTCTAATTTTCCAAGGGTATGAGAGAGAGAGAGAGAGAATAATGAGAGCTCCAAAACTGAACTGAAAAAAGCTTACCCACTGATCCTCATAAGCCTTTTTATTAATGAGGCCTATATTTTCCTCATTTTCCATTATTTTCCTTCAATTTCCTCCTCACGTGAAACATGTGACCTTTCACCTTCCTTTTCTCCTAATTTCCATTATTTTCATAAATAAAATGTCAATTAATGCCTCATGCATTTACACTATCTTTGCCAGTTCCTTTCCCAATTTCATTTAGCCATAATAAATTGAATGAACACCCTCTAGGATGTTTTGCCCACCATTCATCTTGGATTACGTGTCCCATCACCATGGTCTTATATATTTTTCCATGTATTTTTACCAGGGTTGTTACGTGGGATTTTCTCTCCATTTTTTTATTTTGTTCATCTATCTTTCCCCCGACCCCTTTCTTTAATGAGCCTTTTTTTGTAGCAATATTAAAATTTTAAGCCATAATTTCAAAATGTTACGATTTTAACCCTAAAATATGTGTTAATGGTAGCACCACTTTTCAATTTGAGAATTGATTTTAATATCTTTTATATAGAAATAATGGTTTTTAAGGCCATGCTTCCACACAACTTGTACTTTTAACCTTGAAAAAAAATAGAGCTATTAATCGCATCACTTTTTAATTCAAGAGATTCAATAATTTTAAGATTTTGGTTGAAAATTTATTGATTGTTAAGGCCACAATTTCAAAGAAGTTGCAATTTTAATCTTTTCTAGAAAAAAAGGGATGAACAAAATGTAGTTATTCATAGTGCTATTTTTTTATTTAGTGATTGATTTTAAGATTTTGGTTGCAATGCAACTCGTTATTAAGGTCAAAGTTTTAAACAAATTGTAATTTTAGAGTTTTAAACAACTTGTATATATATATATATATATATATATATATATTGAGAATACGTATTTATATTAAAATCACTTAGAAGAATGATCATCTAAGTGCATTATACAAAAAAAAATAGTAGTGGTGACCTACATAATCTAATGAGACTGTATATCCTCAAGCATTTTGAAAAGTTAAGACACAATATTTCTAGAAAGGCTATACCACATTCCATATTGCTCCATTTACAAGTACGCCAATATTGTTCCACCAAAAAGAAAAACTTGTTGCACATGCCGAAATACTAAATTAACCATTTGGGGGTATCCCCTCCTTATTTCCATTTTCACCTTCTATTACCTCATTATCATTGTTCCTTTTTAATATAATCTCCTCCAGCTATAATTTAATATAATTTTTTTTATCCCCCATCTATTGAATTTTAGTCTGAAGGTGTTGCATGTCCTCTAATATATCAGACATTTCCTGATGCATGGTTCTCAGAACATAATCACACAAACTATCATCCATCGTGAGCCACAAGAGTATGCACTGCTACTATTAATATGAAACGTTGACTTAACTACGGAGGTAACTAAAATCCTCAACTACCCACAATAAAAGAGAGTATTACATAAATACTATACCCAATAACTACCCGCAGCCCATTGAATATCAAAGAGAACCAAAATAGTAGACTAAAAATAGGGCCTTCAGAGCACCCTATCCAAATCCCAACCCAAGATTTAGTGAAACCCATGGAAAATTAAGATTGATTTATGTCCTAAAACCTCCAATCCAAATCCAAAAGGAGTATGAAAGTCACCTCTGAGAGAGGAGAAAAGTACTGGTGCATGTAAGGATAAGGAAATTAAAAGAAATGATCATATAAATCTAGTGAGTCCACCTCACGTTGAATTCTTGAGGTTTTAAGATACAATCCAAATCCACCAACATAATCCAAGACAAAACCTTCATGGAAATAGAATCAAGAGGCCATACTTCCCACAAAACACCAAAAACGACATAATGATTGAAGGGCCTAGAGAGGAAGGTACACGACACCACTAGCAGTGCCTGACCTCCTGATCACCTAGACCTAGAAAATCCACCCTCGCACTTCACATAAAATATAAAAATAAGCACAAAACCCCACCCCATGAGATAGAGTGAGGAAATGATGAATAAGCCACACCTTCCTCAAATCTAGGAAGGAACATCCATAAGAAAATATGCCTACATAACAAAGCATCCAGAGTTATAAAAAATGTAACCACACATAGAGAAAAAGGATGGAACTAACAATTACAACTAAAAATATGGACTTGAACTTTGACTCTTGAACATCAAGATGAAATGGAATGAAGTCATAAAATCAAATTACCTTCGTCATCTTCCCAATTTCCTAGTCCTTCCCCTTGTCTTTCAGCTAGAACACCCAACCTTCCTGAGAGCCCAACATTGCCTCCAATCCAGTTACTGCAAGAAATTCAATACCTTGTCCTAAGCCAACAATTTCCTTAAGTATCCAACTGCTCCAAGGAGGGGGCTTCCTACAGTACACCGTGCAATAAATTTTGATCATGGCCACATACGCTAGATCTCCTATGAGCAGGCCAAATCCAATTATAGCCATAATGTCGCAACATTGCAAACCTTCAATGCACATTCTTTTTAACATCTCCCATGTATGCCAATTCATGCTCATTCCCTCACCTGATGAGAGATTTGCTTCCACCATAACCACTTTGTCCTAAATATCATTCAACCTCATCACCACATGATGTCCTAGTGCCCCATAAAATTTAGCTCCCATGCCAATGAGATTATTGTTTCTAATCAAAGCCAAAGTTGTCTTCTTAACCTATGCACGCCCACACATCAAATGATTTGAAGGCAATAAAATAATTAATGTTAGAAACTTCAGCTCCCATTCCACTGAGATTGATGTGTCTAATGAACGGAAAAGTTGTCTTCTTAGCCTATGCGCTCCCACACCTCAAATTATTTGAAGGCCATCAAATAATTAATATATAACATTATTATGGGAGGGGGTTATACCACCTTTCACCCCTCCAAAATGATTCTTCAGTTTTAAATTTTACCCCTTGATTGGCCCTAAAATTGACTTTGTAATTGTTTCCTCTCAGGACCTGGAAACATTTCCTCCTCGACATATAATGGTACCAATCGTAAATCCGCTTGAAATTTTGATGAATTTTCATATCCGTAGGGATTTTTCCAGAGTAAACATGGTGAATTATATTGGTAGATTCTCATATAACAATTGCCTCACTCCAATTTTAGCAAACAACTTTAACCCCTAAAATAGGGAATATGCTTCGACCACATTATTAGAGCCTAAGCCTCAAGAATATCTTAGTTCTTCCTGATTTTTAGGGTGAAAAATAACCCCCCTACCCCCGATCTTGCCACCCCAAACACTAAAAAAATATAATTAATAAAAATATAATTTCTAAATTATAATGAAAATAGTCATTGAATATAAATTCGTAAAAAAATGATAACTTTAAAAACTCCTCATTAACTTAATAACTATTTTAAAAACTAACATTTTCTCATACGACCCACTCTGCATTGATTTGATCTAATTTGCAAGTTAGAGAACTCTTTCATACTTAGTTAATTTTAGTACTTCACAACCATCATGTTGTCATTTTTTAATTTGTGCTCCTTATTTATTAGCCCTTTCCAAAGGTGGCAGGGACTTTTGTAAATTATTTTCCATTGTCTCAATATCTTGGCTCACAAATTAAAAGTATATGATCAAAGTTTTAATCCCATATTATTTTCAAGAATATTTTTATCCCAATAAAATATTTATAACATTTTTCTTCACTAATAAAGATATTGCATTCTTATTTGTCCTCATATTAAGAGAAGGAACCATTTTTGGAAACAAACTTAGAAACATATGGCATATTTGTATTGGATTACGTTGAGGTTAACTAATTATACACTTGAGGTTAGCATTAATACATGACATTTAATGTTATTGAAATTCCATGAAAGTGTAGACTTTGGGTATATTTTTCATGGTATCCTATTACGTGTAGCCTAAAAGGATGGTGTAGCTATGGTTGTGGGCATGTTGGCATGTTTTCCATCTATCATGGTTCTCACCATTGCCACAGTAACACTATTACCTCAAAAATATAGTCCATGCATACATAATCTTTTGTTCCATTTGATGATATGCCTAGGGTTGCATCAGGTTCAACTTACTTCCCTCATCAATAATTAGCCTTTCTCTGACCCTTTCCCCTTTGGTATTTGGGTTCTCCATCCCCTCCCTAACACAATAAAATCAAAGATAAAGTCTAGCTCCTTTAATCCCTTCAATTCCTTACTTCACAAAGCCTTATCTCAAATTAAGGAACTAGAGCCTTATACGAAGGACACGACATCATACATTAGGTAATTATTTGGAATCAATATTATGTATTTCAAAGAGACTTAGTCATAAATTTTATGAATAATATTGAAAACTTACCTACTTCGAATTACAAGTGCATATCCCATTAAATTTATTTCCTAGCATCAAATATTGCAAAAGAAAAGATAGCTACAAGAGAGAAGGAAGCACCTTAGATACTCCCACCATCATTAGTTAAACACCACTTGTTGTAGTAGTTCTCATTGATAGAGATTGAGATTATGTTTGAAACAATGGATTACAATTCTAATCCCTTGTTTATGTTAAAAACAAACTCCTTTGAATGATATGGATCCATTGTAAATGAATATTAGGTTTTAACATTACATATTGCATTTATCTAATTTTCATTTTCTTCATTATTTTGGCATACATGCATAAAAAAAAAAGATTTTCATGCCTTAAAATGATTTCAATTCTAAAAAGATTTTTTCTATAAGATTAAATAAACTCTTAAAGTTTTTCTAATTCTGACTTATTTATATTGTGAGGACCAATGTTATGGAAAATGGGTAGAGGTAGGTACACTAGGTTATTCAACAGGTTCTATGACAAAGCTAATGGATATGAATTTGTTCTTGGTGAGTTTTGTAGGAACTTAATAAGTTAATTCTTTCAATGTTTCTATTTATACCTTCCATCAACCTTTTCATTTGAATATTGGTTAATAACTAATTGTTACTAGGTATCCTATATGCATACATCCTATGGACTATATATATGACTACAACACTCCTTTCCAATCACTAGAATACTTGGAAGAACAATAGAAAATGTTTCAACGACACTAATTATCCCACATGACCAAACATGAGTCTAAAGAGGGTTGTGCAAACAATTCTTCCTAACTTATGACTAGGCTTCCTACCTAACAAGGGAAAATTTCTCAACTTGCGATCTTGGTGGGTTGGAGCACCCCCTCCATCCCTCATTTTCTATATCTAACAATATATTCATAAAATCAACCCAATTATTAAAACAACAAGGCAAGTGAATGGAATAGAAAAAGAATTGATCTCATACAGATCAAGCATGTCTTTCTAGAATAATAGTTCGATGGAAGGAGTAGCTTCATGAACCTATGGAACACCATATTAATACAATTGGTTTACCCTATTTATTAATAAACATCTAGGTTGGTTTTTAATTCATTCAAGCTAGCACCCTATGCTAATAAATGAAAGTTCACAACCTATTCCTCTACAAATTCATTTCTAATAGGTACCATGGAGCAAGCACAACTAGATTAATGGAAGACATAAATTACCTTAATTACATGATTCACTAGTATTATTGTATTGTACTGCAATGGAGTGATACAAAAATTTCTTACCAATGAAAGAATCCATTACCCAGTAGTACCCAAATGGAAAAACCAACATTACAAATGGTTGCTTGATTAGATCAATTTGTTCTCAAACAAGTGCTAAAAATAGTTTTGGTTCCAAGAAATTCATTTTGCAAAGTGAGCTCTATTTCTATTTTATGATGATAGGTATTTGAAACATATCAATAGAATTGTCATATATTTTTACAACTTGGTTAGGTTACATGGTTATCATTGTTGTCCTCAACTGCATGATCCATATGCTCTAAGTAATTGCATGAAAATGTAGCAAGAAACATCCTTGTGCTATGCATTTTGATCTCTCAGAGCTAGTGGCTCTCAACGAATTATGGTTTTTTGGATTGGAGGGAGCCCATAATCCTTGAGATATTAATTACTTTTGCACATTAGCATAATATGCCTTATTTCCATTATTTCCACTTATTTAAAACTTAGAAAATTTTGAAATTTGTATTTAGAACTTTAGAGGGTTTTTTAGCTTCATTGGATTTACTAGAGGGTTTATAGTTCCTTCAAATTTACGATTAAAAAAGAGGTTGGTCTCATCTCAACCAAGAATTAAAATATTACACACAAGTTTTAAAAGTTGTTTCTTAGATTTATTTTTCTTAATTCTTGAACACTTTCTTTGTTTTCCTTTCTCCTATTAATCCATTATTATCCTTCTCCTTTCCTCTATTTTTTTCTTTTTCTTTTCCATATCATTCCTCTTCTTCTCTACTCTGCTCATTCACACTTATTTCTCCTACATCACCCATTCTATTATTCCCTCCTTTTTTATCTCTATTGTCCTATCCTATTCCTCACTAACTTTTTACTCTTAGTTATTTCTTATGCACCCTCCTCTCTTGTTACCTTTATAGGAATAAAATAATAACCCATGTCACTCACTTATCGTTCATTAAAATATTATTTGAGAAACTAAAACCTATCACCAAAATTTCATCACCATATATACTATTAAATAAAATATTTATATCTCATTGAAAATTCCATCAAATATCCTATGCAACATTTAACATTGTATTTGATTCCCCCACAAATTGATGTTTAAATTGAGACACAACACCAACCCATAAATGAGAAACCATGCGACAAAGGATTATTTGAATGTCATTTAATGATGGATTTGATTCCTTTAAACCTTAATTTTTGAATCATAACACATTTCCAACAAATTGACACACGTAGCCATCAAAATATTGATGACTACTAGATGAATGGATTATAAGAGTGTGCAAATTTCTTCGTGGTCATCGTCCTTGATAGTACTCTACTAACACAAAAACATTTATATTAAAATAAATATTAAAATTTTATATAGGTTGTGATGAGCTGAAGGTAGGGATGTTTATCAAGTTTAGAAGTGAGGATACTTACAATTGTTGAAACTCCTACATAACGTACATATGTGTTGTCCTTGAAATGAGTTTCATAGCATGCATGTATGCATGCTGATAGTAACCAGGCAACAAATCCTCACCTGTGAAGTTATGATTTATTGTTGGCTTTTGCTCCAACTTTACTTTTAAGTATTCTCATTGATGGAATCTTATAATCATATGGCTAAATGGTTATGGGGTTGTTCCCACATTATTATTTTTAAATGGTGCAAACATTAAAATTTATTTAAATTTTAGATTATATATTTTTATATTATTATTACATTCTACTAAAAATAACTTTTACTATTACATTATGTCTTATTCAACTTTACTAATATTGGATTTTCAATATATGAAAAAATCCTACCCTACCAGGTCGTTGACTTCCTTTCCAATCATGTAGTCTTTGGAATTCCTACCACCATGGTTGGCATTGTAGGAGGGAGTGGAACTCCATCCTATAGAAAATTTACTGCAAGGGACCATCACCTTGTTCAATAAGCTAATCCTCAACTTCACGAGGTTGTAAAAAATCCAAGCTTAAATCAGCAACAAGGATTCTTGAGACAAGCTTCAACCAGTAAGAGACCTCTAGGAAGTTGTCTTCCAAAAGTAAGCATAGATCCAAAGTTTCAGGTCCATTCTAATAAAATTGGGGAGTACATTCAATACATGAGAGATCATGCTTTAGTCGAAAAATTATTAGTTATTTGGCCCTTAGAAAAATACCTCATGTATTGGACTCAACAAAAGTGGAATTTGAAGGCATATACCATATTATAGCTGAGGGAAAAATGTTTTTTCATTATTAGCTTTTCTAATGTGGAATATTACATTAGGAGTTTAAAAAATGGCCCATACTTATTCAACTCTGTAGAATTAGACAATAGCTTTTGGTCGAAGAGATTTTTTTTGGACAAAGAGGAATTCACAACAACCCCAGTTTGGATCCGCATGTACTTCTTTCCTGAAGAATTCTAGGATGAGGAAATATTCGTATGAATAAGACATTCTCTAGGTCATTTTGTAAGTCTCAGAACCCACTAAACAATCAAGATACATATGCTATCCTTGCATCTGTGTATATATATCAATATATAATAGCCCATTCCCAAGTTGATTAATATATACCATCAAGATGACTTTGGAAGTAAACCTTAGACTATGAACACATTATCTTCCGCTGACGTAGATGTCATGAATACATAATTATCTACATAAATTTCCCCATGTTAGTTCATGAGACATATTTATATCAAGGCCAAGCTTCAAATTAGAATGGGTTCTTTATAATTATTAATAAACATCATGGACCGAAGCCTCCACTCCTACAAACACATTCTAGAAAAACACCTATTACTAGAAACAACTTTGAACCACTTACAAATGTTGAATCCCTAGCCCCTCCTTTGAATCCCTCTCCCCAAGAGATAGAAATTCCTAATACCATCAACCCCAAATAATCCTATGAGGTTCCTCCTATTACCTCCTTACAACCCCCAAATATAGATCCTCAAGAACCATTAAAGAAAGATTATAAGTTCTTGCAAAATAATGAGATCACCAAAGAAATGGATCTGGATGCTCTCGACCTCCCAAGAATTACTAAGGAATGGAAAGATAAAGACCCAAACTCACTCATGAAGCATCAAGTCAAAATATTAAGCATAACCATCCTCAAATCAAGAAATCAAGACCAAAAGGAATCAATATGACTAACTAGTGCTAATCATTTAGGGGTTCATGTCCAACCTATGAAGGAAACTACAAAGAAACAGAAGGAAGAGAAGAAAAAAGGATGTAAGATAAATCATCAAATTTTGGAAGAACTATGCAACATTCTTTTCAAATGAAGTATAATAAAGTTGATCTTAGAGGTTTATCCCTCCACCAACTCACCTCCCCCTTGAAGATAATCTCATGTAATATTATAGGCCCCAATTGTAGGGAAGGCAAAGGCTACTAAAAGACAAGTGGTTCATAGAACATCGAAGCTTCTTGATGATTTGGGAAAATAAAACTTCCTGTGAAGTTGTTTTCAATTTGATAGACAAATAGGGTCGAGGATGCCAATCAATAGCTCTAGAGGCCCAAGATAAATTCATGGGTCTCTCTATCACTTGCAACACTTAATAGGTATCCATCCATAACATGTTTGTGTATTTTAGAATTCTCAGTATATAATTTTAGCTCATAGGATCATCACAAAATTGTTTTCTTTCAAACATCTACATCCTTGCATTTCTCAGAGACAAGCCACATTTTCTTAACTCCATCAAGAAACTTAGCCTTTTCATCTCCCCGACATCTTGGATCCCAAGGAGGGATTTCAATTTGATAAAATATTTAGAAGAAACAAAGGGTGGTGTTAGAAATCTAGAAGTGGAATCCAAACTGCTCTAAGATTTCGTTGTTTCTTCTCATTTGGTCGACCCAAGCACTAAAATGGAACTTATACCTGGAAAAATTAGAGAGGTGACTCCCATAAAATAGCTTCAAATTTGGATAGGTATCTCAACTCTGAAAGCATCATTTCCAAGGAAATTTTGATGGATCCATCCATCATCCCTAGCCATCACTTGGATCACTGGTCGATCGAATTAGACATACCCTAGAAATAGGCCTTTTCAACTAGAGTTATTCTATATCCAACATCCTGACTTCCAATCTGTTGTCCTTTGAGATAACCTAAGGTCGATAAGTTATGCCAAAGCATCTAAAAATTTTGTTTGTTTTTAAATAGTGGATGACCAATGAACAATTTTCTGGAAGAGGTGATTTTACTTAGAAATATATTTGATAAAATAAAAGGATGTTATTTTATTACATATTGGTAATTTTATTTAAAGTGGGATGGATAGAAGAATGCAGATGTATAAATGATTTAATAATCAAACATAATACTTAATCATTTATAAGCAGAAATAATGAAAACCATGTTTTTACTATCAACAAAATATAATTAAGTCATAACAAAAACCTACTTGTAACTAAATTTCAAGAGGAATTTACAATAGAAAATAGCTTTGTAAATTAATCTCTTAATCCAATTACAACTTCACAACGAATAAAAAATGAAACTGAGGTTCAATTAAATTTTTAATTGGATAATTGTTAATGAAATAAATTATTTGAGGAAAACATAATGAAAAACAGAATTGAAGTAACTTACAAGAACACAGTCCATATGAAGTAAAATCCAGAATCCTTTATTCAATAAAAAATTCTTCAGCTATTACAGGTCTATTTAATAACTAGTTCAAGGGTGCAACCTCGAATACTTCACTGGATGAAGTATTTGTACAAAAATTAAAATATTACAATCAATGCCTGAGTGAAAAGGCAAACTATATTTTATGAAAATGAGCAGAAAGGAAAGAAATTGATCTAAAAGGAGTGCATATGCATTTCTGGCCCTATTCTGCTACAACACTGTTGCTGAGTCACCACCTTTTTAGTACTGCACTGGCAAAATTGAGTGTTGTGCTGGCACAATAACTTGTCCTTTAATCTTGGTATTCGCAAAGCTTCTCCCATCGCTCCTCATCTGGAATTGAAACTTTAATAACCTTGCGGTAGATTTCATCTACCTCAGTGTACTTTGTAAAAGTGGGTTTTACAGTGAAAGTGTGTTTTATTTCATGGTGAATAAAACTGATATCTTCAATGGCATTATAAAATGCTTTACCTGTCATAGAACCTTGAATAGAAGACATAGATGCAGAACTTACTATTTCTCTGAGCTTCTTCATATAATCTTCCCTGGCCATTAATTTATCATTTATAACAAATAGAGAAGGAAATTTTTTTTTAATCAATGCATCAATCCTTGAAAGAAACCCGTTGATTGCCACATCAAGAGTGTGACACTTCTCTGTTAACTGCACTACTAATTTCTTTTTTATCAAAACTTTCCTTACTTCAAGGATAGTCTCAGTCCTGTCATCTACCCCTAGCTCATCCAATTCTTGGTTGTCCTTAGAGTTTAGGAACTTCATAATGCTGTTGGTTATGTTGGGAATTTCTCCCAGTTGAGTATTTATATCAAAAATTGCCTGGTTTTCTTTTTCCACTAGCTCCTTTTGCTCAAAGATGATCTTGATAGATGGCCAAATTTCTTTAATTTCCTAAATGATGTTGTTCCAAATTATTTCTTTGAAATTACCCAGAGTGTAGCCAATAGAAGCTTCAGTGGTTGACTTCTTCCATATTTCTACTTGGTTCTGAGCTCTCTGAAGCTCTAATACATGGAAAGTGTCATACTTCTTCTGTTGATCTTCAAGAAGTTTCACTTTATCCTGTAACTTCTTTATTTATTCAGTATGCAAAGTCATGTTTTTGAGTGTAGAGGCTAACTGATCTGCAACATCTCCTTTACTGGTGGTAGCAGCTATAACAGTGGGAATATATGGCATAGGAAGTGCTTCTAAAGGAGCAACTTGCTTGGCTAGTTTCTTGCTTTCCTTAATCCATTTCTCCATCTCTGTTTCCATCTGTTTTAGCTGTATACTCTGTTCTAGAATGAGCTTCATCATGTATGCCTTTTCTATTTCTGTCTATTCAATTTCCTTGGCTAAAGGATCTTCTATTGCTGGTAATTTCAACTGCTTCCTTAGTGTTGCAATATCCACATTATTTTTCTTAATTGACTCCTCTACAACATTAGCATTTGTAGGATCATAACCTAGTTTTATTACCAAATCTTCCAAGGTTTTAATCCCAGTATCTTTGGCAAAAGTTGAAACTTTCTCCATGTTGAGTTGTGACCGAAAATTTGCTAATGTGACCTGCATTTTAGATAAAGACATAGTAGTGTTAGTTACAGTGGAGAAGATCATCTCCCCAGTTTGTTTATGCATCTCCATTTGGTCACTGGGATGTATGTCGCTGAAATTAAACTCAAGAGACGTTTTCTTATAATCTTCTTCTCCTTTAGGCTGAGGAACTTGTGCTTGAAGAAATTCCATTAGCATTCTTCCTTTCTCTGCATTAAAGGCTGATAATAGCCTGATTTGGGCACCTGAAGTTTGTTTCTAGAATTGGTTATATGTGTTTACCTTCAAGGCTTCATTTTTTAGTTTTATTTCCTTGAATATATCCATGGTTCTCTTCTATGGCTCGCTTGAAGTTGATGTAAATGTTTGCATGATTTGTTGCTGATCTGAAGTAGTCATGGAAGTAGTAGGAGACTGTGTGGACTGCTCACCTACTAATGAAGATCTATGAAGCTCATTAGTGTTAATAGGAGTTTGTTTCTCTGAATCATTACTAATGCTTAATCTAGAGCTAAGCTTAGATTTATTTCTATACATGATTTTGATTCCTTTGTTGAATATTTCTATCTCTGAAGGAGATCCTTCTTCTCGATTCCTTTTAGCTGTCTTTTCTTGATTTGTTGGATTCTGTATTGTTGATGAAGAAACTAGTTGTTCTTCTACCTCATGCAATGTATTCTCTGTCCACTCTAGCTTGTTCTTATACTTCTCTATCTCTGGCCTTGGTGTGTGAAAATAAGGAGTAGATTTGGTTTCTACCCTTAATTTAGGAACTATTCCTAATGGATTGTATGACCAGGTGAAGCTTAAATCAAATTGCATTTTCTTCAATAGCTAATCTGCCTCTATTGCTGCTTTCCTACTATTACATATGAATGGGCCAATCTGGGTTTTTAGCTTAAAATGAAACTTTTTCTTGGTAGCCACAAAATCTACCTGATCCATGTTGATCATATTCCTGATGAATTCAAAAGAAAAAATCCTCTCTGGGAGGAATTTGGGCAACTTATATGGTTGCATCTCACATCCAAAAACTCTTATTTCTCTGTAGTTTTTATATAGGTACCAATCTCCTGTTTGTACCTATTCTGTCAACTGCAAAATCTTCTGAATTTCTTCACTGGTTCTCGGTTCTTCTCTGTTGTTTAGAATACTAATAGCTGGGTGGAAAAACATCTCAATGAAATGCTTATATGTAAATTCATTCTGATATTTCATAACCAAGGTGGTCCAGAAAATTACTGACTGCTGGTCTCCTTTATCATTTAATTTCTGCAACGACAATTTCATATATATCCTTGAATGTATATGAACAAATAAATTAAGACAAAGGTATATTTAAATACCTCCTCTGTTTTGAAATCGAGGAACTGCTGATGAGTGAAATTTGAAAGGAAATGATTGAAATTGAACACTATGGAAGGTTTGGAATCATTGGAAAAGATTGATAGAAATCCTATAATGGCCTTATCTATATATTGATCAGAGTAGTATCCAAGTAGATAAGATAAGACAGTGGTTATTTGCTTGGTTCTCTCAGGGAAAAGGGATGAAGGTGTTGGCAATATGATGCAGAAGAGTTGTCCTTGATGGCAACCCACTTGATGAAGATGATGGCAACATACTTGATGAAGTTGTCCTTGACGGAAATCTACTCGATGAGTTGCCTATGATAAGAAACCTATGTGCTAAAGATGTAAGAATGATGTATCTTCAGATCAGTTCAGATGTGGCAGAGAAAAGAATTCCAGTAAGTGCCAGAAAAATGATAAATATAATATGTCATAATGTATACGCTACTTTTGTAAAGGAAACCCGCATATATACTCTACTTTTGTGAAGGGAACCCGCGTATACATTCAGGGTTAGCATATACGCAGCTTTTATGAGGCTAAGTTGCGTATACACGCGGAAACGAACGCTAAAAGTCGCGTATGCCCTTTTGCGCTCTAAAAGTATGATACCAAGGGGCTACCTATATTGACCATCAGATGATGCCATTGATTATCTTATTGACCCCGTCCAGGAATACCATCGGAAGTAATGTGGTTTTGGCTCATGGTATTTAAAAAGGGTAAACCTATATAAGGAGAAGAAAACTACTGTGCGCGTAAGCGTAGTGAAGTTTGAATGAGGCACTGAAGAATGGAAGTATATCTGTATGGAAAGGGTAACAGTTTGATGATCTGAATCTATGATGCACCTATGAAGAAAATGATGAAGAAGTGAATCTAGATCTGAAATGTATTTGTATCTTCTAGATCCGTTTATGGAATGTTCTGATCTGAGATGAGGGGAACATGTTTCTGAAGTAAAGGGTAATATCTGAGCTATGCATCTATTCTGAAGAAATTGCACTGAAATGTCTGAAGAAGTATACGCTGGTTCGTTTCGGTAAAAGCGCGTGTATACACGGATCTGATGAAGGAAAAGTGCGTATGTCCAGCTAGGGTTTTCTGAAGTATGTGCAGAGGTATACGCGGGTTTATATGCATGAAGGCGCGTATATACGCAGGATCAGTGAAAGGAAAGTGCGTATGATAAACTAGGGTTTGCTGAAGTTGTGAGATGTCTGATCTGTTCTACTGTCTTGCTGATATCTATTTCTGACGTGTACTGCTATCTGTTAATGTTGATCTGGGTAGTTCGAATATTGATTATGCTGCTATAGAGAAAGTTTTTGAATTGATGAATATTCCTTAAGCTTAATTGTGTGGGTTAGATCCAGTGTGAAAATTGATGAAACGCGGCCTGCAGTGGAGCTGAGGGTTGTAGCCTTCAGTCAGGGGGTTGTAGCTCCCTTCCAGGTGAGGCTGGTAAACGAGAGCAGGGGGTCGTAGCTCCCTTCCAGGAGAGACTGGTAAACGAGCGCAGGTGGGTGCTTGCGTGCTGGTATGAGTCTGCACCAGCACATTGTTGTAAGATGTTTTCTCTATAATAAAATATTGAAGGCTGAGACAACGGCAGCGGTGGTTTTCTCCCGACTTGGGTTTCCACCTAAAATCCTGGTGTTCATGTGTGATGCTTATGTGTGATGGTTTATTCTGTTCTTACTGCACATGTTTATTGTTTATTGAACATCTAATGAATGAATGATGGAATGATATAAGTGAAGAATTAATGGCATAATTATATCTCTGTGTATACGCGAGTTTTATGAAGGATATCCGCGTGTATACGCTAGTTGGCTTCAGCAAAGTAGCGTATGGGTTTTAGAGCATGAAAAAGTAAAAAATTTTAGTTTTCCCTAAATACTGATTCACCCCCCCCTCTCAGTATTTTTCCCAACAATTGGTATCAGAGCAGGTCCTTCTGCAGAAGCTTGATCGCTTGAAGGAGATCCGTCGCAATGGGAAGTCATGAAGGAGTTATGTCTATAAGGCCACCTCTATTCAATGGAGATAATCTGCTATTCTGGAAGATACGAACAAAAGCATATCTGCAAAGTCTTGGTGCAGAAGTATGGGCAATCGTGGAAGAAGGTTATCAGTATCCGGCAAGTATTCCAACTGATGCAGCAAAAAGGAAGAAATATGAAGTCAATGCCAAAGCAGTCAATGTTTTGCTAAGAAGCATGTCTGAACCAGAATTTGCTAAAGTGATGCAGCTAAATTCAGCAAAATAAATATGGGACAAAATCATTCTGAGCTATGAAGGAGATACAAAGGTAAAAAGTGCAAAACTCCAAACTCTCAGAATTGAATATGAAAATTTAAGGATGCATAGTGATGAGAGTATTGCCAGTTTCCTTTTACGTCTAGATGATATTGTAAATCGTATGAGAAACTTGGGTGAAATCATAACTGATACTACTCTGGTAGAAAAAGTCTTAAGATCTTTGACTTCAAAATTTGAGTCAAAAGTATCAGCTATTGAAGAAAGGCAAGATCTGCAAACTCTTACTATTGTTCAATTACATGGTATCCTGACTACTTTTGAAATGAGACAAGGAGGTCCTTCTCAAATCAAAGAAGCTACTTTCAAGGTGTGTGAAAAAGGAAAAGAAAAGGAAGTTGTCAAGGAATCAAGTTATATATCAGAAGAAGAAGAAGCAAATTTTGTGAGAAAACTCCAACTAGGAACTGGAAGATTCAAAGGTAAGCTTCCCTTCAAGTGTTTTGCTTGTGGAAGAGTTGGTCGTTATGCTGCTAAATGTCCTTATGAAGAAAATCATGATCAAGGGAAACAATTTGAAAAGAGAAAGAGTTACTATACAAATGAAGTATCTGATGAGGAAGAAGAAGATTCTGACCAAGATCTGCAAGTGCTAATGGCAAAGAAGCAAAAGAAGAAGACTACTCAAAGAAAGAAGGTAGCTCAGAAAACATGCATAGAAGATGAAATAGGTATTAATCCTTGTTCTTGTGATTTATTTCCTGATGCAAGCAATGATGAAGATAGTGAAAATGATAGTGAATGCAACAGTGTGGGTCTAGAAGCTAATCTCAAGATCAATGATGAAGATTCATTTGAAAGGAAGGAATCTATCTATGATGAGATGATCTCTCAAATGAAAGAACAAATAGAAATGCTGAATGGACAGGTAGACAAGTATCAAAGGTTGCATGCTTATGCATCCAATCGAATGAAAAGACTAGAAGCAGAAATCAACGATCTAAATGCAGATCTCGAAACATCAAAAGGGAAGAATGAAGAACTCCGAAAATAATTTGAAAAGGAAGGACTTGAAGCAGAAATCATCTCTCTTAAAGCTGATCTGGAAAAATCAAACAAGAAGAATGAAAGACTTGAGGCAGAAAACATCTCTCTGAAAGCAGATCTGGAAAAATCAAATAAGAAGAATGAAGAGCTACTACAAACATGTGAAGAAAACGAAAATTGGTTGAAGGAAGAATTTTAAAATTGAATGATCAAATTGAAGAAGGAAGAAGGGTTGAAGAAAGTATGAAGAAGCAATGCCAAAAATTGGAAGTTGAGGTAAACATTCTCACAGGTAAATTAGAAGAAAAGGATAAACTCTTGAGATTTCAAGATAGTACTAAGATTCTGGACAATATTCTTAGTAATCAAAGATCTCCTGCTATTAAATTTGGTCTTGGTTTTCATGAAACTGTTAAAGGAGAATCTAGTTCACAAGGAAGTGCTAAAGATTCAAAGGATGTCAATACAAAATCTGAAGTGTTGAAAGAAGCAAAGGGTCAACCGACAATCATGAACTCTCAAAATAAACCATTCCCTCCTAACTATAGAAGCATCAATAATGTTGAATGATTTAATTGTCATAATTATGGGCATGTTGCAGCAAATTGCAGAAGCAGATTGTTTCAGTCACAAACAAGCAGATTCTACACAGATAGGTACTCTGGTTTCTTTAAGGGATATTGTTTTTCATGCAGCAGGTTTGGTCATAAAGAAGCTGATTGCAATAGAGGAAAGAATAGAAGAACACAGTATGATTCTTATGCTTACTTTTCTGGTCATGCAAGATGTTATGCCTGTAACAAATGTGGACATGTGGAAAAAGAATGCAGGATGAATAGATCTGAGAAATTGGACAATTTCCAGCCCACAATAAGAAGTTTCAAGCAAAGCTGGAGAAAGAAGGAGGACCGGTCAGAAACGTAGGGAATACTGACCCTACAGCAGTCATCCGCTTCTAAAGCTTACTTCTATGAATGACTGCAAGAAGTGATGTGAGATACATTATAAGGATTAGTAATGTATCATCATAGGGGGAGCAAAGTATGATGATTCTCATGGTTGTTTTGGTTATTCTGGCTATATTTATTTCTGATAGTGCATCTGGTGTGAAGAAAAGACAGGAACAGAAGGTTCAAATTTAGGGGGAGATGAAGGGGTGAAATTTTCTATATTTCAATTTCCATACTCGGGTTAGATGAAAAAAAGTCGCATATACATGTGAGTTCCAGCAGACACAGTCGCGTATGCATTGATGATAAGAGAATTGATATGACAGCTGAAGATCAGGAGTAGATGTTCAGGGGGAGCATCAGTCTGATTGTTAATGATTGTATTATTGACACTGTATCTGGCTATTTCTCAGTTCTAAATGATGATGACATGATACATGGTTTCTTATGATGAGATTATGGATGAGCCCGGATTGCATATTTGCTAAAGAGTATTCTTTGCTTTCACACATGGATGAGATGGAAGTCTTATGATTCAGAGATACGGACAGATCATGCAGGGATTGTTGCTGATGGCTTGTTGTTGAAGGGGTTCAGGTTGCACAAGCTAAGGAGGAGCCTTGGTCATATGAAAAGGATGTTTGGATGCAAATTTTCAGGGGGAGCATTAGTCTTGTTGAGTATAATGCATTGTTGGCATTATGATGGTTCTGAAATATGATCTCTTTCTTGAGGTCTTTTTGGTATTTGTTACAAAAAGTCATATTTGTAATTTGATGAAAAGGTCATGTTGAGACCTATGATGTAAATTGTGATATTCAGTCATGTAAGGACTTGTTCAATTTGTAAACCCACTTGGTTGGGTAATTGAGTCAAAAATGTGTAAACCCTCTTGGTTGGGTACTTGAGTCTCATATGTAAATCCACTTGGTTGGATCTTTGATTTAAGTATGAGTCCTTGGTGATAGGAAGGTCATAGAGTCATGTACTTCATTGTAAAATATGTTTTAAGATTCATCATGAACTCAGGGGGAGCATGGTCACTTCAGTGTACATCAGATCTACAGCGCTCTTCTTTCTACATGAGGAGAAAAACCCTGTGTTGGTTTTGGTCCGCCCTTTTCCCTTGATGTCAAAGGGGGAGAGTGACATGGTGTTTGAATAAGGGGAGAATATCATTATGCTTAATGTATATATCTGTTGTGGTGATCAAACACCATCGTGGTTGCCATCAAGTCCAAAGGGGGAGATTGTTGGCAATATGATGCAGAAGTGTTGTCCTTGATGGCAACCCACTTGATGAAGATGATGGCAACCTACTTGATGAAGTTGTCCTTGATGGAAATCTACTTGATGAGTTGCCTATGATAAGCAACCTATGTGCTAAAGATGTAAGAATGATGTATCTTCAGATCAGTTCAGATGTGGCAGAGAAAATAATTCCAGTAAGTGCCAGAAAAATGATAAATATAATATGTCACAATGTATACGCTACTTTTGTGAAGGCAACCCGCGTATATACTCTACTTTTGTGAAGGGAACCCGCATATACATTCAGGGTTAGAATATACGCAGCTTTTATGAGGCTAAGTTGCGTATACACGCGGAAACGAACGCTAAAAGTTGTGTATGCCATTTTGCGCTCTAAAAGTATGATACCAAGGGGCTTTACCATGGTATTGACCCATTGTATTGAGCGCTGGATTATCTATTTGATCCCGTCTAGGAATACCATTGGACATAATGTGGTTTTGGCTCATGGTATTGAAAAAGGGTAAACCTATATAAGGAGAAGAAAATCATTGTGCAAAGGGAGTGCATGAGTCTGGGTTTGAATGAGTACTTTATTATGAAGTATATCTGTATGGAAAGGGTAACAGTTTGATGATCTGAATCTGTGATGCACCTATGAAGAAAATGATGAAGAAGTGAATCTAGGTCTGAAATGTATTTGTATCTTCTAGATCCGTTTATGGAATGTTCTGATCTGAGATGAGGTGAACATGTTTCTGAAGTAAAGGGTAATATCTGAGCTATGCATCTGTTCTGAAGAAATTGCGCTGAAATGTCTGAAGAAGTATACGCTGGTTCGTTTCGGTAAAAGCGCGTGTATACGCGGATCTTATGAAGGAAAAGCGCGTATGTCCAGTTAGGGTTTTCTGAAGTATGTGCAGAGGTATACGCGGGTTTATATGCATGAAGGCGCGTATATACGCAGGATCAGTGAAAGGAAAGCGCGTATGATAAACTAGGGTTTGCTGAAGTTGTGAGATGTCTGATCTGTTCTGCTGTCTTGCTGATATCTGTTTATGATGTGTACTGCTATCTGTCATTGTTGATCTGGGTAGTTCGAATATTGATTATGCTGCTATAGAGCAAGTTGTTGAATTGATGAATGTTCCTTGAGCTGAATTGTGTGGGTTGGATCCAGTGTGAAAATTGATGAAACGTGGTCCATAGAGGTGCTGAGGGTTGTAGCCTTCAGTCAGGGGGTTGTAGCTCCCTTCCAGGTGAGGCTGGTAAACGAGAGCAGGGGGTCGTAGCTCCCTTCTAGGAGAGACTGGTAAACGAGCGCAGGTGGGTGCCTGCGTGCTAGTATGAGTCTGCACCAGCACATTGTTGTAAGATGTTTTCTCTATAATAAAATATTGAAGGTCGAGACAACGACAGCGGTGGTTTTCTCCCGACTTGTGTTTCCACCTAAAATCCTGGTGTTCATGTGTGTTGCTTATGTGTGATGATTTATTCTGTTCTTACTGCACATGTTTACTGTTTATTGAACATCTGATGAATAAATGATGGAATTATATAAGTGAAGAATTAATGGCATAATTAGATCTCTATGTATACGCGAGTTTTATGAAGGGTATCCGCGTATATACGCGAGTCTGTGACAGGAAAGTAGCGTATGGGTTTTAGAGCATGAAAAAGTAAAATTTTTTGAGTATGCCCTAAATACCGATTCACCCCCCCCCCCCCCTCTCAGTATTTTTCCCAACAGAATGATAAGGAGGATTTCTTTTAGGAAATGAAACATCTTATGCTAGGAATAGTTCTAAGGTTTGGGTTCTCTTAGAAAGGTCTAATCTCTGATATATTTCAGCCAGAGCTTCATGAGAAAATGGGGAACCATCGTTGACTGTACAAGCTAGCATCGTTTTTTCAATGGCCCGGGGGGTTAAGTTGAAAAAAACTTGACCATTGGAATTGACTATGGCTCTCTAGCTTGGAAAATAAGAGGCATGAAATTTCCTGATGAAATCAAGAGCACTATAGGTTGGAGGAAAGATATAGTGATGTAGGTTTGACTCCCAGAGCTGGATTTCATCAGATTTCTCAATCCATTTGTCTTCAAGCCATCAATACATCTCAAGAATATTGATATCAGAGGGTGTTTCAGAGATCTTGTAGTCTTTGTTAGCCATAGGGATATGATGAAGGTCTAGAGGAGGGAAAATTAGAGGATTAATGTTTTCCTCGGATTATTTATCCTTGGGAGGAATAATGGCTACAACAGACAGTGAAATTGATTTTCAACAGAGGGAAAAAATAAGGTTCTGTGAGCAAAGAAAATTATGTGAGCAAGATGAGGGAAAGGAATGCAAGATGATATGATCGGGCATTGCTCACACAATTTGTAGCGTCTCTAGATCAGTGGTCAACCTGCAAACAATGAAGCGTTATAACCTATAAACAGAAGAAGAAGTTTGCAGAGAGGTTTCAAAGGTGTAAATAGAGAAAATCCAGTTTCCGTTGATGGTGCGAGTTAACAGATAGGTGATTATTTTCATAACGAAAATATGGAGGGAAGGGATTTAAGTGGCTAACAACTAATGAGATGGCAAAGAAGGATTGGTGAACATGTAAATGTGCAACGGTCATCAAAGGTAAGTGGTATAATGGAAACAACATTTGGAGGAGGGGTAGGACGGTTTACGGTTTTGCACCTGGGGGGTCTGAAATCATGTGGATTTGACACGTATAAGCAGGTGGTTTCAGAATGCAATTCTTTTCGAACCCAACCCCCCCTTGCTCCCCCCCCGGTGATAAGGTTCAGATGGCAGATGGGGCCCGAAAGGCCATGAGGGTCGTTGGATGCCGACAGATGTAAGTATGATCGTCGGATATGTGGGATATGCGAGGACAATAAATATGCTGATGTGGAAATGGCGGGGTCGATTTTTGTAAAGCATCAGGAGTGTATGAAGGGATATTTAGGGAAATGTAAAATAAAGGTAATAAATGTCAGGATATGCTTTAGGGACATATGATTAAGGGAAATGAAATGAGATGGAAAATATGGCGGGGGTGTGATTATATGGTTTAAAACTTAGGATATGTGAAAATAATTGATATTTAAACCACATGAATGTATCGTTCATAGGCACATTTAGACTAGCAGCCGATCAAATTTTAAAACATAATGAAGCTTTCCCTTTTCTTTTTGCTTCCCTAACATTTTATTTTAATTTGCCTTCTTTATTTAGGGCAGCTAACACCTAACATTTTATTGATATGGATGCTTATAAAACATAATAATTTTCCTAACATTTTTTTAACTTTTTAATTCTTTTGCATCCATATCCTACCTTAAAATTTTCAAAATTATTTAACTACTTATGCTAACTTATCAAAACTAGAAAATGTTACAACACAATCCATCATTAAGAATTGGCAGGGAGAACTAGAAAACTTAGAAGGATCAACAATGTTTCACCTATAAAGGAAAGTTGAATCACATTAAATATCAACTCAAAACCTAAAGTAAGGAAAAATCTTGTAACATCACTTAAGAAAAACAAAACCTAGAAGCCAAAATGGAGCACATCAAGAAAGAATCAATTCAACAAGGAATATCGGAGGAACTCATAGAGGAGGAATCACATACTCTCCCTTTTCTTGAAGAAAGAAGAAAAATAAATAAATAATTTCACAACAAACATCTAGAATTAGATTTTTGAAGGAATGTGAGAAAAATATTTCTTTCTTCCACAATTCGATGGTTCGACATCGACACCAAAATAATATTTCTTCCTTAAAAAAATAGGTGAATGTCAAGGTTTGGGATCATGAGGACAATGCTAATGTGTTGGTTCAATATTATAAAGAGCTACTATCTGACCCCAAGACAAACTTCTCAGAGGGTATACACAAAATATCTCAACACATTTTACCTTTGGTTACCAAAGATTAGAATGAGGCTCTCTCAGGGGATATCTCTAATGAATATGTGGAAGAGGTAGTAAAATATATGCCCAAAAATGAGTCCCCTAGACCTAACGACTTCACTACTAACCTTTTTTAGGCCTGCTAGTAAATAATCATACTTGGTATCTGGCAAGCAGTGGATAAATCAAGGAGATCGAAAAACCATCCTAAAAGCTCTTTAATGCTACCTTCTTCAATTTAATTCCCAAAAAGGAAAAATTCAAGGACCTTGGCATCTTTCGTCCCATTTATCTATTTAATGTAGCATACAAAGTGATCACTAAAATAAAAACCATTCACCTCAAATCCATCCTGACTCAACTCATATCAGTAGAACAAACTGGTTATGTGGAGGGGCATCAAATTCTAGATGTATAATGATTGCACACCAAACCATTCACTCTTTAAAATTCTCCAAGAAACCTGACATGCTTTTAAAACTTGATCTCTCTAAGGTGTTTGATAAACTCAATTGGAGCTATCTCTTCAAAATTTTCCATGCCATTGGCTTCAACACTCATTGGATCTATTGGAATAAGAGCCTCATCTCTTCAATATTCTCTATTTTTCTAATAAATCGCCTACTACACCATTTTCACCCTCTTGTGGTATCCATCAAGGAGATACGATGTCACCTTTTATATTTATTATAGTAGCGGAGGGTCTTGGACATGCATTCAAAGCGGCGATTGATGAGCCTAAAATCAAAGGATTGTATCTATTTGATGACGATATCCCTCTATAACACCAACACTTTTTGGATGATACCTTGGGTATGGGCTTTCCAACTATTCAAGAATCCATAGGATTTTCTCAAATTATAACAGACTTCTCTCTTGCCTAAAGCATGGAAATAAATAGACCTAAATCTCATATTTTTTTTACTTTAATGTGCCTTTAGTTGTGCAGAAACATATTGCAAAGATGATTGATTTCTAAATAAACAAATTTCCATCAAAATACCTGGGAGAATTGCTTGTGGATAATTTCATCAAATTCAATTTATGGGAGGATCTCATCAATAAATTCCACAAGTTAACCAGCTGGACCTTCTTATCACTAAACTTGAAAATAAGACTAGTCCTCCTCAAGTCGGTTCTATATTATTTACCCATACATTTATGCTCTACTCTAATGGCTCCCTCCTCCATCCTTAACTCAATCAATAGCATGCAACTGTCTTTCTTATGAGGAGGAGAAAAATTGGAAGAAAAGTGGGCGCTTATGGCTTGGGATAAGATATGCAAATCGAAACTAAAGGGGGGTTTGGGGCTAAGAGATACTTCAACTTTAGTCATAGTTATAGGAGTCAATATGTGGTGGCGTTGGCTCCAAGAGGGTCAAGACCACTGTAGATGTTTATGGATGAGAAAATATGCGAAGAAAATTTATGTCGAGCAACTCATAAGAATTTCATTCTCTCACATAGGCTCTTCCATTTTTAGTCTAGGAAAAAAATGAATACAATTGAATAATGCTTATGGGAAATCCATGAAAAAAAAACAACCATGTTTTGGAGAATTCATGGAATCAAATACCAAAATTCCAAGGCTAAAATGACTTAAGGGATATGTGCCTCCACATGAACTCCCGAGGCCTTTAAAAATTCAAAGAATATTGGGATGCCTCTAACTCAAATCAAACATGGAGATATTTTTTAATTATAAGGGAATGGAACCATAAGCCTAGGGAGGAGACTTGGTCAAGTATTTGGTGGATGCTTCAACAAAGACTCATCTTGATATCCATCTTAGCTAATAAACTACGATGGTGTTACATACCAAGTGGTTTGTTTTCCATTTGTGGGGCCTATAATTGGAAGTGGGTTTCAAGGATTTCCAAAATATTCCATATGGAGCTGCATCTAGTAGAGAAATACATGGCTAAAAATTTCCATCTTCATAATAATGCCTCCTAATTTAAGGGAAAACCTGAAGTTGGGAAAAATATCTAAAATGGAAGCGTATGGTCCCCTCCTACTACTCTTTGTGCCTTCAGGAATCTAGAAATGTGGAACACCACCTCAATAGTTGCCCCTATTCCAATCATTTATGGAGCAATCTAGAAGCTGGCATGAAGAGATAAAACTATGCTCCATCCAATATCCCTCACACCATTAACAATTAGGGGGCTCAATATTTTAATAATTTTTTCTTGAACTATATCTTGAATCTCCTTCTAGGATTGCTCCTTTGGGCTATTTGAAAAGATAGGAGTCGTCACATATTTCAAACACTGATACTTCCCTCGCAACTCTCTTTGGATCATTGTTCAAAAGAATGTAAAGTAATCAATTTCTACACAATCCTGGTCAGATCAAGATTGGCATGCCTCATACAAAGAGGCCTTGCTACTTCAGAGTTGGTTCCCTACTCCAAGAGTCGTGATTTCTCCCTTTATTCACCCTACTACAATGCTTATTCCCTCATATTGGATCCCTAATCCCATTAATTCTCTAAAGATCAATCTTGATAACACTTAAAAAGGTAACCCAAGTGAGGAAAACTATGGAGGCATTTTTAGGGATCATTTGGGAGCCCCGATCTAGATTTATTCAGGCTCTATGGGATATAATCGTAACAATGCAATAAAATTGAAAGCCTTGGAAGAGGGAATATTAATTTCCCGGACTCAAGGCTACACCAAACTTATGGTTGAGGGAGATTCTCAACTCGTCATAAACATGATCCGAAAGATCCTACATGGCACCCATATTAGCAAAATGTATCAAAGATGGAGACTTGAAAGCCTACTCATACGGGTATCACTACTCCTTCCTTACATTCTGGTGATCATTCATACTAACATTAGAACAACTAAAAGTGAAAATAAGTCAGTCAATTAGGGATGTATCTTGTGAGCTTCCCAGATCTCCTCATGGAAATCCTTTGAAGAATCTTGCCTCAAGAAAGAATGTTGGACCATAGCTAAGTAGGAAAAATCTCCTTGACCAATCTCTTTCTATCTTATTCCTGCATGCACTTTGTTTGTATATCTTAGACTCTTATTAGCCCATATGGCCCAGTTTTTAGTTCTTATATCAACAAGCAGAAATATGCCCTCTGCTATTTTCAAACGGTTGAGATTATGGTTTTGGTTAGGTTTTCCTAGTGGTAGACCAACCCATAAATTCATGACTTAATATGTACATCATGCTTTCAGACAATAAAAAACAAGGAAAATTTTAGGGGTTAAATTTCGCAAATACAACTATTTTTCCATGTTTTTATGAAAAAAAGATTCATTAATTTCCCTTTTTTCCTGAAAACGATTTTCCCAAATTTTATAGGATGAAATTATTTTACCTTAAAATTCGCCAAAATTTTATAAAGACTATATAAAATCATCATAAATTTGAATATTTTTACAAAAAAATCGCCAAACATTTTATAATTTGCATATTAAGAATATATAAGATTTTTTTTTTCTTCCTGAAAATGAACTGCACAAATAGGTTCGAAACATCGAAATCCTAAATCTAATATGATGAATCTTAAAGCTAATCTACAACCAATCTCAGATCGCAGAAGCCTAAATTCTAAAATAAATTTCAATTCAATTAAAAATAAAATATTTATAATACATTACCAAAATAATCACTTTATTTTACGATTCAAATGAAGAAGAATCATTTAAAAGAGAAATAAAAAACTATAATATGTTTTATCAAATTTTATATTTTTTTATTAAACCTTCACTCCTAACAAATTATGTCGGTTGTGTTGTAGCATAAGCTAGGCCCTTTGTTTTAGATTTAATCCTTACAGCTAGATTCTTCAAGGTTGAATGCTTTTAAAAGGTCATTATAGAAGATTCAACTCTACTTCGAGAAAAAGATTTCAAAATTTTCATTAATCAAGAGTCCTATTATATTAAATCTAGTGAGTCATATTAAATTTATTATATTAGTATTTATTAATTCTATGTTTTTTATATGCAAATGTTTTTTCACACACACATTTACCTCTTTAAAAGTTTAAATTTTCTTTCTTATTTATTTATTTATATTAACATTTTAATCATCTTGTTGACTAAGCTCTTATGTTTGTGATATTTATAATATCACAGACATGCATGCTACTTTATTTTTCTATTTAAATCTCTATCAATCAATACTTAATGATATTGAGCATTCATGTTAACTCCATTTGAATTCAATACTTATTTGTTCACCGAGTTCTTATGTCAGTGATATCATAAATATCACAGACATGTATGCTATATTATTTCTCTATTTAAGTCTCAATTGATAGTTAATGATGTTGAACACCTATGTTGACTCCATTTGGATTCAATACTCAGTTTATTTAGTTTTGCATATTACATTTAGTTTGGTTTAGTTTTATTTTTGAGTGTTAATTAGTTTGAGGAATTTATTTTTTTCTTGTTATTTATTATTATTTAAATTTGTTTATTTGTAAATTGATTGGTTGAGATTTTATTATGAGCTATTTAATAACTTGTATTTTTATTAGTAACTAATTTTTTGTTTTTAGTTATATTTCCTTTATATTTAACTTTTTTATTTTATTTAACTTTTTTCCAATTATTTCCATTTTCATTAGTAATTTCAATTTAACATGAATTATTACTATATATATATATATATATATATTAATAAAAAATAAAACACACACATAGTGAAATACACACACATAAATGTGGTGTGAGAAAGATTTAGAGACTAAAAGAAAATTAAGATATTATATGTTAGCCACCAATAAAATTTGTCATATCAAATGGTGGCTAAAACATTTTTGGAGCCTTCAAGGAACAAGTTTTATTGCAAAAAGTGTTATCTCTTGAAGACTCATTAAGGCATCTGGCCCTTTGTTCAAATCCTCACTGCTGTTTCCCTTTCCAACTCAGAAATTCTGCTGTCTCCCATGAAGAAAGACTGCTGCAAAATCCATTTTTCCCCTCCCTCCATATCAAAACTAACCTTCATTTTGTTCCCTTTTCCCCCCATCATTTTCCTCTATTTTTCATCTATTCCCCTTTTCCCTTCATAAAATCCACCTTGCAGAGTTTAAAACTCCTTTTTTGACTCTGTCGAAACCCCCAAATCCATTAAAAACTTGAAAAAAATTTCATTAAAAAACACCTTTTTTGTATTACAGACATAAGCCCCCTTGGGCTAAGTCTTAACCGCTTCCCCATTATATGCCCTGGTTTTAGAATCAGGCGCTAATCCATTTAAGCGCTTATCGCATCGTAAAAATCCCAGTGCGCAAGTCTATTTGCCATGTTAAAAATTTCCGATGCGATTAAGCCCTTGTACACAACTCCCGATCATATTAATACTTCATATAATCCATGGGCTCGCAAGCGGACGCTTAAACCTTGGAATAAAAACCTTCCGATTGATATTTTCCTTTGTAAAGTCATAAACCCACTTTTTCCAAAGTTTGGTCTAAATGCGCCGGAGTTATGTTTTTTAATGAAAAATGGGTAGATTGAAAGACCCACATCAAAACTTCCGATGCGATTGAGTCCCTTTGTTAAAACCTTGCCCCTTCCGCTTTTTACTCCATATAACTTCGCTCAGGACCAAGAGTTAAAGTCCCAAGCGCCAATCGCATCACAAAATTCGAATGGGTAGATTGAAAAGCCCAAAGGCCCTACCTTCTGATCCCGATTGGCCCTTATACATAAGCCCTGGGCCTTTTTGTTTTCCATATAGTCAAAGGCCCTGCAATCGGGCGCCTATCCATTTCATACATATAAACCTGCCCCAAACCATAAAAACCTTTGTATATCATAAAGTTTCGGGTTTTCATAAATATTAAAGGGTTTCCACCGTGTATAATATAAAACAAACTCCGCTGTTGATCTTGAGCCGATCAAACGGCCCGCGCTACATTGCATCGCAATTTTTGTTGGGTGCATTTATTTCTCCCCTCCGATCGGCGATTCCGCGTTCAGTCGTCAGCCGTTGATCTCCTCCCCCTTTCCTTTGATCCAACGGCCCTCATTCGCCCCGATCACAAGTCTTTCCTTTGCCTTTCGAACCCCTCCGATTCATTTCCCACCGTCGATATGATCTGCAGATCGACGGTCAGCACTTGATCACATCGGCGCCTCCCAAGTTCTTCCCCCCACCGATCGTTGAGCCCCGATTGCATCTGGACCGTCCACGTGTCCAGATCGGACGGTCCAGATCGCATTTCTCGACTTTGGTCTAAAAATATGTAGCTCCGCTCATAATGTTTTTCGACCAATCTTGGCCGTTGATCTCTACAGATCAACGGTCCTGCTTCAACTTTTCTCCGCCTGTATACTGTTGTTTTAAACCCCTAGATTTAATCTCCACCATTCAAATCTCAGATCCGATGGCCCAGATTGAAACCACCCATATTCCTACTGCCCACGCATCTTTCCAAATTTTGCGCTCGTTCTCCACTATCAGATCTGAGGCCCCAGATATGACGACCCACATTCCATATCGCGTAGTTTTCAGCACGATGGTTAATTTCCCAAAGGGCACGTGAAATAGGTGGTTTTCTGATGCCATGTGTTGGGCGGGGATGCATATCGCATTCCAAAAGGAAATACTGCCTACCTGCCTTTTTCTCACGCGAAAATAGTTGTTTTGCGACCCGAAACTACTTTCCCTCTTTCCTTATGTTGCATCGGGGGCCTCCTCAACCGTTGATCTCATTGGGCCGATCTCATCAAACGACCCACGATCATCCCGAACTCCCAAAGGCTATTTTCAATACATTTTCCTCTGAACAAAGGTTTTAAACCTTTTTCCTTGCATATTTCCGCCATTTCCATATAAAGTGACCCCTTCGCTTTACTTCCTCCTGGATTGCTCCCGACCATCGATCTTTGTAGATCGACGGATCTGACTTATTCTTCACCTGCTTTCCTTTTTAACCTCCCGCAAATGAATCTTCACCATTGGATGTTGCCATCCAACGACCACGCTCCTTCCCCACACCCTCTGAAGCAGTTTACCCAATAAACGCAGGATTTCATAACAGTTGTGTGTTTTTTGCAGGATTCAAATGAATTTCAAAATATTTTAAAGAGAAATGATCAAGCCGAGGGTGACGATCCTCAGGGCTTTGTTTATTTAAATAAAAGAAATACACAGGGTTCGGAACCACGTCTCATCAATTCTCCATGGGAATTGATGCCATATGAGCCATGTGTGGCCGTGCACATCAACAAGACACACAACAATGCATAAAATAAATAAAAGAGTATGAGTGTCGTAGACAAAATACAACAGAACAGAGGATTGAAGACAATATTGGGGGATTACGGCTAAGATTGATTATCAAAAGTCTAATCCTCCAAATTAAAACACAATTAAAAGAAAATCATGAGTGTTTATCAGACAGAAAGGCCTCCACCGCCACATCAGAGGCCAATTGATTCCTCTCAGCTACCACAAAGCCACCTGTTGCCTCAAGCATTCAATAGAGGCCGAATTGTGATCAGAAAATCAGATATCTACCTCACAGCCACCAAAGAGTTAATTCAGCCGGAGAACTAAATGCAAAATATCTGCTGAGTTATTACAGAGATGACAAAGAGCCTTAAAAGTCAACAAAAGCTCCCACCGAGCTTAAATATTAAATGTAAATCAATTAATACAGTGAGAATATCTGTACTCTTCTTCATCGAGCCCCTCAAAGGCTGAGAAGCCTTAATTCTGTATTAATTGACCCATGGGATTTTTTTTCAGATCTCACCTCCTCATTCTTTCTATAAATACTTCTGTGGAAGATGAGAAAATGTTGGTTGCAGAACTTTGAAATATACTTGAGCTCTAAACTTCTAATTGTAAATAGTGTTCACTGGCTCTTGAAGCTCTGCTTGTGATAGAATAGTTAGGCTGAGAAGTGAAGATGATTGCTAACCTGAAACACTAGACTTAAAGTTGTAACTGGTTTGAAGCATCAATACAAGCTGATTTATGGGATCCTGGTCTATGTCAACGGTGATGTTTTTCTTATTGTAAATCGTTATTTTATTTCTATTTTCACTTTGTTCATCATCTCTGATAAAGAACAGCAAGCATAGAGTTAGGATTTACTGTATATCAGTACCCTTCTCTGACTGATAAGATTTATCTAAATGTTTTCTTCTGAATTGCATTATTTAGGAACGATTTAATTCAGTTCAAGCAGTAGGAATGATGGTGTTCCCTCATTCTCCTGTTTAGCTAATTGTTATTCTTAAAATTTATTCTCATTTCATGTTAAGTAGAGATGAACTAAGGAAGATATGGTAAGCCCTGGTCCTAGTTTTATCCCAAAAGACTGACTGAAATTTTCCCTAGGAATGTGTTGAAAGTTGGCTAGTTTCGAAGTACTTACCAGATCTTAGACCGTTATTCGTTATCATTTTTGTTTCCCCTGTGTTTAAATGTTTTTCTATTGAAAGTGTATCAAAGGATGGCTAGTTTTGATGTACTTACCAGATCCTAGATTGCTTTTATGTTATTCTTAAGTGTTTGTCAAAGGCTGGCTAGTTTCAAAGCACTTACCAGATCCTAGGCTGCTCTTTGTTCTTCATTCATCTAATTCCCCTTCTTTTTGTATCATCTCATTCCATAAATAAAACTTCAAAGAGATCCTTAGACATAGATTAATTTCCCCATGGACCACTCTTGTCCCTTGATGTTTCAATTAAACCCTATTATGACTCCATAGCCCAATGGACTAAAACCTGCAATTATCCATCTTTTGGCCAAAGCTTATTCTATTTTCTTGCAACTTCTCACATTTGAAACTCTTTCCATTTAGGAATTTCCACTCAAATAATAATCATGCTCAACCATCCAAAACAAATAAAAACCCTCGGCCTTCATAAATAGCCTAATATCATTACCCAAAATCTCAAAGATAAATCCATATTTGCAGTTATTGGAGAGATCCCTCTCTGGATTCAGGAGGGCTAGATCCTAGAATCCCAAAGTGGTTGAAACGGTGTTATCCCTGCTGTCGGACTTTGCCAATCTTGTTGATTACAGGGAGCTAACATTTCTGGTGACTCCGCTGGGGACAAACCCAAATTCTCTGGTTCCCTTGATATTTCATACAAACTTCGTGAGTAAAAAGCAGCCTTTTCAAGCACTACCAACACACGGTAATCATGATGAAACTTGTTTGAATCAGTGACAAACTAGGCAAACCCTAGGATTATCATAAGAGTTTATCTAATCTTGAAAGATTAGCTGGCTTAGCCATAAGAGTAGATTGTCTTTGTCTCATAACCGTAGCTAAGTTTTGAAACAAATTTAGGACACTCTTAGAAACGACACAACTGAAAAATAACTCAGAAAACCAAAAAAAATTTAGATTGGAATTCAATAAACATGGTGGTGGACCATAAAACCTTTTACCTCCAAAAGAGCTAAAAAACTTCCACTTGGCAACTCTACAATCCTTATAAGACCTTAAGACTCATTTGGGAAGAACCATTATCATTATAATATCATTCAAACTCAGTTAGAGGACTAAATGCCCCGGATTTATGTTTTTTAATGAAAAATGGGTAGATTGAAAGACCTGCATCAAAAATACCGATGCGATTGAGTCCCTTTGTTAAAACTCCGCCCCCTCCACTTTTTACTCCATATAACGTCGCCCGGGACCAAGAGTTAAAGTCCCAAGCACCAATCGCATCACAAAATTCGAATGGGTAGATTGAAAAGCCCAAAGGACCGGCCTTCTGATCCCGATTGATGCTTATACATAAGCCCCGGGCCTTTTTGTTTTCCATATAGTCAAAGGCCCCGCAGTTGGGCGCCTATCCATTTCATATATATAAACCTGCCCCAAACCATAAAAAACTTTGTATATCATAAAGTTTCGGGTTATCATAAATATTAAAGGGTTTCCGCTGTGTATGATATAAAACAAACTCCGCCGTTGATCTTGAGCCGATCAAACGGCCCGTGCTGCATCACATCGCAATTTTTGTTGGGTGCATTTGTTTCTCCCCTCTGCTCAGTAATTCCCCGATAAGTCGTCAGCCCTTGATCTCCTTCCCCCTTTCCTTTGATCCAACAGCCCTCATTCGCCCCGATCACAAGTATTTCCTCCTCCTTTCGAACCCCTCCGATTAATTTCCCACCATCGATATGATCTGCAGATCGATGGCCAACGCTTGATTGCATCGACACATCCTGAGTTCTTCCCCCCGCCGATCGCCAAGCCCCGATTGCATCTGGACCATCCACGTGTCCAGATCAGATTGTCCATATCGCATTTCATGACTTTTCTCTAAAAATATGTAGCCACGCTCATAATATTTTTCGACCAATCCTCGCCGTTGATCTCTGCAGATCAACGGTCCTGCTTCAACTTTTCTCCACCTGTATACTGTTGTTTTAAACCCCCAGATTTAATCTCCGCCATTCAAATCTCAGATCTGATGGCCCAGATTGAAACCACACCTCTTCCTACTACCTGCGCATCTTTCCAAATTTGCACTCATTCTCCATCGTCAGATCTGAGGCCCCAGATCTGATGGCCCACATTCCATATCACATAGTTTTCAGCATGATGGTTAATTTTCCAAAGGGCACGTGAAATAGGTGGTTTTCTGAAGCCACGTGTCGGGAGGGGACGCATATCGTGTTCCAAAAGGCAATACCGCCTACCCACCTTTTTCTCATGCGAAAACAATTGTTTTGCGACCCGAAACCACTTTCTCTCTTTCCTTTATGTTGCATCGCGCGCCTCCTCAGCCATTGATCTCATTGGACCGATCTCATCCAATGACCCACGATCATCCCGAACTCCCAAAGGCTATTTTCAATACATTTTCCTCTGAACAAAGGATTTAAACCTTTTTCCTTGCATATTTCTGCCATTTCCATATAAAAGTGACACCTTCGCTTTATTTCCTCCAGGATCGCTCCCGAATGTCGATCTTTGCAGATCAACGGATCTAACTTATTCTTCACCCGCTTTCCTTTTTAACCTCCCGCAAATGAATCTTCACCGTTGGATGCTGCCATCCAACGGACATGCTCCTTCCCCACACGCTCTGAAGGAGTTTACCCAATAAATGCACAATTTCATAACACTTGTGTGTTTTTTACAGGATTCAAATGAATTTCAAAATATTTTAAAGAGAAATGATGAAGCTGAGGGTGACAATCCTCAGGGCTTTGTTTATTTAAAGAAAATAACTACAAAGGGTTCATAACCACGTCTCGTCAATGCTCCATGGGCATTGATGCCATATGAGCCCTATGCGGCCCTACACATCAACAAGCCACACAACAATGCATAAAATAAATAAAAGAGTATCAGTGTCGAAGACAAAATACAACAGAATAGAGGATTGAAGACAGTATTGGAGGATTACGGCTAAGATTTATTATCAAAAGTCTAATCCTCCAAATTAAAACACAATTAAAAGAAAATCATGAGTGTTTATCAAACAAAAAGGCCTCCACCGCCACATCAGAGGCCAATTGATTCCTCTCAGCTACCACAAAGCCACCTGTTGCCTCAAGCATTCAATAGAGGCCGAATTGTGATCAGAAAATCAGATATCTGCCTCACAACCACAAAAGAGTTAATTCAGCTGGAGAAATAAATGCAAAATATTTGTTGAGTTACTACAGAGATGACAAAGAGCCTTAAAAGTCAACAAAAGCTCCCATCGAGCTTAAATCTTAAATGTAAATCAATTAATACAGTGAGAATATCTATACTCTTCTTCATCGAGCCCCTCAAAGGCCGAGAAGCTTTAAGTCTGTATTAATTGACCCACGGGATCTTTTTTCAGATCCCACCTCCTCATTCTTTCTATAAATACTTCTGTAGAAGATGAGAAAATGTTGGTTGTAGAACTTTGAAATATACTTGAGCTCTAAACTTCTAATTGTAAATAGTGTTCACTGGCTCTTGAAGCTCTGCTTGTGATAGAATAGTTAGGCTGAGAAGTGAAGATGATTTCTAACTTGAAACAATGGACTTAAAGTTGTAAGTAGTTTGAAACATCAATACAAGTTGATTTATGGGATCCTGGTCTATGTCAACGGTGATGTTTTTCTTATTGTAAATCATTATTTTATTTCTTTTTTCACTTTGTTCATCTCTGATAAAGAACAACAAGCATAGAGTTAGGATTTACTCTATATCAGTACCCTTCTCTGACCGATAAGCTTTATCTAAATGTTTTCTTCTGAATTGCGTTATTTAGGAATGATTTAATTCAGTTCAAGCAGTAGGAATGTTGGTGTTCCCTCGTCCTCTTGTTTAGCTAATTGTTATTCTTGAAATTTATTCTCATTTCATGTTAAGTAGAGATGAACTAAGGAAGATATGGTAAGCCCTGGTCCTAGTTTTATCCCAAAAGACTCACTAAAAGTTTCCCTAGGAATGTGTTGAAAGCTGGCTAGTTTCGAAGTACTTACCAGATCTTAGACCGTTCTTCATTATCATTTGTGTTTCCCCTGTGATTAAATGTTTTTCTATGGAAAGTGTATCAAAGGCTGTCTAGTTTCGAAGTACTTACCAGATCCTGGATTGCTTTTATGTTATTCTTAAGTGTATGTCAAAGGCTGGCTAGTTTCAAAGCACTTACCAGATCCCGGGCTGCTCTTTGTTCTTCATTTGTTTAATTCCCCTTCTTTTTGTATCATCTCATTCCATAAATAAAACGTCAAAGAGATCCTTAGACATATATGACTTGCCCCATGGACCACTCTTTCGCCTTGCTGTTTCAATTAAACCCTATTATGACTCCATAGCCCAATGGACTAAAACCTGCAATTATCCATATTTTGGCCAAAGCTTGTTTTATTTTCTTGCAACTTCTCACCTTTGAAACTCTTTCCATTCAGGACTTTTCACTCAAATAATAATCATGCTCAACCATCCAAAACAAACAAAAACCCTCGGCCTTCATAACTAGTCTAATATCATTACCCAAAATCTCAAAGATAAATCCATCTTTGCACTTATTGGAGAGATCCCTCTCCGGATTCAGGAGGGCTAGATCCTAGAATCCCAAAGTGGTTGAAATGGTGTTCTCCCTGCTGTCGGACTTTTCCAATCTTGCTGATTACAGGGAGCTAACATTTCTGGCGACTCCGCTGGGGACGAACCCAAAATCTCTGGTTCCCTTGAAATTTCATACACTCTTCGTGAGTAAAAAGCAGCCTTTTCAAGCACTACCAACACACGGTAATCATGATGAAACTTGTTTGAATCAGTGACAAACTAGGAAAACCCTAGGATTCTCATAAGATTTTATCTAGCCTTGAAAGATCAACTGGCTTAGCCATAAGAGTAGACTGTGTTTATCTCATAACCGTAGCTAAGTTTTGAAACAGATTGAGGACACTCTTAGAAACCACACAACTGAAAAATAACTTAGAAAACTAAAAATATTTCAGATTTGAATTCAATAAACATGGTGGTGGACCATAAAACCTTTTACCCCCAAAAGAGCTAAAAAACTTCCACTTGGTGATTCCACAATCCTTATAAAACCTTAAGACTCCACTGGGAAGAACCCTTATCATTATAATATCATTCAAACTCAGTTAGAGGACTGTAGGATTTAAATTTGTGAAAAACAGATTAGTTAACCTCTCAAAGACTGTCATATCTGGTCGAACTTTTCTTGTTTAGTTGGGTCTAAAAAACATAGCATAGTGGCTCCTAGAAAGATTCATACTAGAGCCCATCCTGACCCTAACCCACCTGAGATAGTTGATAACCCGGAAAGTATCCTTAGGGAGTCTCATAGGATTAAATTATCAACTGTTTTCAGATCACCCTTGAGAGCTAATTCAGTTCCTGAAAATCTTTCAGCTCTACAACAATCACAAGTTGACTTAGTAAATCCATTTAGCTAGGTCATTTGATGATATAATTCAGATAGACTCTGAGTCTTCACTTTCATCCCCAAAAAAAAGTGAACATCCTAGTGATAGAGAAACGACACCAACTGATTTACACTTCCTTCACAATTTAGGTGTCTCTCATCCAATATCAGGTCAGCAATTTACTGTCGTTCCATCCACATCTGTTCACCAAACATCCACTGTCCAAACCACTCCACTTCAACCCACTTTCCCTCTTGTCAATCCACCTCTTGTAAATCCACCTCCACCACATATCATGGCAGCATGGTATGCTCCCTTATTCCTTCCTATACCAAGAGGTATGGAAGTATGAGACCAATTATGGTTAAGGTCAAAGTCACGATTGCCAATGATTTCTAGGGCATCAATTTCGATGTTCTCGCTTGGGTGAAGGTGAGAGAAGATTTCCCATTCATTCATTTGGACGGGGTCAAGGGGGATGTCAGGAGGGGTAGATACAGGAGTAGATTCATCTTTGGATTGTGGAGATTCTGGGTTTTCATTTTCATGGTGAACATGCCATGATGTATATGTTCCTTTTTTTTGTTCCCAATGTGCAATGATTTCCTCATTGTTGCATCCAATGTCATTAGGGAGGGTATGGAAAGGGAAATACAATATTAATTCAGCCCAACAGAAGTTGGCATAGCTTGGATCAGTAGGGGAAGGGATTGTGGTGTATCGTGGCAAGATATGGACAACCATGGGAGGGGAAATCTGTTTCCACTGGTTTTTTTTACGGCGAGGAGAAAATGACCAAGAGCGTGCAACTTCAATGAGGGGAAATGGCTCTAATGAAGAAGGCCTATTCATGTATGCGATAATAAATGGTGGTGTTGAGGGTGGATTTTTCAGAAGGATCTAGAACACGTCTGAATACAGTTCTATTAACATTTAGAGAAACAAATGTACAACTATAGAGTGTGAGAGGTATTTTTTGCAACATATGGCATATTTCCTGCGTTCCAATGTCTCTTTCTGCTATGATTTCTGTAAGGAGTTTTCAGACAACAATGATAGTAGGTGCTTCTGGAGCGATGTTGTTCGAGAGGCGAAATAACATTTGGCTATAGCTTTCTGATTTTTTTTCTGCTTTGGTTACATATTTAGAAATATAAGCTAACACGACATGGTGTGAAAGTACTGGCTGACAATCAACATTTGCTCTCCAGATGGAAAGTAGATCGGCATTATGGATGTTCAATCTATCATCGTTACGTGCAGGCTTGTAGATTTTCTGACCTTTGTTTTCCATTAGGAGTGAAGATGTGGGATTCAACTCCCATGGTACTCCGTAGCAACATTTGAGAACTTTATTTTTTTTGCGAAGACATGAAGCTGCATGACACTTTGTATGGCGTTGGACACATTTCACAAGCTCTTCATAGTCGTCTGTCTATGTTGACGCAAAAATTTATGGTGTGTTGAGAAGACATGGGTTCTGCTCTGCTGATTGGTGGAGTAAAGTTGCGCAACGTTGGAGTTGTCACAGGTTCCAAGCAGTCACATAATGGTCAAAATATTTTTGAGCATTGATAACTTCTATCTCATTGTTCCAATTGAGGGAATCCATGTTTGGTGCATCTTTCAACCAAAGGAATCCATGTATGTGTGAAGATCCTCTATGTTGCCATTCGTATCTGCATGCAATATCGAAAAATGTTATTGATTTAATTCTAGTGAAGTTTAATATTTTGTTTAAAAAGGAATGGTAATTAAAATTACCTGCACCAATAGTTGATTGCATGGAGGCCTTTTTGTAAAACTTCCTCAAGGAAAATTGTAAATTTGTAATGCATGTATTGGGATGTTAAATGTGGATTGTTAATTATATTTTGAATTCTCCACCTGTAATGAGTATTTGAATTAGAGGGCATCTCGATAGGCATAATATTGTGCAGGTCAGGCCATTTGGTATTAGCAGCACTTAGAGTGAAGAAAAATTTTGGGCTCCCAAGTTGTGTGACCATGTCAGTTAGCTCATTACGACGATTGTTCCAAAAAGAGCATGTACCTCGTAGGGATGAGCCAAAGTGCATGACCTTTTCTGGAATTTTTGAATTTGGGAAGTCATGAAGACATTGCTGCAAATCCGAAACAGTTGTTGGCAAATTGTTTTCAATGTTTTTTTTAACAAAAAAACTGGTAGTTGATTGGCTATGGTGGCGCATTATCATGTTATATATGTAGTAACAAAATCTTGGATGCCGACCGAAGCGATTATCATGGTAGCGTAACAGGTGACAGGCATATTCATGCAACACGACTTTTGTAATTCTTGGTTGTGCGATCATGGCAATCCCTGTTGGGAAAAGTGTGGGAAATTCCATAGAAAAGAGGCCCTCAGTAGTGTATTCGTTCATAGGCAATAGAGATATTGTAGGCCAATCAATTGAATTTTTTTATTTTGGATTGGTGGAGTGCAAGTAAGCATGAATGCGATCAAGTTCACTACAGGAGTTTGGAAGAACTGGAACAAATGAAGAAGGTTGGATATCTAATGAAGGTAGAATGGCATCAAGATCACGAGTAGAATCGATTATGTTTTCTTGGGGTATAAATGAGGACATGGTTACATTATGAAGAAGATTAGAAATATTAGTAGGTTGATCTGGTAGAGCGGAAACTGCAGATGGGTTGAGTTCAACATCTTTGTAGTAGGGATCATGAGTGAGTTTGTTTTCTAGTGCTGCTAGAACACGTGATTTACAGACGATGAATTCATAAGATGTTTCAGAAGGGTTTTGCCTTCTAACAATGAGGACGTCTAATTCAGAAACAAGGTGAGGTAGGTATTTTGCAATAGTAGTAATGTCTTGAGGGAAGCTGATTTTATGGCCGCTATATTTGAATTGACCACCACAAGCATGTGTTACTTGCAGAATGGGATTTACATGTGCAATCAGCATTTCTTCAATCTGTGTTAAATTATGAAGGACATATGGTTGTTCGCCAGGGTTCATGTTGTTGACATGAGTGAAACAGTTTGTATATTTTGATGTTTCACATTGAGAGAAAGAGAGGGTACCATGTGAACATTTTGTTCTCATGCCTAGATATGATTCTTTTCATAGTGTGCAAACATGCAATGGAGAAAGGTTATCTATTCTTTGTCTAAAGTGACGGTGTTCTTCATTAAGGGGGGGGGGGGTTATATAGGTTTTGATAAATATTGGGTAAAATGGCATGCATATTTGGGAGAGCACTTGAAGAGGGAAGTTGTGTAATGGAAGAGGGAGTGTTTTTTTTATTTTTTTATAAAGAATTCGTCGTCGCGCATTTATTGCTTCTTTATTTTGAGCATAAAGAAGGCGATGTCGTGCTTTTTTCTCCGCATCTTCATCGTTTGATGACATATCTAACAAAGTAAAAATAATTCTATGTTAGGGATGAGGTGTGAGAATTACAAATTACAAATTGAGTTATGAATGCATATGAAATGTATGACATTGTGTTGAAAGCTCAAATTTCTAAATAACGATTAATAAGCGCTAGAAAGAGTTTCAAATGACTTTGAAATAGATGTTGGTAAAAAAATTTTTTATAGTGCCAAACATAGGTATCTATATTATTGAAATGTGAAAGGGTAAATATACATATTTGTAATTATTCAAAAATGGTATTGTAAAAGTAATTGTGCAGTACAACAACATGGTTGTATTTTACAATGGTATGGAGAAGGGAACTACACATGGATGTTCTTTTCTATCTAGAGAAATAAAAAGTTGTACATATAAGAAGAGAGGTCAAAGGCGATGAGTAACGGAGTGTCGTGAAATGGTAAGTGCGTTAATTTCTTTTAGGATCTCCGTGCATGAAACATCATATTGAATTTCTTCTGAACTTATCAGAATAGGTTGCAAATGTTCAATACCATTGTAGTATTCTTTTTTTATGGAAAGTGACAGCAAGAAGTGCCAGCTTGATATAAGACTACATATTTTCTGAAGGTCAGCTGGTTCAATAGAAAGGAGGAACAAGTCTTTAGCTGTGATGCCCATGAGGTCATTTCCTGCATCATTGAAGACAACGACGTTTTGAAGCTGTCCAGTGTGGTCATGGAATTCGATTTTAAGTTTTTAATGGTAGTCGCATTCTGGAAATTCACCGTTGCACTTTGTACAATGCCAAAGATTGTTAGAATGGTGGCTTACTTTTTTCATGCATTGTTTCCCATTGAAATCCAATGGACAAGCAACGAAATAGAAATAGTCCATGCGTAGAGTAGTTATTGTGGCACGAACTGAAACCCATACTGCTTTCTCGGAGACTTCCATGCTAGATATTTCCTGAATTGTCTTTTGTGGTAAAGCTCGCTTGGAAGACATAGTATAATTTATGCTCAATGACGGAGACGAAGAGTTGTAGCCTGTATCACAGAACCAAGTATGGAGTTGTTGAGTTTCTTCAATTTTTGGATTTATGAGAAGAGTGGTAGTGGAAATTGTCCCAATAGTGATTCCATTAAATTCAGTTACCCGACCTCCTTTGACACAAAGGATTGGTGGGTTGTCAGAAGAGTGAAGTTCAGCAAGGTCCTTTCCTATAGAGACACATTGATCTCCCCATATTGTTAAATCAATGCTGAAACCTGACTTGTCCTTCAATGTCAGTGTTTTTTTTAATATTTCAGTTCCATCACTTCTTCTTATTGTAGAAGTAGGGGAGGTGGAGCTAACGACACCAACAACATCGAAAAGCGTATTTGGGTTTGTGGATTTGATTTCAGCAATAGTTTTGAAATGAAAGATTTGGTAAGGAAAGCTTGGATCATCTTCTGAACATGGTGTCACAATTGATGCAACAAATAAGTAAATATCCCATTTTTTGTTTAAATGGTTGTAGTTTGGGTTTTTTTGCTTATTTTTTCCATTGGAGACAATATATAGGTGCCCAAATTCAATGAGATTGTAAAGGGATTCAGCTAAATCATCGAATGCAGAAAGGTGGATTTCATCTTTGTCACAACCAATGAGGTCAAAGCCAAAAACTTTCCCTGACCCATGTGCAATGTTGTAGTTCTTCAAGGGTGTCTTTGATAATACTCTACCTTGAATTGAATAATACTTTTGGTATGGATTGAGTGATATAAATGATACAAGTGATGTTGTAGATGCACTTGTTGGAGTTTTAGTATTTGGAATAATATTTTGTGCTGATGAAGAGCTTGAATGAGATTCGCTTGCTTTTGCATGTAATAGCACTGATGATTCCTTAAGAAAAGGTCCGCTACGATGTACAAACTCAAATTCTAGGATTTGAATGGAGATGAAATGGATGAAGAAATTATTTAAAATTAAAATGAATGTTAAAACCATTTTTATTAAGGAATAATGCAAAGAGAATAAAGGGAAAAGTTCAAAACAAAGCCTAATCTTATGAATAGTTTTGGGACATTGTGCAAGTTGATTTTGTAAGTGAAATGATTGAACCGATATGGATGTATTCAGATGCAACTTGTGCGCCATAAGAAAATGGTAGCAAAGTCCTATGTTGATATGTCTCATCAGAGAGAGTGATGTGATAGTGGGAAGAACTGGTTTTTGATGAATAGACAGATCCGATGTTGACTATTTGCAGTAGAGGTTGAATCTTATTTGAACCATATAGCAAGTTGGGGATGGCATTCTTAGTCAAAATCGGCTCCATCACGGTAGCAAAGTGAAATTTTTTAATTTCCAATGGTAATACCCGCAATTCATTTTAATGCATTGGAAGAGATATTAATGCATTAAATAAATTGTAAGTAAAGCATGAATTAGCATTTCTATAATCGGTATCTAATAGATTAGTTCATAATGAACACTTAGATTTGTAATTTCATGCAATAATAAAGAGGAGGGCACAATAAATCCATGTGTCCTTAGAAATCCATGTTCTGCACATGGGAAACATGGTACTAAAACATATGACTCCCTTAGATATGATCACTAAATTTGCAATTTTCTGGAGCATTTGTTCGAGCAAGCAGAGTTACAAATATTTCTTGGAATAAAATACAAAGGAATTTGCAATTGAGAACAGAAAACCGGAAATTTACGCTCTAAGACATACCTACAAACATTAGAAAGCCAGGATATAGATATGAAAAAATTCAAACAAATCACTGAATTGTTTTGTCAATTGGTTTGTTGAGAAGCATATAGACATATATTTTATGTTAAGTTTCATGAAATTCTGCAACTGTTTGAATGAACAATGTAAAAGTAATGGCAACTCCAAATTGAAACTAAAAATTTAGTTTGCCAAATGATAGTTTTGCGGTTTCACTAAAAGGTTTTCAGTTTTGACAAGTTCGAATGTGCTTTAGGATGTTTCATTTTATGGGGTCATACTTAGTTTTTCTTATGTGTCTCCTAAAGGACAGCTAGGCCAGTTTTTCCTTCATTTGTTACAATTGGTTTCCACATAACTAAAATTCAAGATCAACACTTGCATGAATGGAGATTTTTAAATTAATAAACAGTAAAATAAAAATGGACATGTTGAAGACTCTCTTCAATATAGTTAATAGTATAAGTAGTAAGTTTTGGACCGCGGTTGCATTGCCAAACAAATGGGTTCTCGGTTCAACACAAGAGAATATTTAGATATCATAAGAGAATGAATATCCTAATGCCTTTGCAAGCGAAAAACAAAAGGCATGTGTTCAAATTTCTAATGGCCATTTCCTATTCAATGATGTCTTTGGTGTTCTACAAGACTTCAAAATTGATGAGCTCTTATGCTAAGAAGAATTTGGAAACCTTAAAAAAAGTTGCACCACCTCTTAATTGGCAATCTAATGGCTTCAGGGGAAGGCTTAATATGCCCTATTATTCAACTTGTACAATAAGGGAACATTAGTCTTCCATAACTCATGTGCCTATATGACTTTCGAAAAGGTTTTCCAAAAAGAGCAACTTCATATTATATGACTACATTACTAATCAATTTATTTGATATTGGAAACCTGATGCTTATTGTTTTATGCACAGAGTGATGGATTTTAGCTACCATGCAGGCGAGGAGGGAAATCGCAATGGCACTGGCACTGAAGATTTCCATGTGCAGTAAAAATAAGAGGACGAGTACTTAGTTTTTCTTATGTGTCTCCTGAGGGACATCTAGGCCAGTTTTTCCTTCATTTGTTACAATTGGTTTCCACATAACTAAAATTCAAAAATAATAAAATTAAAATTTTAGTACTTTACAGTAATTGTAAAAGTGATTCCCATCATTCATGAATCATGATGTGTGAAAGTGAGCCACCTAAGAATCCAGAATAAAAGACTGGCTTGTACAATATGGTGAAATGTATGATATAGAGGTTTCACTGATTTCTTAAAAATTATGTTGAATATTTAATTCATGTCATTTATTAAATGAGAGTGGACCAACCATGAATCTAGACTAAAACACTGTCTTAGACAATGTAAAGAAATATATGAATTGTGCTTTCATTGATTTCTTTTAAAAAATGGATTACCCAGTTTTCATAGCAGCACATATCTGTGTACATTATACATTCAGTGCCCAGGTAAGCTATGATCACACTTACCAGATTCTGCCTTTTGAATGCAGAAAGAAACTCAGTCTGTCAGTATAGAGTGGGACCATAATCCTGAGTAGAATACCAATTTCTACTATTGAAGCCAAAATGGGCACCTGAAACTTAATATTCCACAGTATACTCATCTTCTGAATCCATATCAATGTCAGACAGACAACCAAAAAAAACCTATGGTGCCATTGATTAAAACGCCCTGAATATAAGCTGAGAATTGCGCAAATTCTCGAGATAAATAGGTTATACACTTAACCTAGAATTAATTTTTCTCCCATTTGTCATTTTCAAAAAAATTTCCCAGCAAAATCTAGAACAGAGACCAATATCCAATCACAAACCGGAAAATCATAGTGCTACCATGTTTCCCTCGATGTGAAAAAGTAATCAAGGATCCCTAAGTGGTAGTAGACCCTATTTTGGGTGGAAACCTCCTATCCTACGGTGAAAATGTTGGTGCCTGATATGCATGGATTTGGGTATGAGCCATGTTTGAGGAAAAATTCATCTAATATGAGTACTATATAGAGCGAGATTAAACAAAATAGGATTTTCCTTTTCACCGCATCATCTAGTAATATTGAAAAATCTTACTTCTGGGAATGCATGCGCACAAGGCACAAGCATGAGACTGAATATAATTGAATATCAAACAAAAAAAACCTAGTTGCAGACAGATACAGTTTAATTTTCATTAAATCAAGAACCTAATATAATATAGGCTGCCTTTCTAACTGGAATAAAAAAATTACGAACCATAAATTAAAACAGTAAAACAACAATGGACACGTTGAATACTCTCTTCAATATAGTCAACAGTATAAGAAGTAAGTTTTGGACCAGGGTTGCATTGCCAAAGAAATGGGTTCTCAGTGAAGCAAAAAACTCTGTGAATAATTATTGAGAAACCTTGGCTAAAACCGTGGCTACCAACTGTTTATAGTTTCAGTCGAGACATACCTGTCCTTCTTTGATGGGAAAAGTGAATGTGGTTGAGCAGAAGCATGTGCTGTCGAGTTGTAGGTAGCAGGAAAATTGGAATCTGGAAGTGAAGAAGAAACTGGAAAAAAACAGAAACTGCAGCCATTATTTGTGAAGCTGTTTCTCATGGAAGTCGAAATTCCAGGGGAATAGTAATGAAAGAATTACCCACTCCTTCCATTACCGATGATATGGATTTATGAGAGCATGGCAGGTGGTCGAAGTAGAAAAAACAAGAGAATAGTAATGACATAATTAATTCACCCACTCCTTCGTTGCATTAGCGACCGGCCACCACACATCTACTGGTATGATTGACTGTCCGAGAATACCGTTGTTTAAGGTTTTGGAGTGATCGTGTACAGCATCATGCGGAGAGTTGTTCACTTCATGGATTGTGCTTCTCATTTTGCGGGTTTGCGGGTGATCAGGAGGTGGTTAGTTACTCCAGGTGTCATTTTTAAAAATCTGGAACAGGTGTCTTGTTCACATAAAAAGTTTTGACGATCAAAAAAGTGATCTCTTTCATAATAGAAGGCCTATCGGCCTAAAAATTCATGATTATGTAATGGCATCATATCCGCCTGTAAAATAATAAGTCCTTTAAGTGAATCTAACTTATGTAATGACATGATATCTGCTTGTAAAAGAATAAGTCTTTAAGTGAGTCTAACCAATTAGTTTTTTGCGGAAAATTATGGAAATTTTTGTAAGATTTTAATAAAATTTGGTAGGGATTTTTGTAAATCCAGGGTATGGCTATTAAAATTCAAAATTTTGGGTGCTCTCCAGATTTTTGATGGTGCTGAATTCATTTTCACCATCAAACACATTATTCAAACACCGTTATTGCAAGATTTCTTAAAAATATTTTGTGCGAATTTCAATCACTTTTCGCTGTCTAGGAAATTTCTCTGCCTTCGTAGACAACTCTGTTATTTAATTACATAGTAGTTAGTTTTTGCTGTTTAATTTAAATATAGCTAAATTAAAATAAAAAAACAATGTATTGAGTGTTATATTATACTAGTTACTAAATGCCATTTTTATTTAATAAATTTTGTTCAGTAGTTAAAGTAAATTAGACTTGGTCAAGTTACCATTGGTTTTTGAGCTTCATGTTTATGATAACCTGTGGTATAGACCCATTTAATCATTATCAACACTTGATAGATTTAGAATTAAAATAGATCTAAGCTAATGTTTTTTAAAATTAATTTTATTTTATAAGTATAACTTAAACATGTTTTTATTTAAATTTTTAAAATTAAAATCACTAATATTAATAATTGGAACTATCATGTAAGGTTACACAATCAAAGTTAATGTGCCAACACATTTTGGAAATTTGAATAGAGTGTAGCCTTGGAAGTATGCATGATGTCCTTACTTTGGAAATTTGAATAAAGTGCAGTCTTGGAAGTATAAATGGTGTCCTATGCGCAGTAGGACCAATGATCATAATAATATGCACAATTTAACTAATATAAGTTTTTTTTTTTTGGTTGGTAATATCAATTTTGTCTAAAATTTTATTTTAATTTTTAAGTTTTAAAAACATTTTTTTTAGAAACAACTAAATCTATTTATAAAACTAAAAATATATTTAAAATAATTAAAATTCTCAATTATATCAATTTGAAAGTAATCCGTCAAAAACATAGAACTATTTATACATTAAAAATATTTTAAATTACACTAAAAATATATTTTAAATAATTAAAATTCTCAATTATATCAATTTGAAGGTAGTCCGTAAAAAACACAGAACTATTTATACATTAAAAATATTTTAAATAGCTCAAATGCACGATTATAGCAAATATGCCATAATAATGTCTAACAATTCTCTCGTTGCCGCCCTGAGTAGCCATGGGCTACACATGCCTTTACGATAGAGTAATCTGATCCCACTAAGGCTGTTTTGCTATAATTTGTGTTTAATCAAATTCAATCATTAAATGCTATCTGGAACTAGGTAGTTTTTTGTCGGAATTTGGTAAAACAAAATTAAAAAAATCAAGTAGTTGGAGTGTGTGAATTGCATTTTTGATGATGGAAATGGATTCAGCACCATAAAAAACCTTTAAGGCACCCAAAATACTGAATTTTAACGACCGTAACCCAAATTTTCAAAAATCTTTGCCAGATTTTTTCATAATCTTACCAGAATTTCTAGGTTATTTTGTGGGTTTTTTAGACCACAAAAAAAAAAGGACTCTGATATGCAACAACTGATTTAATAAAAACTTCATTCATATTTTTTAAATGTTTTTTTTTCGTAAATTTCGTAAAGCCTTACCATTTTATATTTATAAAAAAGAGAGCAGATTGCCATACATATACATAAGCAATTAGTGGCCTTAACCTGCCCGAAGGAAACCAGGTCTGTTGGCCACCTTAAGTAGTTAAAAGCCAACCAGTATTGAAACAATTTCTTCCTTCTACTTGCCGCTATATCTACTTTACTATGTCCATCAAAGTATAACTGAAAACAATATAAAATTTCTGCAAAAAACATTAAAAACTATTAAGATCTAAGGTCAACCATTTGAAGAGTCAATAGGAGTCGGGTCCTTTGCAGTAGACCCCAACATATCTACTTGCTGCATGGATTGAAGGTGCCGTTCAATTCTGCCAATTCGAGCCGTTGCATGATACTGAGATACTCCAATCTCTTGAATTTCCTGCAGAACTGAAACCACATTGGGGTGTCCTTCCATTTCCTGCATACTAGTCATGGCCTTAGCCAAAACACATTTAAGGATCCAATACATATGGATAGATTGGTGAAAGAGAGATAGCCTCCATCTTGTATTCCCGGGGTCTGAGATGAAATCCATGGTGGCCTCTTGTTGTTCAATGTCTTCTTCTTTGTGATTTCTTTCTCTTTCCCAACCCTGAATTATGTTGCAAACCTGAGGTGGGTTTCCTATGGAGTAGATATCAAAGATATTCTCCATGACCTCTTTTTATTTTTTCTTCACTTTTCCCGTACCCTAACATTTTCTAGATTGACCTTTTACCATGTTTTTAAACTAACGAACACACGCTAACAGCTCCTGTGTAGCCCCTGTGGAAGTATGAAGCAAGCATGTATATGGAAAGGCAAAGTCAATAACAATATTTGTATGATCACTTATGGGTCCCACTACTTCCTTTGAAGTTGACGGAACCGCTGAACTTGTTGCCATGCAGTCACTGTTGTGGATAACAACAATGTAAGGGTAAATAGAGAAGTCACAAAGACCATAGAGCATGAATGTATATTCCAAAATCCATAACAATAGATAGACTGGTTAACTGGACTGGGGTAACATTTACCGACCCTACTAGATAGGAAAAAACTATGAAACAGATCAGAGGTTACCCTCACGCCCCACGACAGTGAATTGTTCTGAGGAGGCCAGCTTTGGAAAATGAAGTTATCCTTCCTTGAAATAAAGACAAGCTCACAGGCTTTGGATATTTTAACATTTTTTATAAGAATAAGCCACAAAAACCAGGTCTTAATTTGAGCTTCACACAGAAAGGAACGTGAGAGGTTCTTTAATTGAGCATTATACTGAAACAAAGAAGGGGTTCTAAAACAAGGGTCTACTGGCCAAGCCAGAAGAACCAAAAACAACATGCATGAAACATTGACGGACCCTTCGATACAATCGAAGCACGAAAGGGTCTTTAATTGAGCAACATACTGAAATGAAGAAGGGGTTCTAAAACAAGGGTCTATAGGCTGAGTTGGAAAAACCAAAAACAACATGCATGAAACATTGACAGACCCTTCATTATAGTCAAAACAAAGGAATTTAAAGATAGTCCCAAATTGAAAATAAGACCAGCTACTAATTCGACGAACCGCATGAAAGCCAAAGAAACCATCTATGAAAATGACGTCACCTTTGTTACAGTGAACAGGAACAAGTAAATGAACTATGTAAGTCATGAGAGCCATAACATACTAAATAAATAGGGGATGATGTAGACCAGAAGCCTCCGTGTCCTCAGACTCCCCTAGAATTAGCCTGCCGATAACACTACCTTGCTTCCTCTTCTCAAGCTGCCTTAACCCATTTCTCGAGCAACGCTTTTTCCAATGCCGGTCTGATAGGCTTTGCTGGCGCCTATAATTATCCTCTACTTCCATTATGATGAAGCATGTTTGGTACCTACCTCCGGCCAGCTGCAGGCTGGATCCGTTACCGGTTTTAATTGACGGTCTGGTGTGCGCCACCGCGTGACATCAACCGCATCCCATCAGCCTTGACGTGGAACCCTGATCGGGGGTCTTTAGATTTTTCTCTATATCTTTCTATAATGATCTGTAGTGGGTGCAACTCTATACCCCATGCCCTATCATCTTGATTAATGTCTAACTGGCGGCCTTCGTTACTACACCCCCATTTAGCTAAATAATTTGTAGCCTCGTTCCCCCCTTTACGGACATGCAAAGGAATAAGGTAACCAATGTCCTGTAATACTAAACCGATCTCCTGAATGAGTCTCACTATTCGCCAAATTTTTATTATTTTTTCCCATGAGGTCCCTTGCTGGAGTTTTCGTAATACTCCTGTAACCATTGCTGAATCTCCTTCAACAATAACTTTGTGGTAGTTTTCCCGAACCACAATTGAAAGCCCTTGTTTAACTGCCATTAATTCGGCTTCATTATTCATTGCAAACCCAACATCCATCGCATAAGCCCTGCACACTGAGCCTTGAGAGTTTCTAAATATACCACCTATTGCTGCTTGCCTTGGATTTCCTTTAGATGCCCCATTATAATTGAGCTTTAGAAACCCCACTTGGGGTAACTGGAAGATGTCTGATGGGTTTTGCCTTGGTGTTTTGAATTTCCATAAGGATTTCGCCAGCATTTGGGGTTTTAAATTAAACATGGCAAGTGTCCAACCTTCATTTCCAGTCGCCATCCAATCTTCATTAGTCCATTGTTCTACTAGGATGGTCTCTCGAATATTTTCCAAAATCACCTTCCATATCTGGTTTGTATCTCTCGCTTCCTCCCTATAGATTCGATGGTTTCTTTCTTTCCATATTCCCTAGAGAATAAAGCCCATAGTTAGCCTCCATGCTCGATTCAAAACTTCACATTTTTATCCCCCTTTTCTCCATTTTATGATAGTCTCGTTAATGCTTGTGCTGTCTCTAACAGATTGTTAGAAAAGCACAACACTGGTTTTCGATAGATATTCCTCGAAGTCACAAGTATTGAATAAATGTTCTATATTCTCAGCTTGCCTATTACACATTTTGCAGAGTGAGGGACCCTGCATTCCTCTGTGCTGCAATTGATCCCAAGTAAGGATCTTATGGTGGCTTAGGAGCCAAAGGAAGTGTTCAATTTTGGGCCAAAATTTGGCTCCCCATATTTTTTTCCAAATTGGGACTATCGTGTTATGATGACTATTGGACTTGATGAAATGGCCTTCTTCTATGGTAAACATTCTGTTGTTTCGATAACCCCATTTCAGAATGTCTTCCCCATTTTCCGAAACCAATTTCTTGGTTTTCATTTCCTTCTCAAAGTTATTCCATTGTCGTGTTTCAGGGGCATTCCATCATTTCCTTTGACCCTTCCATTTTCACCATTGCCCATCATCCTCCCGACACCAGTAGTTGACAACTGATCTCATGTTGGGAAAATTTGTGAAGAGAAATATTTCACCTAAATCTAAGTGGCTAAATAATTTCTCCCTCTGTTGCCAGGAATCCTCCCAAAAAAGAGTCGTCCTTCCTCCTCGTATTTCCTAGAAGCTATGTTGTCTTATAAGATCTATGTTAATCGCTGCCAGGTTCCAAATATTAGATCCTTTGGGGTTGACATCTACTTTCAATTATCACGTAATGGTTATAGGCATATCATATTTTCTTTCCCAGTTCAGTTTCCATAGGTCACTTCCTCCTTGAAGCCATCGCCACCATAGTTTAGCACTCATTACCTGGTTTAACACATAGGGATCTCGAAGTCCCAATCCGCCTGCATTTTTTGTTTTGGTGAGCTTTTCCCATGAAAGGAGAGCCCATTTACGAGTGTCTTGCGCTCCTTTCCAGAGAAATTTTTTTAATACTTTTACCATGTTGTTACAGACTATTTTCGGCGCAGCTCTACATGATAACTGATATATGGGGATGGCTTGAAGAAAAGATTGAAGCAGGATAACCTGACTGGGGGAATTCAGAACTCTAAGAGCCCAATTTTGAAGGCACTTCTGAAGGTTGTTAAGGAGGTCCTTCCATCCCGTTATCCTGAGGGAAGAGAGGTTGAGTGGAAAGCCCAAATACTTCACAGGGAATGATCCAATATTGAAACCCAAATACCTGGCTAGGAATCTCTGAGTTACATTATTGGAATTTAAAAATTATACATTTGATTTATCATTGTTTATCAGAGTTCCACATGCTTCCATAAAAATTCTAAGGATAGCCAAAATGGCCTTCGCTTCCCTTAACGAAGCCTGAAAAAATAGCATAATATCATCTACAAACTGCAGATGCAAGAGGGTGAGATCCGGTCTCCATAATTTTAGGCCTTTTAGGTTCCCTTCTACAATTTGTGGTTTAATGAGACAGGTGAGGCCTTCAGCTGCTATAATGAACAAAAAAGGCGATATAGGGTCCCCTTGTCGTAGACCCCTGGAAGAATTAAAATTTTGAGAGGGAACACCATTAAAGAGAATAGAGAAATTTGGGGACGAGATAAACGAAATAAACCAATGTATCCATCTTTGATCAAAACCAAAAGTAGCTATATCGGCCTTCAAATAAGACCAGCTTAGTCGATCATAGGCTTTCGAGAGATCTAGTTTTATTAGCATACCTTTAAATTTTCGAGTGCGGAGAGAGTGAATTGCTTCTTGAACGATGACTATCCCATCCAGAATTTGTCTTCCCTTCACAAAGGCTGTTTGTTCTGTGGATATAATAATAAGAAGGATTGGTTTTAATAGGTTAACCATGATCGTCGAGAGAATCTTGTAGATGACATTACATAACGAAATTGGTCTAAAAACCACAGGAGTGTCAGAATTTTCTTGCTTCGGGATGAGCGAAATAAAAGTAGAGTTCAGTGTTGGGTACACACGTCTTGAGTGCCGAGATTCTTCAACCATTTCCCAAATATCATTTCGCATGAAAATCTAGGTTTCTTGGTAAAATTCTTCTATGAAGCCATCAGGGTTTGGGGCCTTATTTTTTGGCAAATTTTTAACCACCTCTTCAACCTTCTCCAAGGTAATTTCCCTGAGTAGAGCTAGGTTCTGATCTCTTCTAACAATGGAGGGGATATGTCGGGTGATTCTATCTATAGTTGCCCCTCTATTTGGATCTGGTTCTGTAAGCATGTCCTTAAAGTGATTAAACAACATTGTTTCCATTTCTGAATGCTGAAGAACTCGATTTCCATTTGAGTCCTTTAACGAAAAGATTCGATTATGCTATCTTCTCTGAATCAAAGATTTATGGAAGAAGTTGGTATTTTTTCCCCTTCTTTGAGCCATTGGACGTGAGATTTTGTTTCCATAATATTTCTTCTTTCTTTCTCTACTCCTCCAGTTGACTTAGTAGGTTCCCTTCTTCTAAGGCTAAAGCTTCCTTCCTGCCATTTAAAATCATCTGTTGTTGAACACGCTTCATATCTTCTTGCAATCTATGCATATTAGAATGGATGTTTCCGAATTCTGTTTTGTTCCATTTTTTGATTTCCCTCTTTATATTTTGCAACTGTAGCTGAAATGAATGCATTCTGTTTCTGCCCTGTATGGTGGTGGATTCCCACCATTGTTTTTCCTTCTCCAGGAAAGTTGGATCCCTTAACCAGAATAATTCAATACTGAAGGGTCGATTCTTCATACATTCTTTTATATCAATTTCCATATGTATTGGCCAATGGTCATACCCTAAAGATGGAAGAATTGTTGCTTCATAAAATACATCAAGACTGACAAGAGATTTTGAGGCTACAAATCTATCTAATCTGGAGGCTATCTGATGTGCCACCCCTCTTCGGTTATTCCGGGTGAATGTTTCATTCAAAATTGGTATTTCTACCAGTTTGACATACGTAAGGAGGTCTCGAAATAGCTCCATTTCTGGGTCTTCTCTTCTGATTCCTCCTTTTTTTCTGTGAGATTCAAAATCATCTTGAAATCTCCTCCTATCAACCAATATTTCTCCTGATGCATGTTTTGAAGTGTCCTAATATTGTTCAGAAATTCCTCTCTTTATCCTAGGATATGAGGCCTATAAACTACAGACTTGAGTAAATTTTCCTTCGTTACCACTTATCGAAAGCGACCAGTAAGAATGCGCGATAGACCAATCCAGTCCTCTACTATTACCTCTATAAGATTCCATAATATGGAAATTCCCCCTGCTGTGCCTCGAGAATATATTGCCATTGCTTCATAGTGTGGTTTAAATGACTGCATTATACTTTCCAATTTTTGGCTATGGAATTTCGTTTTTTCAATGCCCGAGGTAGGCATTGTCCCCTGGTCTTGGCTTGCCACTTGGCTCCGAGTACCGGTCCTACATTTTGAGTTGCCCCACCTTGAGAATTTGAAGGCCTGCTACTTTGTTCCCCAGTAGTTATATTTATGTAAGAGGGGGTCGACCCCCGCCGCCCCCGCCCCCCCCTCCTCGCGCCCCGAGGCTGCAGCCATGCGGCCCTCTAGGCACTGCGCTACCTGGTTCTCCTTCCTCGAAATTCCTGTACAATTTCAGCCCGAAACCCTAGCAGTTCATGGTAGTTTCTTGGAGCTCGGTTGATGGCTCATTTTTTTTTGTATATATTTTTTTAAATGTTATAAATGAGAAACCTCCAATTTTTCACTTGTGTTAGTGTTTTTACAATAGGAATGGTAAATTTCATTAATATCGAGGAATGATTATGAAATAAGATCATAAGAAAAAATAAAATAAATATTTTACAACATACATATATTTTCTTTTGTAATATTAATATTAGATAATACTATTTAATTTTAGGTCAAATAGAAAACTAATGAGTAGTCAAACAACTTACTCAATAAGGAATACCTGAAAAATTAATAATAAAAATAAAACATTTATGTAAAGTTTAGACTAGTGACATTTTAAAATAAATGGAAAAATGAAATTTTAAGCATGTCATTAGGATTGTACAGAACTCAATTGACTTTGGACACATCATGAAATAGTTTATTTTCCTTACAAGTGGCTCTCACTCTCAACACCTTCCCATAAAGTTGAAACTAAAACATGATAAATGCTAATCCCCACATAAACTAATTGATCAGTACCTAATGGATAACAAGTTATCCTATGTGAGTAGTTGAACTTATTTATAACACACATGCTTACTTAGTTGAACTCATTTATGATGCACATTCACCTCATTATAACCAATAGATACTTAAATTTAATTAAGATTCGTGTATTTCCCTAGTTCTAACGAGACAAAATTTTGTGACAATAATTATGTGTGAGACAGAGTTTAGTATTTGAGTTGTAGGGTTTGACCAAGTTATGCAACGACACTAATTTCCAATGCCTTATGTCACAACTTACAACTTAACAAGTGTTCATAAATATGCATGTGAGATCATGAGTTTCATAGTATTATGTAAAAGTTACAGTTATTTTTCCCCGATGGGAATGATCTTCTAGACACAGGCGAATTGTTGGGTGGTGTGCCATACACTATAGGCTTCATATATGTTTAAATGAAGTGGAAGGGGATTTTTGTGGAGGGAGATAAAACTACTAGCTCGGTCTGCATCTCTAAATTGGTAGTTATGCAGAGGGGTTGGCTAAGGTACGAGGTTAGTACAAATGGAGGCGAAGTAGGCTCCTCTTCCTCCCTCAGGTGTTCTGAGTTGGTGGGTTCTCTATATATTCTTGTTTTCTCATAGTGGTATGGTATTATTTGTTGGACGTGGGGGCGCAATGTTGTTCAGGTGCATTTGTTGAAAGTTTTCAAGCTAATTTCTTGGCCTGGTATCGAATGGTGGTATGTTTCATGTAAGCTAATCTTGTTCCTTCCCTTGTCTATTTTATTGGAGGTCATATATATTTTTCTTTGGTTCTTCAAGTAATTTGTAGCTTTATGGGTTATTAGTAATTTTAGTCATGGTGCTTGCTTTCTAACGATGGTTGGAATAGTGACTACCGTGCTGGAGTTTTGGGTAATTGTCCTAGTTTATTTTGGTCAATTTTCTCTCTGGTCTATCAAGTCGTTGGAAGAATTGTGGTTTATTTTTAATTCAGTTCATGAAGCTTACCTTCTAACAATGGTTGAGATAGAACTTTCTAGTTTGGTGTTCTGGTTACTAGCCCTGGTGCGGTTTGGTACATTAGCTCTCTGTCTAGATAGAGATAAGGATTCTGGGTGCTATCGTTGTCTCTTGAAATTTGGTCTATTATTTGAAGTTTTTACCTCATGGTGGAGGAGTTTTGTCATTTCCTTGTTCTATATGAAGATAAAAAATTCATCAAATTGTCTCTTGTTGTATGGTTTTTGGGTGATGACCTAGTAGTACTCAGGTCAGGCTTTCAAGTAGGTGTATTTTGTCCCTTTTCTTATTTTAGAGGGAGGTGTTATTGTTTATCTTGCTCTTAATGTTCTTTGGAAAGTAATCTCATGCCTCCTTGGTAAAGGATGAGTAGTAGAAGAGGTGGAGGAGGCAATGTCGAAAAAACGAGAAGTTGTCCTTTTTCCTATGACTATGTGGCCATCTTCTTTGATGCAGCTCCTTTGGAAGTTAGGAAAGAGATTTTATTTCTAGAGAGTAAAGAGATTGAGGACCACCCTTATCACTCAGATTCTGAGGTGATGGGGAAGGATTTGAAATGGGTACCAGAACCTATAAAATCTCGGAAGAAACGACTTCATTTGCTAAATTAGTTGTCCTTACACCAGTAAATGGCCAATTTGTTTTTCTTTATATTTAAGGATATTAAAGTTTAGGAATACAATCTATTTTCTTCGCTAGTGGATGTCCGAAGAATAATTCGTAATCTTAGGTACTCTTTGGATAGTATAGACTCTTGATTGGATTGCGTTGAATTTTTTCTGGTGAGAAACTCTTCCTATGGATAACTTAATGATCCTATGGTTGATGATGGAAAAACTCCCACTATTATTTCCTCTGATCAGGATTACAGATGGTGGAATTTAGAGTCTTGTTGTTATTTTTTTAAAATGTCTCTCGACTACAGATAGTATGATAGTTAGATTTTCAGGGAGTGTTCTGAAGATCTTAAGTGATAAAATATTTTCATATGGTCTCTTGTATGTAATTTTATGGATTTTTATGGTCTCGTTAGTGGTGAAAAGAGTAGAAGGAGTAGCTCTTCATTTGGTTTCTTTGTACATGTTCTGGAGGAGGAGGGTTCCCTTTGTTTTTGTAGATATAATGCTCACATGGTTTTTTATTGGCGGTTTATTTTTCTATGCTACTTGGCAGTGTGTTAGCATCAAACTATGCTCTATTTTCACTCATTTTCTATGCACATGTAACTTGTAATGTGCCAATTGAGGCTTGTTTCAACATAAAAATGCATCTTGGCTTGTCATGGGCTTGATTGCCATGTGGGCCTTTGTCTCTAAGTATGTGGCTTCTATTTCGTGATGGATTGGTTTTGAGGGGCACTTGAGAGGAAGTATGGATGGTATAGTATTTTGAAAAGGAGACACTTGAAGACTATAGCTCAGTTTTCAAACACTTTCCTCTGTTAATGGTTAATACTTTATGTTTACAGTTCTCTCGTTCCTTCTTGTTTTCATGACAATTGTTACTGACACACACTCTGTAATATCCCAAAATGGGGATGCAAAAATACATCAACACAAAACTGGAGTAGCAGTGATAAATCAACTCATAAAATGTAAGGAGAGAACATAGCCATCATATTAATGTTACAACAGCAAAATGTATACAAGATCTTGAGGAAATAATCACTCAAGTTAGGCAATACAAGCCTCAAGAAAGCATGTACATGAAATATGAAGTATACTGCTACATAGAAAATTCCCAAGGCTATGACAATGTAGTTTTATTAAAGACAACTGCTGCTGGAGTATGTCAATACATGGATATGGAAATATACATCTAATAGAGTTCTGGGAACAAAGATATAAACCCCCAAAGACAAGTCAAGGACAACCCGGAAAGGATTTCCTAAAATATGCAAAAGTACAAAAATGCCGGAGTTGCAGTCCTAGGACTGAATAGCAGCTGCAACTCAAGAACTAGATGGAGATGGATGAAGATGCTGCACAAGATGAATAAACCTCCTCTAATGGATCTTCCAAGTGAAAGGCTGATCCTAACACTGAAGAACTCACCCTCCAACAATCACTACAAAACCCTCACTGCAAATGCTCACTGAAAATAATGCAGTCAAGGAGAGGGAATGCACTGTAGGAGATAGAAAATGTATTTTCCAAGTGCCAAGATCTGAAATCTACTCCAAAGGCTTCCTCATTGATCTACCAAAGGAAAGAAAGCTTCCTCCTATGAAAAATAAGCTCCGGAAGTGGTGTTGTGAAACCTCCACTGCAACACCCTACAACACAACGTTATACTCTGTAGAAATAACACTGTAGCTGAAGGAGGTGGCTTGGCCTTAAGCCTGAATGTGGAGAAATGAAGTGCAATCTCCCTCAAGAGGCCTCTCAAGAAAGGAGAAGGAATTCCTAGACAGGAATGCCTTGTGCTAAGAAGCACAACATTCTCAACTAAACAGTTGAAGAAAGCACAATAGTCATGCAGACCACAAATTCAATAATCCATTTCATAACATGTATTTGTATGGCTGCCTTGCCCTCCTTATATACAAGTGGAAGCCTTCTCATCTTGGGTCCCACTCATTTAGGTTTCCTCCACCAAGGAATCTTCCTCCCACTATCATTGCATTGTCTCCATAGATGATCTCCACCTATTATGCCAACGCAGTTGACTTGGTCAAACTTGACCTTGTCCACATGAAAATGTCCCTTTTCACACATGAGGGTGTGAAATCCAGACATAATAATGATCCCTTTTCACATCATAAGGGATTTTATTCCTATTTATGAAATGTATGGGCCTCCTTACCAATTTATTCATCTCCTAGGTGTAAAAAGCAAAAATCATTATTCCAATTATCTGCATGCTAATTTTGGAATATTACACACTCATTCTTAGTTTATTCCCTATGGAATTGTAATTTTTTTATGAGGGGGCTAAACAACTAATGTATATCTTTTGTCACTAGTTGCAATGGGGGTTTTGGTATTGTTGTAATAAAGTTTATTTGGTTTGGAGGTTCTTAGTGAAGCTAGTGCTTCTGGAATGATATGAACTTGATGTTGAAGATGTCAATGTAAATCTCCTGTTTTGATTATGAATATAAAATACTTTAATTCACCAAAAAAAAATTATAGTTATTGTAAGAATCCATAGTTTAAATTTTCTACGTTTTAATTTTTTTTTTTTGTTATATTTTTCTAGTTAATTTCTCTGAAATTTTGTAGGGATTCGTTGAAATCCCCGAGTAGTGTAGTTTGCATAATTTGAGTGCCTCAAATTTTTTTCAAAACATTAAATCCATATATACATTCAAAAAAAGAATTTTAAATAATATTAATATATATAATTTTACTAAAAACTATACGATAAAAAAAAAGCACAATAATTAAATCTAACTACACTTTTTAAAAATACATTTCAATATTACTCCTCAGCATCTCTTTCAAATTTAGGGCTTTATTAGTCCATGAGGTCTTGGAAACATGGTGATCGGGTGCTATGTTAAGGCACACCTTGATGTGAAGTCACTAGTTCAATTCCCCGCCCCGATTGGGGTGATATATTGGACATGATGAAGATAGAGTCCTACCAAGCTTACAAAAAAAATTAGGGCTTTATTACAAGTCCAATTAATGATTATTAACACTCATTATAATGAATCCCACAAAAAAATTCTTTAGCATTGCATCATTGACTTACTAATAATTTCCCTCTTTTAAATAGTTTTGTTGGAAGATAATAATATTTTTTTAATTTAATGTAATATAATTGATTTTTCACTAATTAAAATATAATTTGGTTTTTATTTTTATTATATTATTATAATAAAAAATTATTTTGAAATAAAAATATCATAATAATTTTGTATTTTTTAATTTTAATAAATTTTTTTTTTTTAATATTATTATTTTTCTAATTAATAATTAATTATATATATGTATGGGGATAATTTTTATATTTTCTAAATTGAAGTGCTAAGGGGCAGCTCAATTGGTGAATGCCATGATATGAAGTATTGTGTAAACTGAAAGATCCAAGTTTCAAATCCCATTGAAGTAACCCAATCTACATAGAAGATTGGCATAGGCCCCAGAGATATAGTGGTAGTGACCAGAACGAGCACGAGCCTGACCTAGTTGTCGATTCCTCTGATACCAATATATATATATATATATATATATATATATATATATATATATATATATATAGATATATATATATATATATTAATTTTAATTAAAAAATAAATTGATTTTCAAGTTTTTTACTATATTTATTATGATAAAAATATTATTTAAAATTTAAGACATTAAAAAGATTTTGAATTATTTAATTTTAATTATATATATTTTTAAGTATTAATCTTTTATTAATCTCCTCCTTTAAAACAGAATTGTCAACAATTGGTTCCTGTCCAGTTAGATCACAATGGTTGGGTTAAAGTCGGCAAAAAGAAAGTGAAAAAATGTCGTTTGGAGGTTCCTACCCACTCTGGGTAGACCCCTTTGTCTTGTTTTATGCTTTCAGTTCTCCTTGTTACTTTCTGCTTGTACTAGGTTGTTTATAGGGGCCGAGGTTGATGTCTATCATTTCCAGCTCCCCTGTTTCTTTACTTTGCCTTTTGGAAAATCTCTGATTGTACCATATGGTTTTTTCTTAATAGATTTAGTCTTATTTAGAAAATAATAATAATAATAATAATAATAATCTAATTTTAAGATTATGACTATAGGACCCCCTTGTTTCTGGGACAATGGACTACTTTCTTCTATACAATGATTTGACTGCGAAAGTCTATGGAGGTTTACATACTCTACTCCTCTTTGAATTTGAACATGTGACCTCTTAGGAGGAAGCATACACTTTTTGTCATTAATTCCACTCAAGCTATACCACAGGGGCTTCACTTAATGAACCTTTGACATATAATGTGTGTTCATGGCATACTAAACAATACTCTTACTTTGACGACACACTAGAAAATGCCTCTAAAAATCACATTATTTAACCCCCTACCAATACGAACCCTATACACCTTCCCAATTTAAAAAATCCCTATTTTCACTAGATATTGTAGGTATCCATTTTTTCATTAACATTTTTTATACCCATTTATTTTTTTTCATTAACTTTGAGCTCCATTTTTTATACCGGTCAATATAAAAACCCTTTACCCCTTTTATATGCTCAATATATTATGTCATTTTTTCCTCAATATATATCCCCAATATAAACACATGTGGTATTGTATTACTCCCCAATAAATCCCTAATGAAATATATATATATATATATATATATATATATATATACAAATACATAAAATTTATTTCATATGTCACACCTAAATTCAATTTATCTCCATTTAAACTACCAATTCACCATGATATGATAGTAATGGTTGATTAACCCCCTTCATAACTCAACATTAATGAAGTATGAAATCTGAAATTTTGAGTTTTTTCCCACTCTCTTTTTTAAACTTGTTAACCCACTTTATTATTATAAGAATTGAATCCTTGCTATTATAATTAAGTGTATAATTTTTTCGTAATGTAGGAATTTTTATTTTATTTAGCATTTAAAGTAGCATAATTACGCCGAAAGGCATTCTCTTTGTTGGCTTGGGGTGAGCAAACACTATTCACTCCAGCCAATGAAAAGCTTTTCTTATTGCCCTTCCAGCCAGTAAGATTTAAACATGTGGCACCTCCTCCAACCAATTAAAATTTTCCATTTTTGTCTCCGCTTTGCATTCAACCCAACAACCGGTGGCCAAGGTCACTTTTTGAGTCTCTGGTCATTTTAGGAAATGTTGTCCATATAAAAATACCTGTGTAGATTTCCTGATACGAGTGATGTGGCAATTTTACACGACAAATTCATTTCATTTTGAATTCGTTCTGATTTTTTTCCAGGATATTTTTATTACCGATATTCAACGCTTTTATGTCTTGGTAGATATTCATTAAAAGAAAAATCATTCTGACATTCAGTTCCATCCCATCCATTCCGCCAAAAATTATGACAGAGACTTTGGAGTTTTTTTTTTACGCGTTGTTTAACATTTAATCCATCAGTCGTCGAATCGTCCATTGCAAATTTGGAACGTAGTTGAGATGAAACTTCACGAAAGCATTTTTATTATGGATTGCATAGAATTCGAGGAGCTAAACATCAGAATTTGCAGATAGATTACACAAAAAAATGGATCGCTATCAAAGAATCATTTTCTACATGGGACAATTGTCATGTCAACAGTAAGAATTCAAGGCGCTGAACAACAGAGTACACAAATACATTTCATTATAGGATGGATGGCTATCACAAAATTGTTTTTGTCACACAACAGTCGTCATGAGTGTAACTATTCGAGGATTTGAACATTAGAATATTCAAAGAGATTCCATAAAAAAATCGATCTCTCTCACGAAATCGATCCTGTCAGAGGAAATTGTCATGTCAAAAAGTGTATATTTATAGTCAGGTTCAGGGAAGTTAAAATAGTACGAAAATCTAGTAGTTCAAGAAAGCTACAATTTTACATGGAAGAAAATATTGAAAATTTATGTTTGTTTTTTGATAAAATTTTGTAGAAATTTATGGAAATATAACTTTGTAAAAACTAGATTTTAGGTGCATTTAGGGTTTTTGATAGTGCTGAAACTATTTCCATCGTTGAAAAACAATTTAAACATGCTCACAATCAATTTGTTTTGAAAAAAAATATGACTAATTCAAACCAAAAATGGTTGTGTGAAAAAAATGTGGTCTCTATGGACAACGCTATGAAACTTGGTAGAGATTGGTTAGGATTACATATTTTTATAGCTTAGAATAACAAACTTGCACTAATTATCAAATCTGCATTAAAATTATTATGATTAATTAGAATCACAATTTTGTGCTATCATAGTGTGTGTTACTATGATGGCTTGGAATGGAATTGCAAGTTTGCACTAGCTATAAAATCTGCATAATTTTAGTGTCATTGTGATTGCTTAGAATCATAATTTTAGGCTATTTATAAAATGTGATGAGTTGAAATTACAAGTTTGGGGTAGTTACTAATATAGATCCATCTTAATCACTGATCGAACATGAGCATCAATTTTTTTTAAAGTACAAAATACAATGTCTAATTTTTCATTGTTTAGATTGTATTGTTTACCTATATGTTCTCAAGCTCTAGACTCAATAAGAATTGCATATTTTTAATTTTAGTGTTACCTGTTTTTTTAAAGCACTAAATCCATTCATGTAATTTAAAAATAAATTTTATACTAAAAAAGCACGGCTTAAAACAAAAACTGTATTATTAGATTCCAGGAAAATTCCAAATCCTAAAAAAAAGTTGGACTGCACCACTAATGAAAATTCAATCTCCAAGTACAATTTTGTCTGGTCACATTTTAATGTGGTTAAGCAACCAAACTAACATCTGGAACACCTGCTCCACTCGATTCTCTGTCCAGATATGATGAAATTGGTTGCATTTGGACTGCTATATACTTTGGTTTGTTTGTTTCAAGAAGAACGTCCTACGCATGGCTTCATATTTGATTCATGTCGCTATATCCTGGAAGCCATTAACTTCGTTTCCAAGAATAGAAACTTAGAATGGTATTTTTATATACTAAACCCATATTTCCCTCTAGCTCCAGTATCCCTCCTCGTGACAGGGACCACTGAATGTTGCATGGTTATACAACCCACTGAATTGACTGGAACAATTGCTTTGCTTTTGGTTTCAAGGATCTCATTAAATTACTCTTCAAACGACCTTTGATGTTTTGGCTGCTTATATCGACGTACTAGGTCCACCTGGCAGTGTGTTCAAATCATGGAAGCTCGTTACGTCAATTCTCTTGTGATATGAAGAATCAAAAGAGTATATTTACGCCAAAAGGCATTCTCTTTGTTGGCTTGGGGTGAGAAAACAATGTTCACCCAAGCCAATGAGAAGCCTTTATTATCGCCCTTCCAGCTAGTAAAATTTAGACATGTGGCACCTCCTCCAACCAATTAAAATCTTCCATTTGGCCCTATTACCATATATTATTTTCTGTGCTCGGAATTCCAAGCATGGAAGAAACATACAAGTTTGAGGAGGCACATATAGTTAGATTCAAATGAAGTAATTTCTACCCAGAAGAGGCAGCTCGAGTTAGCAGACCAACTGAGACTCTAGCTTTGTACAAGCAAGAAGCGAGAAGGCGAGAGGTTTTTTAGGGTTTGCATGTGACCGTGCGGGTTTTTCGTTGTTTTGGGTACTCAAGTGGTTTTTTTCTAGTTAGGATAAGATGCTGACCCCCAAGAGGAGGGGTTGGACTGGATGGTCTCCCAAGATGCCTCCTCCTCCTCCTCTGGTCGAAGACATGTAGGTTCAAGTCACGTCACGACGGTCGCGACCACAGTAGGAGGGAGCAGCGGAGGTAGGGCTTTAGTGGTCATGCACGTTACCAAACTCGAAGCTGAGGTCAGTCTCTATCTTTTATTTAAATCCTCGTTTGGCCTTTGTAGTGCCCTGAAACTGATTCTAACATGATGTAAAAATTAAAATGTTTTATAAAAACTATAACCCAGCTATGTTTTTTTTAAACCCTCTTTCTGATTCTGCCTGAAATTTGTACATATAACTGGATATGAAATTGATCTTACAATTAACTTTATTATTTTTATGAATAGAATCAGCGGGAGTTATACCCATGACCTATGAACCTCTGCAATAAACCCTCTCTTTATATCAAGAAATGCCTCTACTTGTATCTACCCTGTTGTAAAAATGAAATAGAGGGTTTTTTGTGATTGAATGACCTCCCCTTAAAATTAGAACATATTTTTCTACTGAAGCTTGTGGGAATTAAAGGGCGTCTGTACGAACTTCTGCATCAAACCCGGTCTTTCAGAGCAGGTTCCTTTTATCTCTCTAATTTCATTGTGTACTCTTGTAGCTAAGCTGTGAGAATACTTACACCGACACGGTTGGAATTATCTTGAAAACGTTGAAATCCCAAAAAAATGATGTTATGCTGCCCGTTTAACATATTTATGTGAATTATTTTTTTGTGGTAGAGTCGACTTATTTTCGCTCGAATAAAAGGTTCATGATGAATTTGTACTTATTTTGACAAGTTAAATTATCAAGAAAACATCGTTCTGCTGTACATTTACCATATTATGTAAATTTTCTTCTCACCCTCATCTTCTGTTTTGGTTTAGGATATCCACATGTAAAAGGTCTTGAGCACTAACCAACAAGTTCTATTGTTGTATGTTTGAATTCTATGTGTTCACCTTGTAATAGTGATGTCTCTTTGGAGTTAAGCGATATGACCTCCCACCTTCTCTCACCGCTAACCTATTGTGGGACCTAAAAGTTTCCCAAATGGGAGTGCTTTGATCCAAAACAAGTTAATATCAACTAGGACTCATCTTCATGGCATAAGAACTTTAGATTGGATAACTGGGGATAGTACAAATAACTATGTTTCATAGTTAAAAGCCAAAAATCCATGTAATCCATAACATGTCCATTTCATAAGTTTTCCTCTTCAATGTGATATTTTTCACCCCATAAGTTCACATTCATTATGTACCCTTACATGTAGCACAACATAATTTATAGCGCCTCCTTTCGGCGTTACCTTGCATCTCGGTGCAATTGTTAGTGTATATGGTATTGATTTGTCATCATCTACTATTATGAAAACTAAAGTGGTGGTAGAACCATGAAATATTGATCATCCAAAAAATATGTTTAAAAGATAAACAAAAAAAATATGGAGGTTCCATTCCAAATACCTATACTATCCAACCAAATAGATAATACATCTTTCTTAACAAAAAAAACATGAAAGTAAACCAAACAAACAAAAATAACTCATGAGGACTAGGTTGAGTTGGAGGCGTCCACCTCTATTATCTCTTTACCATAAACAAGAAAGCTTCCAAGTTGTAATATTCCTAGTTAGCCTCAAGCTAATTGGAATATTAAATTATTCTTTACGTTTCTGTTCATGAATAAGTGTAGAAGGGAGGAACATAAAAACTCCTAAAATCAGTGAATAAATCAATGCCCCATGTGAACAAGGCTAAATCTGGGATACTTCAATAAAACACCCTTATGTGTGAAAGGGGTTGAGACTTTTGACTTGGTCAATAGGACCAAATCAACAGTGCTGTCTAGATACAATGAACCTCCTAGATGCACAGTGCAGTTTTAGATGGAGGCCACACATGTGAAAGGAGCTAAATCATTGAGATGGTTTAGGGTTTTGCAAGATCTCAATATTATAAAAGGAAGAGGAGGACAATAAGAGAAGGGTTGTTGAAGACCATATTATTTTTGAATAATATGTGTATTTAGGCATTTCTCATTCTCTTGGTTATTTAGCAGAGAATAGTGTTGTTTAGCACAAGGATCTCCTCTTTAGGAATCCTTCTCTTTCCTTGAGTAGCTCTTGGAAGAGACTTGTAATTCTTGACCACTATCAGGCTTAAGGCCAAGCTTCTACTTCCAACTACAACTTAGATCCTGTTGAGGGTTTGGTTTTCTTTGTAAGCTGCAGCAAGTGGAGGCTAGATCTACTCAGATCTAGGCCAATCTGGTGCCCCTTTTTAGTGGGAGAGGCTTCTATCCCATTGGCAAGAGTGTTCTGGATCATTGGAGCTTCAAATCTACATCTTGGCATCAGGCCAAACTATTCATCAAGCCTACAGCGCAGTCCCTCTTCCATTACTGCATTATCTGCAAAGAGGAAAGTTGTAGGGTGTTTTGGCAAAGTTTGAGGAGTGATCTCTAGTGTTGGGAATTTTCCCTTCACTGTGGTGATCCATGGATTTCTATTCTTATCCATGTCATATTTGGATCTGATCTGAATAATCTTGTATATTCTTCAGAAATTATGAATAGATCTACAAATCTTCTGCATAGAATCTCAGATCTACTCCATGTGCTTCATGATTTGTTGAAATCCCCAAGGGGAATGTAAAGTAGAGACATTATAGTGTATGGATCTATCATAGATCTGATTTTTCATACATTATTTTTCTATAGATCTAATTTGTAATCTAATGCTGCAGTACACTCAATAAAATAATGCTGTCAAGCCTTTGCGGTCAATTCTGTGTGTTGCAACACCTCATTCTTGAGGGTTTCTTCATCAAAGTCTTCCATTTTTCTTCATGTTCTGAGCAATAAAACTCAAGATCAGATGTTTTCATCATATTTTATCAGAAATCATCTTTAAAAGACATTGTGCATGCTTCAGAAACATTATTTTTAGTCAAGTCATGGGATTTCAGTGTTTTTAATCCATACCGGCACCAGGAGATCTATTTAACTAAGCAAAAGTGATTTTTTTTCAGATATTTTCTGGGCGTGAGTCCAAAATTACATATTCTGAGGGATCCCAACGTTATTTTTCCCTATTATCATGGAAATATCTGAAAATAACGTTTTTAGGGCATAAATAACTGCTTTTCCTCACTTTTGGCTAATATAATGGATCAAATTTATTGCTGCTGTAAATGTAATTGATGGATATGTGTTTCAAACACATTTTATGATTTATTTCTCATTTCTATTCCAGATTTTTGTTCAAGTATTGCTGCGTCCCTATTTGGGAATATTACAGTGGCATCAAAGCAACTTTCTTGGCACAGCCTGTGCTTTCTTTGAAAGAGCCAATATGTCTTTTCATGAAAAGAAGATACTGAAGGAGAAGTATGATTATGCTAAAGATACAGAAGAAAAGGGTAAAACCCCTTTATTTGGAAGAATGAAAGGGAAAGAGTTGTCAAAAACGCTGTTCCAAACTCTATATGAGCTTAGAGGAGAAATCAAAGAAATGAAGAGGGGAAGACATGAAGGTCCCTCAAAAATATATTTACATGAAGAAATCCCCAGTTCTTCATCTTATATGTGCAAGCACTCATCTACACAATCAGATCCACAACGTTATTCTATGCCCAGATTTACTACAAGAGAGATGAAGGAAGAAGATGCACCAAAGGAGGAGAATTTGAGTGATTATCTTCAGGAATATGAATCTAAATCTTGGAAAATCAAGGAGCACTTGAGCTTCCAAGAGTTCTTCCAGCTCAAGGAGGAAAGGAGATCTAGCAAGTACAATAGAAGGAGAAGAGGTAGATTCTTTCTACCAAATTTTGATGGATCCTCCACATGCACAACCAAAGCATGAATAGATCAGCTAGACTCATATTTGGATCTACATCAAGTTTCAGAAAATGAAGCCCTTAAGGTTGCAGCGCTACATCTTAAAGGTAAAGCTTATGCTTGGTGGTTGTTTGAATCCTTTTCATTGAAGAATGCAAATATATCTACTTATGCAAAGTTCACTAGGAGAATGGTGAAGATATTTGATGCAAAACAAACTAAAACATCTTTGATTGAGCTAGCAAAGCATGAGCATGCAAAACCCTTGCATGAGTTGGAAAGATCTGTTTTGAAAACTCCACTTCAGATTTATGTTGAAGGGGATAATTTTTTTTTTAATACCTTGTCAGAGGCAAGATCCCCATTACATGAAGATATTTCTTCTCAAAAGAAAATCATGGAGATTCCTCTTTCAAAGGAAGACCAAGATCCAAGGTCTCTCATTGATAATGAGGCATTCTCAAATATTGATGAGAAGGAAGAACAAGAGGGCAGTAACAACGTTGTTACTTCAGAAGAAGACCCATCATCACATGGGAATGAACATGAAGTTATTGTTTCAAGGGAAAGAACTTTTTCACCTTTGCAAATGATTCCCAAGGAGCATTCTGTGACAACATTATTGGGCAGTGATACCTTGCTTAAAGTAAGAGGAGGAAGGATGGATCAACATCCAATGATGAGGAGCATGCACCCTTGTTTATTTCAAATGGTTTCCAATCATGAGAAGGAGACTGAACTATGCAGCAAGAAAAGGGACACATCAGTCCAACCATTCATACAGTCTACTTCAGATCTTGATGTCTCTTTACATGGAGGCATTCCACCATAGAGACCCTCTGATGGGAAGAAGAATAAAGTGTTCTCTCAACCTTGTACAACAGTGACATATTTGGCTACCACAGCGCTAAGATCTATTGATGGATTCCAAGGAGGGCTGAACAATTTTCTGAAATTGATTTTTCTATTCCTCACTCATCTATTTACGCTGAAAAAGAATAACTTAGAGATCTATGATGACATTAGCATGGTGTCAAATTGCCACTCCATAGATTTGGGGCAGCAAATGATATCTCTACATACAAAGAAGATTTCTGAAGAAGACAAGAGGGGGCCAACACTCTTGTATGCATGGGCCAAACTATGGAAGTTTTGGAAAAGAGAAACCTTTCAAAAGAAGGTTGATCTTCCTATTCTTCAATCTTGTCTTGCACAAGATCAACTGCAAGAGAGGCAACAAAGATGGAGTAACTTTACTCCCACACATGAATTTGGCATTAAGAATTTCAAAGAGGAGGACCATGTATGAAAGAAGCTTCAGATCAGATTTCTACGGTGCTGTCATGGTTGGGGAGATTGGATCCATATTGGAAATCACAACTGTTGGTGGAATATTCCAAGGATCTTCACACATGCATGATTCTTGATTACCAGCTACTAGATGAGTGCTATTTAGTCCAAGATGGATTCATCTATGATCATGGTAGGATCTTCTTATCTAGAGCCTCCAAGCTCAAGGAGAAGTTACTACAAGGAGCCTATGAAGAGTTCTCTTTCAGCCACACATATTCTATGAAGCTCAACAACATCATCTTGAGGAGCTATTATTGGGAGGGCTTTGAAAAATAACTATATTAGCATTGTCAACGATGAATGAACCTTGTGGAGTTGGAGCAGCAACAAGACTCTAAGATAGAGTTATTTCAGCCAAATCTTCCTACCTTGGAAGGAGGAGAGAGATCCATACACCACTCCACTTGTATAAGGAGAACTATTGGTGAAGAGCATACTTATATAAATCGTGTTTTATTTTTTGATTGTATGCATTCTTTTACTATGTATATGCAGGCCATGACTCCTAAGAGGAGTGCTATACCTTATAAACTTCATGGCAAACTTTGGGCCAAAACTATTTCTGATTATGACCACTCCCTTGGTGAACAAAGGGACATTTTGCAGCATGATGGGTGCTTTCCTAAGGCACCAAATATATATTCCACTTTCAGCCATGGAGATATGTTACGGGCATAAAGTAAGTGGTGGGAAAACCACTTACCACATCTAGATCTGAGGCAGGCAAGAGATGCATTGCATTGGTTTCTCTTGGGTGAGTGTGGGTACTCCCCAAAGATTCATATTTTCTTGTCTCATGCCTTGTGTGTCAATGGGAGGAAGCATAAGAAGAAGGCATGGTTGCTTTGGTTGACAAGAAGAGAGTTTGGAAATTACATGTTAAATCTCATGTCCATGTATTTACTTTTGGTTGGGATGTATCTCATGCATTTACATGTATTTCTATTTGGAATGTATCTCATGATCATGTATGTACTTGGGAGAAAATGTAACTCTCACATGAGGAGGCATAGGAGAGCTTGTTTGTATCATGATGATAATGATGCTTTGATCTTTGATGGGAAAATGATGGGAGGGATGACACATTGGTTGGATGTGTCCATTGGGAATGAAACTTCCCATACTTATGCATACTTCAAGAAGAGGATGGAAAATTATATGGCTGCTACAATGTGTCTTTCATTTCCTTATGTAAGAAGCCATATGATTGACTTATGTCTTTGGGAAAAGTCTCTCACATGGGAAGAATTTTGGCAAGACATGTGTTACTTGAGTCATAATCAGCTAACACCTCTTATCCTCTACTATTTTCAAGCTTTGAAGAAGCTTATGGCAGCAAAAAGATGGTTGGGTGGCCACTTATTGTACTATGTTTTGAGGCAGCAAGAAGAAGAGCAACGTTGGTCTCAATGGAGGAACTATTGTCACCATGACACTTGGTCCATGTTTCTTTTGGAACGCATATGGTGATGATAATTTATTCACTATATGCATGGAAGATTGGGCAAGGAGAGTCCCTAGAATCAATGAAGGGAATCATGAGGTTCCAAGTATCTTTTGGCTTCATGAGGGCTATGTTATTGCAGCCCAGGATCAACAGCTCCACATTTTTCATAAATGGAGGGAGAGACAACGTGAGTTGAACATTATTACCTCTCATTTCCATCCATGCAGCCCCTACACATTGCATAAGGAGGGGATTGGTGACTATTTCTGTGAGCTACCAAGGATGGCTCACTTTGTTTGGATGATAGCATGGAGATTGAAGCTTCTCATGAGGGTTGAAGCACCCAATTTTCATCATCTCCCATGCCTTGAGAAGACTAATGGATAGCATATGTTTCTTTCTATGTATCTCCCACTTCTTCATGATGACAGCCATTTGGGTTATTCACCAAAGGAAAACTTGTATTCTTGGGAGGAGACAAATCCATTGGAGATTTTGCAAAGTCCTTGTGAGTTGCTTGAGGACAAGAAAAAATTTGGAGGGGAGGACTGTAATATTCCCAATTAGCCTCAAGCTAATTGGAATATTAATTTTTTCTTTACTTTTCTATTCATGAATAAGTGTAAAAGGGAGGAACATAAAAACTCCTAAAATCAGTGAATAAATCAATGCCCCATGTGAACAAGGCTAAACCTGGGCTACTTTAATAAAACACCCTTATGTGTGAAAGGGGTTAAGACTTTTGACTTGTTCAACATGACCAAATCAACAGTGTTGTCCAGATGCAATGAACCTCCTAGATGCACAATGTAGTTTTTGATGGAGGCTACACATGTGAAAGGAGCTAAACCATTGAGATGGTTTAGGGTTTTGCAAGATATAAATATTATAAAAGGAAGAGGAGGACAACAAGAGAAGGTTTTTTGAATACCATATTATTTTTGAAGATTATTATGTTTGTTTAGACATTTCTAGTTCCCTTGGTTGTTTAGCAGAGAATAGTGTTGTTTAGCACAAGGATCTCCTGTTTAGGAATCCTTCTCTTTCCTTGAGTAGCTCTTGGAAGAGACTTGTACTTCTTTACCACTATTAGGCTTAAGGCCAAGCTTCTACTTCCAACTACAACTCAGATCCTATTGAGGGTTTGGTTGTAATTGTAAGCTGCAGCAAGTGGAGGCTAGATCTACTCAGATCTAGGCCAATCTAGTGCCCCTTTTTAGTGGGAGAGGCTTATATCCCATTGGCAAGAGTGTTCTGGATCATTTGAGCTTCAGTTATACATCTTGGCATCTGTCCAAACTATTCATCAAGCCTATAGTGCAGTCCCTCTTCCATTACTGCATAATCTGCAAAGAGGAAAGTTGTAGGGTGTTTTGGCAAAGTTTGAGGAGTGATCTCTAGTGTTAGGGATCTGCCCTTCACTATGGTGATCCATGGATTTCTGTTCTTATCCATGTAATATTCATATCTAATCAGAATAATCCTATATATGCTTCAGAAATTCTGAATATATCTGCAGTTCTGCTGCATAGAATCTCAGATCTACTCCATGTGCTTCATGATTTGCTGAAATCCCCAAGGGGAATGTAAAGTAGAGACATTATAGTGTATGGGTCTATCATAGATCTGACTGTTCATGCATTATTTTTCTCTAGATCTAAGTTTTAATCTACTTCTGCAGTACACTCAATAAAATAACGCTGTGAAGCCTTTGCAGTCAATTCTATGTGTTGCAGCACCTCATTCTTGAGGGTTTCTTCATCAAATTCTTCCATGTTTCTTCATTTTATAAGCAATAAAACTCCATATCTGATGCTTTCATCATATTGTATCAGAAATCCTCTTTAAAAGACGTTGTGCATGCTCCAGAAACATTCTGTTTAGTCAAGTCATGGGATTTCAGTGTTTTTAAGCCATACCGGGACTGGGAGATATGTTTAACTAAGAAAAAGTGATTTGTTTCGGAATATTTTCTGGGTGTGAGTCCAAAATTACATATTCTAAGGGATCCTAGCATTATTTTTCCCTATTATCATGGAAAAATCTGAAAATAATGTTTTTATGGCATAAATAGTTGCTTTTCCCCACTTTTGGCTGACATAATGGATCAGGTTTCTTGCTAATGTACATGTAATTGATGGATATGTGTTTAAATTTTTTTTTATGAGTTATTTCTCATTGCTATTCTAGATTTTTGTTCAATTATTGCTGCATCCCTATTTGGGAATATTACACAAGGCCTGGCAAGAGGCCCATATGTTCATCAATCCTCTACATGTGTTGATCCTAGGCCTTCATATAGAGTTGGAGCTCATCAAGCATGAGAATAATCTCCTCCTAGCCTCAAGAATATTTAGCAACACTCTACCTAATAAGATCTTCATATGTTGGTGTAGATCCACTGTAAAAAAATTTATGTCTACCCCTGATGTGACCTATGTTGATTATCCAAGAAGCCACTTCCCTAGTAATATCATTATCTAATAAATAACGGCATTGCCATCAATATATTGTTCTTCTTCATTGAGTTCAACTTGAATTACTTGTAGTGTATGATCATGGTAATGTCTCATAGATGATTCAATTCATTAATGAGTTCACATCCTACCTTTGGCCTCATGGTAGCATGATGGCGAGGAATTTTCATCGACTCAACCCCATGACTAAACATATTCTAGGAGGAACTGATAGAAAGGGTGATGTATAGGTTGAATTCCTAGGGAAAGAGCCAACTCCCAAAGATAATGCAACTAAGAGAAATGGGATTGAAGAGGAAAAGACTGAATGCACGAAAATTAAATGAGAAGGAAGGCACTAACTAGTCTATTACTACAAAGGTGAGAAAAGAAACTGTTGGGAGGAACAACAAGCTTGCTGAGAAGCCGGAAAGTCATGTAGTGAAGGAAAGCCACTCTAATTGTGTCATAATTGAAGATTTGAGGTTCACTAAACCAATTAAATTTGAATTCATCATGATCTCTTGAAAGAGTTTATATCCTTTATTCCCATTTGCATGGAAATTGTAGAATTGAGTTGGTGGTGACATATCTGAATAATGAGTAGGCATGTTGAAAGCCTCACCAACCTCCTATCTTAATTAGACTTGGGAGGGGATACCTAGAATATACCCTACCATAATTTCTATGTGGGTCAACTAACATGTCGACCCCCCACCTTTCCTATCCCCTCTCATCCTATATAGGGAATTTAAGTATATAAATGGTTTTGAAGGTTAATTTTAATAAATTTATAGAACTTTTATAAATAAATATTTGGTTGGTCTAATTCCAAACTATCATTAATGCGTATTCTAAGATGAAGATGATATTTTTTTCTTAATGTTTGATACTCGGTGGCTTTCCTCTTGGCGAGTTATTTCAATATCTAGAAGTGTCCCAAATCAAATTATCCTTTTACTATAATAATATATTGTTAAACATTTTTTATGGTTGTCTTTTTTTATAAATTATTTTTGGAGTGAGACTTAGGGATTTTGTATAGACAAAATTTTAGGGCTAATATTTGCAGGTGGGCTAATTTTCAATGTTTTTTTCCAAAAAAACAGATTCATGAATTTCCATTTTTTCTAAAAAATATTTTCGCAAATTTTATAGTATACAACAATATTATGTTAAAAGTCACCAAATTTTTATAGAGAATATATGGAATTATTATAATTTCAAATATTTTTACAAACATATCTCCAAAATTTTTATATTTTGCATAATAGGGACTAGTAATATTCACCAAGGTTTCTATTGGAAATACTGAGAGGGGGGTGAATCAATATTTAATTCACAATTAGTTAATATTTTATTTTCATAAAATTAATTATTTTCATCATCAAGTTAAAGCCATAAATCAATAGTGCACAAAATCAAAGACAATAGACACCAATTTGTTTTAGGTTGAAACTCTTTCGGGAGAAAAAACATCAAACACTTCTCTAGTAATTTTATGAGTACATCAATGCTTCAACTCCAATTGAAATGGGGCAGCCCCAACTCCCTAGTACTCTAGAGAAAGCATTCTAGTTTTATCAGACTCCATTAGATAAATTTTTAGGTCTAAAATGGGCCTCCTAAGGATTATTATAAAATAATAGTGGAAATAATAAAATAAGATTAGATTATATCATCAAATTTTAGAGGGAAAAAAAGAAAAAACTACTTTTATTTAACTAGTATTTTCAACATATATCCCTATGGTTTCACTCAAATTTTGACTAGGAGCACTCGTGGAATGCTAAATTTAATTCTTCATTCAAGGAGTACCCACGATGCATGCTTTTGATGGATCCTGCTACATGAAAAATGAGAAATAAATGAAAAAACGTAATTGCAATCATGTTTTTAATGTATTTTTCATTTTTTGTGTAGCAGGGTCCATCGAAAGTATGCAACATGGGTACTCCATGGATGATGAATTAAATTTTTCATTCAAAAAGTGCCCCCCCTAGAAATTTGAGTAAAATTGCAGGTAGATAAGTTGAAAAAGTAGTTTATTTATTTTTAATCTTTTTACTTTTTTACTGCAAAAATTGTGAATCACCCCCCATGGTTGACATCATCATCTTGAAACCTATTGGTTCTTATAAAGTTTATTTTGGTTGTACATTATTTTAGACCCATTTTAGACCACAAAATTTCTTTAATGAAACTCTTGAACGAACCTACACCATGTTTTATTGGCACCAACTAGAAGGTGCTCCAACACCCTCCAAGCTCCAACTTTCCCTAGCACCACCTTGAAGTGTTTTCACATTCCAACCTAAAGGTGAATTTAACCACCTGCCTAGCACTTCCAAACCACCCAAAAAATATAGTAAAAGGACACACAATTTGGGGCTCTCATACCAGAGATAATGATCCACTTATAATGATTTTCAACAAGACCCTTACTGTTAAATTATTTCAGTTATCTGATGAAACCTTTACAAATGTTGGAAGCGTTACCAATATCAAAACACTTACAAATGTTAGAACCCTTACTACAAAATTGGATTGAAGATCATTAGATTCTTTCTTTCAATTAGATATGAAGTAAAAATGTTGATTAAATGTGACTTTGTCAACAGATACCCTCACTGCTAGAAGGAATGTTATTGTAGATAACATTGTGCATATGTTCCTTTATTGTTTTGATAGAGATACTGCTAAAAGGTTGATCCGGATTTATGCAGCAACACAATAAAATACATAAATATACATAAACATAGAGATGCAATGGAAATCATGCTTCATTTCATTAATATCAAATAACATAAATATGCTTACAAACATAATTGAAATCAAATAGCTAGGACGTTGGTATCGTATCTCTAAGAAGAGATGTGGCAGGTACATGCCTCTGAATTGCGTTACAATTAGGCTCGAGGGCCTATTTATTATGAGAAACAATGGAAAACTCTAAACTTCCAAAAACCTAACCCTAGGAGATGAAGCGCCAAAACTATGGGCCCTGTTTGGGTAAATTGGTGTTTCAACTTCTCAGGGTCGTAACGTTGGCATACTATCTCTGTTTGACACACATGATACATCGTTAGAAATATCTATCTGAGGACTAAAATTTTTGACCGTGAATATTGATTCTGGTCCTCAATTTTCACGAAGGCGCAATGCCCAAAAAATGTCATTTAGGGCCTCAAAACGGCTCTGGAAGTTCAGGACCCGAGAAAATACTAAAAACAGTAAGTTGTGCTGAAACTGAAAAACTAAAAGAACTGATGGTGGAATTTCAAATGGAATAGGTGGGCGGCCACCAATATCCACTTGGATCATTAGGGTCCCAAAACAGCTCTGGGAGTGCATGACCCAAAAACCTACTAAAAATAGTAAGTTGTGATGAAAGTAAAAAGCTACAAGAATTGATGGTGCGGGTCCAAATGGAATAGGTGGGTGGCCACCAATATCCACCTGGATCATTCCTCCCTCCTTAGGAAGCAATGATCCCCATTGTGTTGAGATCCTCCATGAGATGAGGTAAATTCTGTTCAACTGGGTATTAGATTTGTCGAAGATGTCATGGACCTGCGGGCCGACATGCTGGATGCGTTTAGTAAATTTGGTTTCTTTATTAGCCTCAAACAGTATATGTGTGGATTCTGTTTGTGCAGTTGTATGAGGTATGACAACATCAGGCGAGGGTGCGTCAGTGGTCAGATCAATGGAGTGCTTGTCCTCACAATGCAGAGGAACCTCTATGAGTGAGGAGAAAATGTCCTCGTATTCCTCCATGACTTTTTCCATCTACTCGAGCCGTGCAGGGGAGCCTTGTTTCGAGGTTGTGGCAACAATATTCTTCTTTTCCTGTGAGCGAGTTGTAAGGAAAATAAATTTCTTAGTTTGGGAAACAATCTTACTATTTTGTTTTGCAGTAGTCAAAGAGATGACAGGAGGTGGTACTACCTCCAGTATCTTGTACAAGTTATTTCCCAAAGTAATAATAACAACAAGAGGCCTAGACTCATACAAAACATGTTGCCTCCATAAGTATGGTTGGCCTAATAATACATCAGCTACATCAAGAGTAGCAACATCACACACTACCTCATCCGTGAATGGCTTGATACTGTATCGAAGGCAGCATTGCTGGAGAAACCGTAGATCTCTCCCTGGGTGAAGCCACTTGATGGTATACGGCTGCAGATTTTCTATGGTTGGTAGGACGAGATGCTTCACAACCTCTGCTGAAATGAGGTTCTTTTGGCTTCTACTATCGACAAGGAATTGCAGTGTAGAACCCTTCACCCACATCTACGAATGGAAGAGGCGCTCCCCCTCCTCTAGATCCTCAGGATCCTCCCTCCGGATCTTGGTGGTGGCAACAATGGCACTAGGATCCACATCAATGATCTAATTCCATTTTTCATTATGAAATTCACACCACTTCCCCGTGTCCTTATTTGGATTTGTGGTGTTGTTTCGAGTCGCCCTGCTTTGGCCTTGCCCCTTGTTTTGCGGTTCGGGGGCGCCTTTCCCCGCCTTCGGAATCACAGATCCAAATTCTCGCTTCTTCTGCTTAAATTTCTGCTCGATCTTGTTGGCATAGCGATATGTCGTGCCAAGAAATGTAATGTCGAGGAAATCCATTTCCTCGTGAATGTGTCTATGCAGATAGTTGCGGTACTTGACCACCAAATGTCTCTCTGAATATTTAATACCCAACTTTGTGCATAGGTATGGAACAAATTCTTCAGTTCATGCACATCTTGATCCCTTTGTTGCTGCAGCGTGGTCCATTGGATGTACTTGTCCTCCTAGCTCCCCATGGGGTAATATTGTTCCTTGATGCTATCTTGGAATGAATTCCAAGTGGGTGCAACCGAGAACAGAGAGGGTTTTGTCCCGTCCTTTTGCTTAGATTAGGTTTCCCACCAATCTTTGACATGGGGGGCGGATTTGAGGAGTGGAAAAATAATATTTTCTCGGTCGGAGAAATCATGGAACGAGAAATACCCTTCTAGAAAATTCAACCATCTATCTATGGTGTCTGCATCTATCTGGCCTTAAAATATAGGAATGTCAAAGTTTACCTATACCTTGAAGGGAGTGGTGCCTCCAGAGTGGCTGTTGGATGCAGATGTGCCTTAGTGGGTAGCCGTTGAAGGATCAGAGCAATATTTTGATAGGATCTCCTTGAGAAATATTTTGATAGGATATCCTGCTCCCTCATATTTCTTTTCTGCCACCATGGGAGGTCGTCGGGGTTTGCTAGGCTGATCTTGCAAGGTTTCAACTAGATCGAGCCCTAACTCCTTATACCCTGACCACGTTGGGGACATGCAAAGAAAAACAAAGAAAGAGAAGACCCACTCTAATACCACTGATCCAGATTTATGCAGGAACGCAATAAAATAAAAAATAGACATAAACATAGAGATGTAGCGGAAATAATTCTTCATTTCATTAATATCAAATAACATAAATATGCTTACAGACATAATGGAAATCAAATAGCTAGGGCGCTGGTAGCTTATCTCTGAGAAGAGATGTGGAGACTACATGTCGTTGAACTATGTTACAATGAGGCTTGAGGGCCTATTTATTATTGAGAAATAATGAAAAATCTAAACATCCAAAAACCTAACCCTAGGAGATGAAGAACCAAAACTATGGGCCCTGTTTGGGTAAATTGGTGTTTCAACTTCCCGACGTCATAATGTTGGCATACTATCTCCGTTTGATGCACATGATACATCGTTAGAAATATCTATCCGAGGACTAAAATTGCTGATTGCAAATATTTATTCTAGAATGGAATCATGTTTTTTGGAGGCGTGATGCCCAAAAAACGTCTTTTAGGGCCTCAAAATGGCTTCGGAAGTTCAGGACCCAAAAAACTGCTAAAAACAGTAAGTTGTGATGAAACTGAAAAACTGAAAGAATTGATGGTGGCGTTTCAAATGGAATAGGTGGGTGGCCTCCAATATCCACCTGGATCATTAGGGTCCCAAAATGGATCTGGGTGTGCATGACCCGAAAATCTGCTAAAAATTGTAAGTTGTGTTGAAAGTGAAAAGCTATAAGAATTGATGGTGCAGGTCCAAATGGAATAGGTGGTTGGCCATCGATATCGACCTGGATCAAAGGTTTTAAATCCTCGATATTTGTGCATAAAACCTTACTTAAACTGATCAAAAATTTTAAAATATCATTGTGTTGTAGCCGCTACAACCCCCTCCAAAATTTTAGCCTATACCAAATTTCAGATCCTTCCTTGGTCTTGTTCATGGCTGTTGCAAATTTTGAAGTTCATTTCATTACTTTTCTTAAAGTGTTGTGATCCATTTTGGAAAGATAGGAAAAGTATCGTCTTTTGGAATGTTGGTTTTTGCATTGAATGTATGATCTTGTTCTAGTGGTTTCAAGAGGTCATGTTTGCGTAAATGAGTTGTTCTAACCTTGTAAGTATCTGTCGCACTCAATTCCAAATTTCTAAGTATCGTCACACAAGTGTCGTCACAGTCGTTGTAAAGTGTATCTCTAGTGTCACACTTGTCGTAACTGGTTGTAAAGCTATCACATAGAGGAGAATTCTTTGTTTGTATGTCTTGGATGATCTATGTTGTTTGAGTCATCAATTATGCTAAGTGTGTGATCATAGTCAAAGTCCATCATTGATTCACATCAATCTCCTCGATCCCACACTTAGTCATTTTTCGGAACACTTCCCGACCGAGTAACTTAGTTTCACCAGGCCTCCCCAGAGTTGCACAGTGCGTAGTATCAACCCACAATATGTGACCTTACTTCTTCAAACTGCAGAGTTTGAAGTACTTACCTCCCAAGACTACTTCATTGCGCAATTTTTGTGACTAAGCCTCGATCTTGACCTCCAGAATTGTGCAGTCATGGCCTCCATCTCGACCTAAATTGCGCACTTCACAACCTCAGGAAACAATATTTCTCTTTGAGCCCTAGAAATACATCTTACACAGTCACCCATGCCTTCCTTGACACCCAAAACTACACAGTAAGTCCTCCTTGTTCCCATCCCTGCAACATATCCCACTAGCTCTAGAAATTGCACAGTCATGCCTCGTAGCTCATCTTAAATTGCACATTGTGCATTCTCAAGGTTCAATACTTCCCCTTGCATGTCTAAAATGTGCAATTTTTTAGTCACTTAGCCTCATTTCCCAGTCTTTCATGTGTTCTGATCTCAGTTCTTGGATCAGAATGCATCATCTTAGGCTAGGGGTTTTAGGATTAATGTCGTCCCGTCATGAGTGAATTGCAGGAACAGGTACTCTATCAAGTCATGGTGAGATTATAAAGGAGGATAAGAAGGAGGGAAGAATTCTCAAATACACTCTGACAGCTAAAATCACAAGATTATTGATCAAGAGAAAGAGAAATGACACTAGTTTGCGACCACTATCCAAGACTTGAGATCATTGAAGACTCCCTATCACCAAGGCATGCAGAGGAGTAAAGGAGAGCTATTTAATTAAGACAATCAACTATAAGCAATGAAAATGGCTTGAAATTTCCATGTCATCAAGTATTCCATGTTAGCAGTGTCATGTCATGTCATGTCACGAGTGGTCATATTGGCACATCACTATTGTATATCATGTCCATTGTGGATTTTTTTTTTGTAACCAAAGGACACACACGAATGTAAAGAGTCATGTACGTTGAAAAGTCATGGGAAGTAAAAAAAATCATGAGGATATTCAAAGCATCACCCTTGGCTATATATACTCCCTCATTGTATGAGAAAAGTACTTTTCAGCTTGGCTCCACCAGAAAAGCCATCGAGAGAAAAGCTAGTCCTTTTGTGGAGCAAGGAGTGGCTCCAATGCTCCACTATTGGAGATAGTGATTTTCATTGTACATATGTGTCTTGGAAATTTTAATTAATAATAGAAGCCTATCAAGGCCAACACGTTCTTCATGCATGACTTGTGAATGTTTGTAAGACTATTATGCAGATGTTTGTACTTCATGTTTTATTTTCACATGTACTAAGATAGTTAAACTATTTCAGTTATTTTAGTGCTTATTTTGTTGAGAATATGATGTAATGGTTGTAATTATTTTCCCATCCTTTTGGACTATTCCGCTGGATATTAGAAAGAATCTTCTTAAATTTTTGTGTGTAAATGTTTTCTCATCCTTGTGGACTATTCCACAGGATATTAGACATATCTTTCCCAAGTTGTTTTGTGTAATGACCGTCGTATCCCCTTGTTGAATTTTCCACTGGATGTTAGACTGAATATTTCGTTCACATGTGTCTCTTCCTGTGTGGTACTATTACCTCTCTCTTAGGGTCTCACTTCTCTTCCTCCCCCCATAGTAGAAGAACCTAGACACACTTGCAGTTGGACAATCACCAGGAACACACCCCTTGCTTTTCGAAATTACATCTGCATCACTCTCTGTCGCTGATAGCAAGATTCAAGGGATATATTTAAGAACAAGGAAGCAAGGCCTTTGTTCCGAATGGGACTCCTACACCAAAAAACATGAAGTATAATTGGGACTTGATATCAGGGAGATCCCCTGAATGTTGGTCGGTCAAGCACCATCAACACATTGATAATAAGACACTACTGTAGAAACTATTATTTCTTGTAAATAATTCATGTTCAAAACAAAACAATATACTTAGTAGCAACTGTACTTTAATAATTTCAAGAATACACCATACCTCTACATGTACCAAACATCTTATTCATGAATTATCAAACTCTATTCAAGATAACCACTACCTTAGTATCAAAATATTCTTTGAAAAATTTAGGATGAACTTGCAATCTCTACACCAAAGTTTGCTACACTTCCTTTTGACGGGAACTGGAACAAGTATATAAATTCAGGATGCAAAAACAAAATCATTGTTGGCAATATGATGCAATGTGTTGTCCTTGATGGCAACCTACTTGATGAAGTTGTTCTTGATGAAAACTGACTTGATGAGTTGTCTTTGATAGCAACATATTTGCTAATGATGTAACTACAGAACAGTTCAGAAGTAGCAGAAGAAAGAAATTCCAGTAAGTTCCAGAGAAATAATAAACAGGATATATCATAAAGCATACGCGGGTTTGTAACAGCCAAGTCACGTATGTACGCGGATTAGTATGTCCCAAGTCACGTATGCCCTTTTGCACTCCAAAATTATAATACCAAGGGGCATTACCATGGTTTTGGCACACAGTATTGAGCGTTGTATGGTTTATTTGATTCCGTCCAAGAATACCATTGGAAGTGGTGTGGTTTTGGCTCATGGTATTGGTAAAAGCTAAATCTATTTAAGGAGAAGAAGATCATAGTGCAATGTGTTCATGAGTAAGGGTTGTTGATGAATAAATATCTCTAAGGAATATCTACATGGATGAACTCTGTTCTTAACTGATAGATATGAATCTATGATGCACCCATGGATCTGAGGATGGTTCAAGATCTCTAGATCTGATGATGATGAATCTCTAAGATGATCTGTAGAAGAAGAAATGGTGAAGATCTGGCACAAAGTTTGCTGAAGAAAATGAAGAAATTTGGGTAAGTTTATAGATCTGATCTGTTTTGAAAAGTTTTCCATTTACAGATCTATACGCTAGTTTGTCTTAGCAAAAGCACGTGTATACGCGGGTTCTCTCAATGAAAAGCGCGTATAGGGTTTTCTGAAGAATAAAATACACAGAAGTATACGCGGGTTGGTGTGCAGGAAAGCGCATATGTACGCGGCTTCATTAAAGAAAAGTAGCGTATGCTATTTGAATTAATGAAAGATCAGGGTTGAGTTTGTATCTGCATATCTATTCTGAATTCTGGGTTAGTTCTGATATTCAGGTTACAATGATCTCACTATTCGGTTTGAAGTATTGGGAAAAGTATGTTTGTTGATGTTATGTAAAGGGTTGTGTTGAAGCTCTTTGATCTAGTATGAAAATTGATGAAACATGGTCTGCAATGGGTCTGAAGGTTGAAGCCTTCAGTATGGATGTAGAAGCTTTCATCCAGTAGAAGCTGGTGTTGAATTCAGGGGGTCGAAGCTCCCTTCCAAGAGAGGATGGTAAACGAGTTCAGGGGGTTGGAGCTCCCTTCCAGTTGCAGCTGGAGAACGAGAGAAGGTTGCAGCCTTCTGCAGGTGGGTGCCTGCGTGTTGGTATGAGTCTGCGCCAGTACAAAATTGTAAGAAGTTTTATTTATAATAAATATTGAAGACAGAGACGACAGCAACGGTGGTTTTCTCCTGAATTGGGTTTCCACCTTAAATACTGGTGTTCATGTGTGTTGCTTATTTGTTATGGTATATTTTGTTAGTACTACACATGCTTACTGTTTACTAAACATCTGGTGAATAAATGATGCAATGATTTAAGTAAAGAATTAAAATACATAATAAGAGCTCTGAGCATACGCTAGTTTTCTTAAGGATATCCGTGTGTATACGCGAGTTTTTTTCAATAAAGTAGCGTATGGGTTTTTGAGAAAGAAAAATAAAATTTTTATCAGTAAGATCTAAATACTGATTCACCCCCCCTCTCAGTATTTTTCCCAACAATTGGTTTCAAAGCAGGTCCTTCTGAAAAATCTTAGCCGCTAGAAGGAAGATCAAGCAAGATGAGCAATCAAGATGGAACAACATCTATCAGGCCTTCGCTCTTTAACGGAAACAATTTAATCTTCTGGAAAACAAGGATGAGATCCTATCTTCAGTCTCTGGGAGCAGATGTATGGGCTATGGTTGAAGGAGGATATCAATATCCAGCCGCAGTACCAACAGATCCAACGGAAAGAAAGAATTATGAAAAAAATGAAAAGGCGGTCAATGCTCTATTGGGAAGTCTAACTGAATTAGAATTTGTCAAATTCATGCAGCTGAATACAGCAAAGGCAATATGGGACAAAATCGTTCTAAGTTATGAAGGTGATGCAAAGGTAAAAAGTGCTAAACTCCAAACTCTCAGAATTCAATATGAGAATCTAAAAATGGATAATGAGGAGAGAATTGCCAATTTATTGTTATGTCTTGATGATATTGTAAATCATATGAGAAATCTGGGAGAAACAATAACCGAATCTACTTTGGTTGAGAAAATTTTAAGATCACTAACGACAAAATTTGAGTCAAAAGTTTCTGCTCTTGAAGAAAAGCAGGATCTTCAAAATCTTACTGTGGTGCAACTTCATGGCATACTAACTGCATATGAAATGAGAAGAGGAGGACCATCTGAAGTCAAAGAAGCAGTCTTTAGAGCTTCTACAAAAGGGAAAGAAGTACAAGGAACAGAAGGATCAGGATATATCTCAGAAGAAGATGAGGTAAATTTTGTAAAGAAACTTCAACTTGGCACAGGACGATTCAGAGGTAATCTTCCTTTCAAATGTTTTGATTGTGGAAGAGTTGGTCATTATGCTACTAAGTGTCCTCATAAAGAAACACATGAAAAAGGGAAGGTAGTAGCAAGAAGGAATAAGAATCGGTTTAGCACTAGAAAAAGTTACTATACTCATGAAGACAGTGATGGGTTATCTGATAGTGAGGAAGAATGTGAACAAGATCTTAAAATTATCATGGCATTTGAAAAAGAATCTAGAGAAGAAAATGATACTTTTATGGATGCTCTAGAGGACAATGATTTTATTGATGAAAACAATCAACTCAAAATATGCTTAGAAGAAAGTAAAATAACCATAGAAACTCTGAAAAATCATCTTGAAGAAAAGGAGAAACACAATGAAAAATTAGAATGTGAAGTAGTAAGTCTAAGAAAAGAACTTGAGAAAGTAAAGACTCTGAATCTTAGATTTGCTAAAGGATCTAAAACCTTAGATGATATTATCAAGGTACAACGTTCTCCTCTTATAAAGACAGGTCTTGGATATATCAGAGAATCTTCTCAGCCTTCAGCACCAAATTATCTAAAAGCAACTACAACTGGTATACAACATTCTGCCACTCAGCAAGGGAATAAAGAATCTTTACAGGTAAAGCATGATCATCTCAATTCAAAGAACACTAACAGGAATATCTTTCAAAGAAACACCAATCAACAGGTAAATTCAAGTAGAAGACTTCATGATCGCAAAAATTTCTTTTTCAATGGACAATGTTTCTCATGTCACAATTTTGGTCATAAAGTTGTTCAATGTGTTGCATATAAAACCATCATGACAAGAGAAGCAAGAAATAAAAGGATTGATATTGGAACAAAGAAGAATACCTATAAAAAAATTTCTCCTCTTCAAAATGAAGTTGAATGTGCTTATTGCAATAACTTTGGCCATGAAGAATTTGAATGCAGGAGCAAAGTCCAGCCAAAAGAGCATTTTCCTTCAAGCTCCAAAGTGTGGAAAAAGAAGGAATTACAGGTTGAAAATTGTGGCATAGATTTATTGTAGAAGGTGAAGAAAATCAATGGTACATTGATAGTGGATGCTCAAAACACATGACAGGTGACAAAAACAGACTTCTTGCATATAGTGCTCTAGAAAAAGAAAAGAATGTTACATTTGGAAATGATACTCCTACTATCATTAAGGGAAAAGGGCCTGTTTTTCTAAAAGAAAAGGTGAAAGATCTAATAATGTCATGCATGTGGATGGATTAAATCATAACTTGTTAAGTGTAAGTCAAATGTGTGATCAAGGAACTAAAGTTGTCTTTAGTTCAAAAGAATTTGTGGTATGTGATCTTGATACAAGTAAAACAATTATAAAAGGAAACAGAACTCCAAGCAACCTGTATGTATTGAAGAACTACAAAGAACAATGTTACTTGAGTAAATCTTCAGAAAACTAGCTATGGCATAGAAGGTTGGGGCATCTGAGCTTCTCTCAAATCAACAAATCAAGCAGACTTAAAGTTGTTCGTGATCTTCCCAATATTACTCTACCTGAAAGTATCATATGCAAATCTTGCCAATTCGGTAAGCAAACTAGAGTGCAATTTAATGCTAAGGAAGGATCATCAAGTAAGCCTCTTTAACTCATTCATACTAACATATGTGGACCTATGAGGAAAAATTCACCATGTGGTGAACAATACTATATCTTATTTATTGATGATTTCTCTAGAATGTGTTGGATTGGGTTGATTAAACACAAAGATGAAGCATTTGAGAAATTTCAGATCTTCAAAGCACTGGTTGAAAATGAATCAGATCTAAAAATTAAGTGTCTTAGATCTGATCGGGGAGGAGAATATACATTAGATGAATTCCTTGAATTTTGTGAACAACATGGCATAAAAAGACATTTTACTGTAGCGGGAACTCCACAACAAAATGGTGTAGCAGAAAGAATGAATAGAACAGTTCAACAAATGGCTAGAGCTATGCTTGATGATTCCAGAACACTTGACACATTTTGGGGAGAAGCAGCACATACAACGGTAAATATTCTTAACAAGGCACATGTTCATGTAAATAGTGATAAAACTCCATATGAACTCTGGTATGGTAATCCTCCCACTGTGAAGAATTTTAGAGTTTTGGAAGCAAATGTTTTATCAAAACTAATGATGAAAAACTTGGCAAGTTTGAACCCAGAGCAGATGAAGGAATACTTCTTGGTTACTCCTCTAGGAGTAGAGCATATAAATGTTACAATAAAAGACTTCAGAAGATTGTTGAATGTATTGATGTTGTTATTGATGAGTCTCCTGCAGCTCCAAAAGAAGAAAAACAAACAACAGATGAAGATGATGATGACATATATCCTTCTACTTCAAATAGAAATGATATGGACTATGAACCCAATGAAGAACCCGAAGAAGATTTATCTAAAAAAGCTCCATCCAGATAATGTTCAAAAGAATCATCTAGAATCTCAAATTTTGGGAGAAAAGGGATCAGGTGTACAAACAAGAAGGACTCTTGTGGGATCTTCTAGCTATCTGGAATTTCTATCCACTATTGAACCACATAATTTCAATCAAGCTAGCAAAGATGAATGTTGGATTCAAGCCATGAATGAAGAGCTTGATCAAATTGAAAAGAATCACACTTGGGAATTAGTACCAAGACCTCATGACAAAAATGTCATTGGAACTAAATGGATATTCAAAAACAAGTGAAATGAGAATGGGGATGTTATAAGAAATAAAGCTAGACTTGTTTGCAAGGGGTATGCTCAACAAGAAGGTATAGACTTTGAGGAAACTTTTGCTCCTGTAGCTAGACTTGAAGCCATAAGAATATTTCTTGCTTTTTCAAGCTTCCAACAAATCAAAGTTTATCAAATGGATGTTAAATATGCTTTTCTCAATGGTGATCTAGAAGAAGAAGTTTATATAGAACAACCAGAAGGATTTATTTTGGGAAATGATGAAAAACTTGTTTGTAGACTTAAAAAGGCTCTATATGGTCTCAAACAAGCTCCAAGGGCATGGTATTATCGTCTTGACAAATATCTTCATCAACAAGGATTTTCAAAGGGGTCTGCTGATAGTAACTTATACACAAAAATCGAAAATGATAAACTATTGATTGTGGTTGTATATGTTGATGATATCATTTTTGGAAGTAATGAAGAATCTATGAGTCAGAAATTTGCTTCTGTCATGTAGCAAGAATTTGAAATGTCTTTACTTGGGGAACTAACATTCTTTTCTGGTTTGCAAGTGTATCAAACAATTTATTACATGATGTATTATCACAAGGACTACGCCTTAAGCAAATTTCGTTAGTTTGGCATGTAAGAATGCAAACCTATAATTACACCAATGATAACTGTGATGTAATCTCAATTTTCATGATGACCGCGGTGAATCAAATCCGGTATTACGTATCTATGATAGGAAGTCTACTTTATCTCATCGGGACTAGACCAGACATTATGTACGCAAATGATTGTCGGTATCTCCAAGCTAATCCAAAAGAGTCTCACCTTCGGGCTGTCAAAAGAATATTCAAATATCTACAAGGAACTCAAGACTTTGGACTATGGTATCCAAAGAATGCTGATCTTACTCTTCATGCTTACACTGATGCAGACTGGGATGGAAATGTTGATGATCGGAAAAGTACTAGTGGTGGTGCATTCTATATGGGGACCCGGTTGGTATCTTGGTTCAGCAAGAAGAAAATCTCTATTGCCTTATCTACAACAGAAGCAGAATATGTGGCTGCCGCATCATGTTGCACTCAACTTCTTTGAATGATGCAAACCTTACAAGACATTCAAATCAAATGTTCACCTCCTATCTCCATTATTTGTGATAACACAAGTGCCATCAGTATCTCAAAGAATACTGTTATGCATTCCAAGACCAAGCACATTCCCATCAAGTATCACTTCTTACGTGAACAAGTGCTTGAACAAAAGGTGAAGTTGGAGTATGTTCCCTCCAAAGAACAAGTTGCTGATATATTTACCAAACCTTTACCCAGCGAAGTGTTCGAATACCACAGACAGAAACTGGGAGTTGTCTCTGCCATGCAGAAGATCAGATCTACTTGAAAACAGAAGATTAAATTGGATACACAGATTTCCTGAAGGACAGTCGCGTATATACGTGAGTTTATACACAGAAAACCGCGTATGGGTGTTTGCTGACAAATTTTTCCTGGGTCAGCATTCTTCAGCACAGCTGTGGTGTTGATTGGTATCTCTGGTGATGTTTCAGCCCTCATATTTCTATTTCATTCTCTGATGTTTGATAAAGATGCCTTGATGACTTGTTGTTGAAAGTGTTCAGGATGCACAAGCTAAGGGGGAGCATTGGTCATGTGGAAAGGATGCATTGTTGGCATTATAATTATTTTTTGTAGTCTGATCTCATGCTTGATATTCTTTGGTCTTCATTGTATAAGTCATTTATGTAATTTGATGAAAAGGTCATGTTAAGACCTGTGATGTAAAATTGTAATATTCATTCATGTAAGGACTTCTTCATTTTTGTAAACCCACTTGGTTGGGTACTTGAGTCGCATATGTAAATCCACTTGGTTGGATAATTAATGTAAGTATGAGTCCTTGGTGATAGGAAAGGTCATAGAGTCATGTACTTAATTGAAAAATATGTTTGAAGATTCAACATGAACTCAGGGGGAGCATGGTAACTTCAGATCCGCCCTTTTCCCTTGATGTCAAAGGGGGAGAGTATCATGGTGTTTGAATAATAGTTATAATCAATGTATCTATCTGCTGTGGCGCACCATAATGGTTGCCATCAAGTCCAAAGGGGGAGATTGTTGGCAATATGATGCAATGTGTTGTCCTTGATGGCAACCTACTTGATGAAGTTGTTCTTGATGAAAACTGGCTTGATGAGTTGTCTGTGATAGCAACCTATTTGCTATTGATGTAACTACAAAATAGTTCAGAAGTAGCAGAAGAAATAAATTCCAGTAATTTCCAGAGAAATAATAAACAAGATATATCACAACGCATACGTGGGTTTGTAACAGCTAAGTCGCGTATGTACACGGATTAGTACGTCCCAAGTCGCGTATGCCCTTTTGCGCTCCAAAATTACAATACCAAGGGGAATTACCATGGTTTTGGCACATAGTATTGAGTGCTGTATGGTTTATTTGATTCCTTCCAAGAATACCATTGGAAGTGGTGTGGTTTTGGCTCATGGTATTGGTAAAAGATAAATCTATTTAAGGAGAAGAAGATCATAGTGCAAGGTGTGCATGAGTAAGGGTTGTTGATGAATAAATATCTCTAAGGAATATCTGCATGGATGAACTCTGTTCTTAACTAATAGATATGAATCTATGATGCACCCATGGATCTGAGGATGGTTCAAGATCTCTAGATCTGATGATGATGAATCTCTAAGATGATCTGCAGAAGAATAAATGGTGAAGATCTGGTGCAAATTCTGCTGAAGATAATGAAGAAATCTGGGTAAGTTTATAGATCTGATCTGTTTTGCAAAGTTTTCCATTTACAGATCTATATGCTAGTTTGTCTCGGCAAAAGTGAGTGTATATGCGGGTTTTCTCAATGAAAAGCGCGTATAGGGTTTTCTGAAGAATAAAATACACAGAAGTATACGCAAGTTGGTGTGCAGGAAAGCGCGTATGTACGCGGCTTCAGTAAAGAAAAGTAGCATATGCTATTTGAATTAATGAAAGATCGGGGTTGAGTTTGTATCCGCATATCTATTCTAAAGTCTGGGTTAGTTCTGATATTCTGGTCACAATGATCTCACTGTTCTATTTGAAGTATTGGGCAAAGTATGTTTGTTGATGTTATGTAAAGGGTTGTGTTGAAGCTGTTTGATCCAGTATGAAAATTGATGAAACATGGTCTGCAGTGGGTCTGAAGGTTGAAGCCTTCAATATGGATGTAGAAGCTGGTGTTGAATTCAGGGGGTCGAAGCTCCCTTCCAGGAGAGGCTGGTACACAAGTTCAGGGGGTTGGAGCTCCCTTCCAGTTGCAGCTGGAGAACAAGAGAAGGTTGTAGCCTTCTGCAGGTGGGTGCTTGCGTGCTGGTCTGAGTCTGCGCCAGTACAAAATTGTAAGAAGTTTTCTTTATAATAAATATTGAAGACAAAGACGAGAACAACGGTGGTTTTCTCCCGAATTGGGTTTCCACCTTAAATACTGGTGTTCATGTGTGTTGCTTATTTGTGATGGTATATTTTGTTATTACTGCACATGCTAACTGTTTACTAAACATTTGGTGAATAAATTATGCAATGATTTAAGTAAAGAATTAAAATACATAATAAGAGCTCTGAGCATACGCGAGTTTTCTTAAGGATATTCGCGTGTATAGGTGAGTTTTGTTCAATAAAGTAGCGTATGGGTTTTTGAGAAAGAAAAAGAAAATTTTTATCAGTCAGTTCTAAATATTGATTCACCCCCCCTCTCAGTATTTTTCCCAACAATACTGATTCACCCCCCCTTCTGATACACCATACCTCTGCATGTACCAAACATCTTATTCATGAATTATCAAACTCTATTCAAGATAACCACTACCTTAGTATCAAAATCTTCTTTGAAAAATTTAGGATGAACTTGCAATCTCTACACCAAAGTCTGCTACACTTCCTTTTGACAGGAACTGGAACAAGTATATAAATTCAGGATGCAAAAAAAAAATCACTATAATAACAATCACGGTAGTTTTATCAGTCAGCTCTAAATACTGATTCACCCCCCCTCTCAGTATTTTTCCCACCAATACTGATTCACCCCCCCTCTGATACACCATACCTCTGCATGTACCAAACATCTTATTCATGAATTATCAAACTCTATTCAAGATAACCACTACCTTAGTATCAAAATCTTCTTTGAAAAATTTAGGTTGAACTTGCAATCTCTACACCAAAGTCTGCTACACTTCCTTTTGACGGGAACTGGAGCAAGTATATAAATTCAGGATGCAAAAACAAAATCACTATAATAAAAATCATGGTAGTTTGTTTAATTCTTTTTTTTGTCGTAAATATTTCATTATAAGAATGAGACTAGGCCGAATTAGATCATGATTTTGTGCCCGAAACAATATGGATCAACAGTTTACTATGTGCATTTCAAGACTCGATTTGTTTCAACAAAATTCAATTAATATTCTTCCAAAATTTCACTGAGTATGCATAGTGATGAATTAAAAAAGTACGTGGAGATCTGTATTCCAAAATTATTGAGTGTCGTAAGCTAAAGATTGAATCCTAAAACTTGCAAAATTGTCATGCGTTCTCCCACATTTACCCACTTTTCACTGACTTTCCTGAGGTAAACATGAGCTCAGGGTTACTAGGAAAAGACTCAACCTCCTAGGTGACCTTAAGGAAATGGAGCCAACAACTTAAGACCTTACTGACTTCCCTTAGGTGCAACGAGACCTCCAGGAGTAACCCAACCCCTCTAGGTGTCCAACCCTTGAGAAAACTCAAATTTTCCCTAAAATAGAGCCCCAATCTCTCCATTTCCAAGGCCTCCATGTGACTATGGGCTCCCAGTCACACTCATAAGCCTGCCTCCATGTGACTATGGAAATTTCTGCTCAGTACTATGCCAAAGACTCTGAATTTTGTGCCACATTTTCAGGGTCAAGACTCAGGTCTCTTCCCAAAACTCAGTGAAACTTATAGAGTTGATAAATGACATAGAAACCAAGCTTGTAAACCAAAAAATGAAAATAGGACTTGACCTGACCATCCCCAACTGGGATTAACATTTTTTCAAGCACTTGGTAGATATGCAACCTATAAGTCATGAATGCTAATATGAACATAAGGGACTAAAACTTTATTTAAGGTTTAACAAGAAGGATCACTTCCTTCTCACATTAGCTATCATGACACCAATTAGGTCTTTCAGTCATTAGTCATTCAGTTACAATTGAAAACCTGAAAATAGACATGAAAAATATATGTCATATAACCATGCTTATAACCAACATAAAAAATATAAATAACAATAAGAGAACATACATTAAAGCCACATAGTAAACAATATAATTCCTCATCAAGAGAAATAAAAACTTAACTTTTATTAAACATAGGAAAATGTCAACCGGGTTCGGGAATTCAACCTTCCAACTGATAATAGATTGGCTGAACCAATTCTTTCTTTTAGCCAATCACCCTTGTGACATATTCCAAGAATGAATGTGGGATTTCATGGGATAAACCAATCCAAAGACAACCAAGGGAATCTAGAGGTTAAACCACCTCCACCCTCTCCTTACCGTGATCTCACCCAAACTGGTGTCAATATCACAAAACCAAACCGAGCTTGGATGCCTCATAATTTCTTCACCAATACCTTGAGAAATATTCCCATCTCCACCCTCATGCTTTACTATGTATCTCGCCATCTCCAGGCAAGGTATTATTAGGCCCTTGTGAATTTTCCTGAGACCACATCACCGAGATCCAAAATAGTTCCGAAATCCAAAGCTCAAAATTGAGAACAATCCCATCACACTATGGCTATCTGGAAATGGAAAGGCTAGGATAGAATAAACTGTCAAAACTAGGAATAATCCATGCCAATGAAAACAAAATAACCGAATACCAACATGCACATACCATGTATGTCAAAACAAGCTAGGAAATCATACACACAACCTGTTACCTGGAAGTATTCTCTCTGAAGCTACTTGATTCTTGCCTTCCTTTTCTTTCATTGTCCTTCTTTTCTTTTCTTTTCCTTTTCTTGATTTTCATTTTCCTTTTATTATCCTTCCTTATCTTTATCCTCTTGATTCTCTTCTCCTCTTTAAGACTAATTCTAAAAATGAATCGAAAAAAGGCTACCAACTGATGCTTTAAAGTATTTTTATTGATGAGGCCTCTAATTTCTTCAATTTTCCATTATTTTCATTCATTTTCATACTCACATGCAACCTGTGACCTTTCACCTTCATTTTCTCCTAATTTCCATTAGTTTCATAAATAATGTGCCAAAAATACCTTTTTGCCTTTCCAAAGCCTTAGCCATTTCCTTTTCCAAATTCCCTTAGCCATAAACACATCAAGTGAAACCCAATAGGATATTTTTCCCAACATTCAACTTGGAATAAGTGTCCCTTTCCCGTGGTCGTATTTTATGTTTATTAACTTCTATTAAATAAAATTTTAACCTAGGGTTGTTACAGACCTCTCCCCCTTAGGGGAACACCATCCTTGGTGTTAAACCACACATATACCAAAAAAACAGATGAAAATAAAATAACATAATGCCTACGAAGCTTTATAACCTAGCTCATTACAATATTTACAATAACATACTTCTCAAAAGAAAAACCATCATGAAAAACATGACAACATGAAAACCATACCTCTTATTGGAGCTTTATGACATAGCTCATTGCGGTATTTAAAATAAAAACCATACATAAATATGTGAAAGTACCAAAACTAATTTTCCTTCACCAAAAAACAATGAAGGATACATAACTCGCATTTGATCATCCATCTCCCAATGTAGCTTCATTGGGCCCAAAGTTCTTCCACTGCATTTTAACCTGCTCTAGTGCTCTGTTCTAGAGCATGAGACGTTTCCATTGTAATATGCATTGGAGTTCCGGATGGAATTATCCTTCTGTCCCCACATGCAATATCGACCAATAAATAACAAGATCAACATCCTTTACATATCTTTTAAAAAATGAAACATGAAAAAAATCATGGAATTTCACTGTCAAAGGAAGTGCAAGTCTCTAGGTCATTGGTCCAATCCTCTCAAGGATCTCAAAAGGCCCACAATACTGTGGTGCCAACTTGGCACATGATCTGATCCTCAAGGAGCTCTTCTTGAGATTGCTGCACAAATGCACATGCTCCCCAACTTGAGACTCCTTAAATTCCCTGTGCTGGTTTGCATAACTTTTCTTCTTGTCCCGTGTTTCATTTAGATTCTTCTTTATAAATTGCATTTCTTGTTCCATGTTTGCTAACATGTTCAGTCCAATAAGTACCCTACTCACTAGATCAATCCAGATGATGGGAGTGTTAAAAATATTCCCATATAGTGCCTCAAATGGACTCACCCTCAGTGACCCCTGATAATCATTTTTTTATGCAAACTCAACCAATGGAAGGTACTCCTCCCATTTCCTCTTATGATGCATGACAACCATACTCATCGTATCCTCTAGTACCCTTTCTACCCTCTATGTTTGTCCATCTATTTGTGCATGATAATTTGTGATGAAGGAAAAATTTATCCCCAATACTACAAACAAATCCTTCCAAAACTTAGAAGTGAACTTAGCATCTCTGTCTGAAAAAATATTATTTGGAACACCATGCAATCTCACAATCTCCCCGATGAATATCTGTGATACCTCACTAGTTGAATAATTATTCTTTACTGGAATGAAGTGAGCTACCTTACTCAACATGTCTACCATGACCATTACAATATAATTATGCTTACTCGATGTCCTTGGAATACTTGTAATGAAATCCATGGAAATGACCTCCCATTTCCATTCTGGAATCGAAATAGGCTGAAGCAACCTACCTAGATGCTTACACTCTACTTTGACCTACTGACAGTCCAAACATCTCACCACAAACTCTGCCACTTCCTTCTTTAGATTCAATCAACAGTAGAACCTCTTCACTGTTGTCAACGTCTTCTAATATCTTGGGTTATCCGAATATGGTTTGGCATGAAACTCCCTCAAGATAATCGTCGTGAGCTCACTGTCATCTGGAACATAGATACTATCCCTGAATCTCACCAAGACATTTACTATGATATGATAATCCACATCTTGATAATCTATACCCTACTATAACCTATGCATAAGCTCCCTATACCTATCATCTTATTGTCCTATGTAAGATTCGATCCTGTAAATTTGTCCCATATGAGCTCACAGCTGCAACATGGTTCAACTGTACTTTCCTATTGAGAGCATCTACAACCCTATTCTCCTTTCCCTTAATGTACCCAATATCAAAGTCAAAATCCCTAAGAGTAGACAACCCTCTATATTTCTTGGCATTAAATTTCATTTGGTCAAACATATATCACAACCCACTGTGATTGCTCATCAACATAACCGACCTTGCCAAGAAGATAATGTCTCCACATCTTCAAATCATGAATAATGGGTTCCAACTCAAGATCATGAGTCACGTATTTCTTCTTGTGCTCATTCAATTTCCTGGACTCATAGCATATCACATGTCCCTCCTGCATAAGGAATCCACTAATTCCTCTCTTACAAGCATATGTACACACTATGAATTTTTTATTTTGATCTACAATCTTTAGCACTGGACCATTTGTCAACAAATTCTTCAACTGCTCAAAATTGGTTTCACAATCCTCTGTCCACTCAAACTTCTTACCCTTTCTCTACAATGATGTAATAGGATATGCAATGTGTGAGAAGCTCCTAATGAACCTCATGTAGTAAGATGCTAACCCCATGAATGATCTGACTTTCTCCACATTTCTAGGAGCTAACCACTCCATGATAATCTTTATATTTTATGGATCTACTACTATGCCATTGTTGGAAACAACATGTCCCAAGTAGTTTACTTTTTTCTGAAAGAAACCAAATGTTCTAAGCTTAGTATACAACTGGTTCTCTCTTAGAAATCTCAACACTGCTGCTAAATGCTCGACATGTTCTTCCTCATTTTTAGAATATACCAAGATGTCATCAATGAATACAATAAAAAAAATTGTCCAGATATGGATGTAAACACACTATACATAAAACACATAAAAGTAGTTGGAGCACTAGTCAAACCAAATTCTTGTACCTAGTCCCAAAGGCAGTCTTGTAAGTGTCCTCTTCATTGATGCGTACCTGATGGTATCGTCAAGATAATCTTCGAGAACACTACTGCTCCCTTCAACTGATCCAACAAGTCGTCAATCCTCAGTAATGGGTACCTGTTATTAATAGTCACCTTAATAAACTTATTGTAATCAATGCAGAACTTGAGAGTACCATCCTTCCTATTCACGAACAATACTAGTGCACCCCAAGGTGATATAATTGGTCTAATGTATCCTTTGTCAATAATTTCCTTCAAGTGAAACTTAAGCTCTACTAACTCTGGAGTGCTCATCCTATAAGGTGCCTTTGATTTTGGCACTGCCCCTGGTACCAACTCAATAGAAAAGTTTACTTCCCTGTGCAGAGGAAACTCTGGAATCTCAGCTGGAAACACATCCTCAAATTGCTGCAATCCATGCTACCTCTTGAATATTTTTTCATCCTCAACATCATTACCCTTGTCACTGGAAATATGAACTGCAACTATCACAAACCATTTCCTGAAACTGTGCTTAGCCTGCATAGTTGTGTCCATCCTCACTAATGTAGGCTTCTTCTTTCCCTGCAAAATTGTCTTCTCCCCATTATCATCCAGGCACTCAATAGCCTTTTCATATCAATCTACTTTGGTCCTATGAATATACAACTATTCCATACCAAAAATAATACTATATGATCACAATGGCAGTACATTCAAATATGTTTCTGTAGGCATACCATTAAAATCAAATTCACAAGCTCTTACCCAATGATGAACTCTCTTCTTCGTACTTGTAGCCAACTGCACCAACCAAGAATCTGCATGCACTTATTTTCTCAAGCCACAATTATCCACCAAGTTAGGATTAACATATCTATATTTAGATCCAGGATCAATCAAAATAGAAATAACTTGATCACAAAGCTTACTGTCCATTTGAATGATAGATAACGGGTGATCCATATGCCTATTGTCCATAGCCACATAAATTTGAGGAATATTATGACAAACATCCCGAACGATTTGTGCCTCCTGAGAATTATAGGTCTGAGGCCTACCTCCTTGGTACAATGGATGACAATCCCTCTTACGACGATCTTTGCCACATATCCAGCACTGCAACAGTGCTCTACCATCACCTCTAGTTTGTTGCTTTACAAGATGTGACACATGTCCCTTCTAAACTGAATTTAACTTTTTGTAAGGAGCAACATTTTATTTCTCACCTGCATCTTGAGGTATTCCTCACTTCAGTGTCCATTTTCCTTTTACTTTATCATTTCCCTTCAAGTCACGTTTAGGCTCAAATTTTCACTTTGATTACTCATAACAATGCTTCAATATTTAGATGGCTTTCTCTAACAATATAGGCTCATCAAACTCAATCCAGTCTCTATCATTAGGGGGATTTTTGAGGTCTAAAATGGGCCTCCTATGAAAATAATAAAATAATAGTTAAAGCAATAAAATAATATTTATTAATTTGCAATTCACTTTTTTCACCACAATCCATGTAACCATAGTTAAATTCAATTCAAAAGTTGTACCAAAATAAAATTAATAAAAGAATTGTATTGATGTGACTATAAATAAGAATGAACTTTTAAAGAAAAAATCATTATCATTGAACAACTAATGCATTTGTCCTTTGTACTTATAGATATTAAATTATAATTAATTTGAATTTGTAATATTAAATAAAATGAGATGAATATATAATTTAAAAATAAATATATGAAAATATATAAATATAATATTTATTGAAAAGTGTGTAAAGGCATGAAGATTGTGTAGGGATATGCATTGTTTCTTTCAAAAAATATGAAATGACAATAATAATATTTTATTCAAAAAGTGTGAAATGACATTTATTATGAGTACTTTACTTTTTTACTTTAAAAGTACTTAGAGCACTACCATGGTTAACCTTGAGTTTTTATCCACCATTGAGAATGTGACAAGTAAGTACCTTTAACTCAAACAATGCCACCTCAACCATTAGGGATGATGTCATCACATAAAATGTGAATGGTTCTCATAAAGTGAATTTTGATTGTACATTTTCTTTAGGAGGCCCATTTTAGACCTCAAAACTCCCCTAATGATGCCTCTGGAAATCCACAGATGAATCTCTGAATATTAGCCTTTTCCTCAATGAGATATGGCACATACCTCAACAGCTCCAAGAACCTACTAGTATACTCATCATCTGTCATAGAACCCATTTGTAGCTCATAAAACGCCTTAGCTCTATCATCATAGTACCTCTCTGATAAGTGCTACTTCTTGAATATCCTCTTGAAATCATCCAAAATCAAGTATTCCTCTCGAAGTCCCTTGAAATTATTCACATTTTCCCACCAGATATATGCTTTCCCTTTGAGTTTGAAGGTGGCTATCTTGGATTTCATGTTCTCTGAGTAGATGTGAAATATGAATAATTTATTCATTCCAATCAACCATGGTTTTTCATATTCTTCCTTCTTCATCTCTCCATAAAATGCATGAGGCTTAATTTTATTGAACTCCTTAGGTAAATACTCCCTCTACCTATAAGGATGATGACAATGATAACTATGATGATGTCTCCTAGATGAGGAACTAGAATGGTGCCCATACATACCAGTCTTCCTGTCAGGTGTGTCCAATGATCTATCACCTCTAACTATGTCCCCCTCTATCCAATATGTATGCGGACAAAGATATTCTACCATAGGATCCATTTATTTTTTGTTCATGCTCTTGACTGATTCTTAATTATCCAAATTTCTACAACTCTGGTCGGCTCTGAAGAATTGTTGTATTAGCCTCTCCCTTCTTTTCCTGAGCCCTTGCAAGCATTTCATGGGCCTCAACCAACCTGTCATTGTTTTATTTTCAACATCTGATCTCTACCCTCAAAATCCTCAATGTATTTTCTAGACTAGGAGAATACTCTTCTCCTTGTTGCCCAGTTGATCTATAGGGAGAGTCACCAGAACTGTAGTCTGCCATTTTTCTTGTCATATTTGATTCTCTTCTTTGTGAAAGTGTACCATGTTAGATAAACCAAATAGATACTAAAATCAAATCCATACCTCACTGATGTTCATGGGAGGCTTATCTCATCTTCAAGATCGGTCCACATTAGCACGTACATGTATAATCATAAGGATATCCATGTAATAACATAACAACATACACCATCATGCATGACGATACAAATTGTATACCATGACCCCATGCATGTAAACCATAACCTTTACAACATAATAATTTACCCAAGGAGAGAAAAATCGCACTCAGATACGACCAAAAGAAAGCAAGATCTGCTCTGATACCACCCTGTAATGCCTCCTCCCACATTTACCCACTTTTCACTGGATTTCTTGAGGTTAACATGTGCTAAGGGTCACTATGATAAGACTCAACCTCCTTAGCAACCTTAAGGAAATGGATCTAACAACTTAAGACCTTACTGACTTCCCTTAGGTGCCACAGGACCTCCAGGAGTAACCCAACCCCTCCACATGTCCAACCCCTAAGGCAAATCACTTTTTCCCTGTCATAGAGCCGCAATCGATCCCTTGCCAAGGCCTCCATGTCACTATGGGTTGCCAGCTGGACTCATAATCCTACCTCCATGCAACTATGGAATTTTGTATTATTTCTATGCCAGAAACTCCAAATTTTGTGCCACTTTTTTAGGGCTAAGACTCGAGTCTCTTCCCAGCACTTAGTGAAACTTCCAGAGTTGATAAATGACAGAAAAAATGCTTGTAAACCAAGAACTAAAACCAGTACTTGAACTAACCATCCCCAACTAGGACTGAAATAATGTCAAACATTTGGTAGATATGCAACCTACAAGACATGAATGAAAGTCTGAACATAAGGGGCTAGAAACTTATATGAGGTTTAACAAGAAGGGTCACTGACTTCTCACATTATCTTTCATAATGCCAATCGGGTCTGGCATTCATTATTCCTTCAGTTACAAGTGAAAACATGAAAAGAGCCATGACTAAGATCTGTCATATAACCATGCTTATAACCAACATATAAAAAGATAAATAAACTAAGTGAACAACCTTTAAAGCCACATAATAATCAGTACAATTGCTCATCAAAAGAAAGAGAAACTTAGATTTTATTAAACATGGGAAAATTCCAACCAAGTTTGGGACTTCCATGTTCCACCTGACCATAGATTGGATGAACCAATTCTTTATTTTAACCAATCAGCCTCGTGCCATATTCCAAGCATGAATGTGGGATCTCATGGGATAAACCAATCCAAAGACAACTAGGGGAATCCATAGGTTAAACCACCTCCACCCTCTCCTTACTGTAATCTCACCCAAACCGGTGTCTAGATCGCAAAACCAAACCAAGCTTGGATGCATCAGAATTTATTCACCAATACCTTGAGGAATTTTCCTGTCTCCACCCTTAGGATTTACTCAGTATTTCGCCATTACCGGTCAAGGGATTCCTATGCCTTTAATAATTTTCTCGAGACCACCTCGCCCGAATGCAAAATATTCCGGCAATCCAAAGCTCAAAACTGAGAATAATCCTATCACACCATGGCTATTTGGAAATGGAAAGGCTAGGCTAAAATCCACTGTCAAAACCCGAAAAAATCCATGCCAATGATAGAAAAAGAACCAAATACCAACATGCACATACCATGCATGTCAAAACCAGCTAGGAAATCATACATGCAACATGTTACCTGCAAGTATTCCTATTGAAGATGCTTGATCTTTTCCTTCCTTTTCTTTCGTTGTCCTTATTTTTTTTTCATTTCCTTTCCTTACTTTTCCTTTTCCTTTTCTTGTCCTTCCTTTGCTTGCTTGCTTTCTTTATCCTCTTGATTAGCTTCTCCTCTTTAAGGCTAATTCTAAAACTGAACTAACAAAATGCTACCAACTAATGCTCTAAGGTATTTTTATTAATGAGGCCTCCAATTTCTTATCCTTTCCATTATTCTCCTTCATTTTACTCCTCACACGCAACCCGTGACCTTTCACCTTCCTTTTCTTCTAATTTCCATTATTTTCAGAAATAATGTGCCAAAAATACCTTTTTTCCTTTCCAAATCCTTAGCCATTTCCTTTCCCAATTTCCCTTAGACATAAACACATCAAGTGATGTCCACTAGGATATTTTTCCCAACATTTATCTTGGAATTATTATCCCTTGTCTGTGGTCTTATTTTACCTTTATTAAATTTTATTACATGAACTTTAACCCTGGGTTGTTACAAAAACAAATCAAGTGAAACCATACAATTAACTATTTTCACTTCAATACTTGATTTGTTTCAACAAAATTCAATTAATATTCTTCCAAAATTGACTGATTCCTCATAGTGATGAATTTAAAAAGGACGCAAAAATCAATTAATTTGGATCTGCGGAGATATGCATTCTAGACTTCTTGAGGAGGGTTGTAAGCTACAAATTGAATCCTCAACATTGAAAAAAAAATCAAGTGGAACCATTCTTCATGAATGAGAAATTTTTTCGCTTCAAAATTGATTCCTTAGATATGGATTAAATTGTGTCGTTTCTCTTCCTCCCTCACTGATTCTTGATAGGCCACAAAGACAAGAGTTGAAACCCTTGCATTCTTAAATTTATTCTTGAAGGATTAGAATGCTAACTACTCATAAATTATGCCATATAGAATGGTGGTCAAGGCCACCCAGATAAATCCTTTTATACCTTCATTAAGACGTGATCCTGCCTCATAATACTTCACTGGATTGAAGACCGAACCTGCAATAAAATTTTAATCCCAACGAAATCCAAAATAATAAACAAAACAAAAATCAAAGCCTTCTCTTTGATGAAACTTCTCTCCATAGGGTTGAGTTTCTACATACAGAGCTACAAAAGATTCTTTTTTGATTTCATACCTTGAGAGGGCTTGTTACACCATTTTTTTGGTCATCTAACCTATTATTATTAGATGAACCCAAGTACACCATGTAAGACCAATTTTACCCTAAGTAAAATTGCTTTCACCATGTGAAATAACTTATTTGTTTACATTTCCCAGTCATATTTAACCCAAAACAAGGAAATAAATTAAATAAATCCTTATTTATTTAATTATTTCCTAAGAATAAGTTATGTTAGTATGAATTCTTCGTCGAGGTGTACGAAAAAGAACCACTTTAGCTACGCATAACTAATAGCCCTAACAACAATAGAGGCTTCCAAACATCTTCAGATCTGCGATTAGTGATTAAAATGCTGCAACAAACAGATCTATAAATGGAAAGACATTAAGTAGTAAAGTAAAGGGTTTTCTCCATGCATCCAACAGACAAGACAAGAACACGATTTTTGAATGAATTTTTATATTACAGGGCACCTGTGAGGAAAACAAGAAGGTGTGTCCAGCTCTCCTCAATGGGATGGGTTCTTTGTAGTCCTCAGCACTTCAGATCTAAGCCTTCTCTCTCTTGTAGGTGTAGAAAACCCAATGCAGAAAATATAGCTCAATGGGAGCAAATGGTGAAAAATTGAGACCAAGTGTATAGATCCAGAGTGATCTAATAGGCAACAAAAGGTGAAGAATGATGGGAAAAACCCTCCTATTTATAACAAAATATTGGGTCATTCTAGATCTTGGTGCATGATTAAAATAATGTTAACCAAATCTATATCCACCTTTTATGGAATATTTTATTATATTTGTTGGAGGGAAAAGGTATTTGACTTGGGTCAAATCCCTTGATTTGTCAAAAATAAATAAATAAATGATTTATTTATCTTTTTAAGGAAGCGATTAGAAGATAATCAAATAAATAATGATTTATTTAATTATTTAAGGAAGTGGTTGAAAGATAATTAAATAAATAATGATTTATTTAATTATTTGTGGGTGATTTGGTCATATTTAACAAGAAATATTATCTAAATAAGGTTTAAATAATTATTCCTAGAAAATAATAAGATAAATAAAGGTTTATCTAATTAATTTCTTTGATTTTGGGTTAAACATGACTGGGAATAATAATTAAATTATGGTTTAATTAATTATTCCATGAGGAAAATCAAACAAATATAGGTTTGCTTAATATTTCCTTTTGGGGTTTCCTATTTTAACATAGTGAAAGCAGTTTTACTTAGGGTAAAACTGGTCTTACATGGTGTACTTGGGTCCATCTAATGATAAAAAGTTAGATGACCAAAAAATGGTGTAACAGATTGCCCCCTAGCGTGCGAGTGTCAGGAGCAAATCGTATGACCGAAGTACGTTGTAAGAACACAATCACTAGACAACAAAAAGGGATGTCAGAGAGAGAAATGTGAGGTAGATAGTGTGCTGAAGGACTAGACCCTGAGGAGACGAGACTCGCAGGTTCAACAAGTCTCTTTTTATGAGAGGGTACCTGTGCTGAAGGCGGCGGGGGAGGCATACCTATGCCCGCCGAGACAAAGTACAAAAGAATAGTGTGTCCAGTAAACAAGGGACCGAACCATAAAGTACAGTCGGCATAATCATGAGCCAGATAAAAATACAATGAAGAATCCCACATACATGCTGTGCCTGGGATAACAACCAGGACTTATACAATAATATCTGAGTACATGAGATACAAATACAACCCAAATTCCCCCTATAAATGGGGAAGGGCTCAAAAAATCTAACTGATACATGAAAATCAAAGAGACGCTGCAAGAGGCTAAGGCCGACATCATCAAATATATGGAGCTACATCAAGGGCTGCAATGAAGAGGTCATCCGGGCATGTGGGGGGCTACCTGCAGGGCCACCCCCTCATGAGGGCTGAGACATCTCACACACACCCGGGAATCACCAATAGCTGCTGCTGCATCACTGAACCATCAAGCATACGAATCTCGATCATGCTGAAAGGAGCTGGAGTGGAGAAACAATCAAGTCAAAGGGAAATGAGAGATCCCTTTGCCTGATCCGAGGCACCGAACAAGAGTGGAAGCTGGAACCAAGGTACACCGCCCTCTAGACTTGGCTTCTGGAATGAATGAGCTGATGTCGACAGAAGGAGGTCCGCCATAGGTGAGGCAATGAGAGATCCTCAACTAAGGCATGAGAGAAAATAGTAGAGCGACGGACAGACTGACACTAATGATGATGGTGAAATGGAAGGGACTGAGTAGCGAATGGACGACTTCCCTTGTTAGAGCATAAAGGGCATGAATGACATGGAAGCGACTGACACAATATCATAAGGGATAGGGGACAGTGGGACTGAAGGTCATAATATGCGACACAAGAGAGAGACCAAGCAATGAAGGATGGAGGACTATAGTGGGGTACAAAGGGACTCGGGATAGACTCCATGAATGCGATGATGACTCAACTTGGATGCTCTAAACAAGGGCGACTCGATGGTGCTGCCACACAGTAAAGGCCTAATGGGGGACCATGAAAACATGAGTACAAGATGGTAACTCATGACTAAAATCGACACGAACAAAGACAAGTAAGGAGGCAAAATGGTGCCCCAAGTACAAGTGTTGTAAGTGAGGAAGTTCGATTTGAAGGAGAGGTGAAGTGATCCTTCTTGGAAAAAATAGCTCCTGGCGAAGGATGAAAGTACAAAAAATATGTTGGTTATCTAAAAGAACCTAAAACACGCATCTCAAAAGGGAAATGCTAAGGGTAATATTTCTTAAGATAGAGTGCATTGCGAGGATTAGGAAGAGGATTGCCTTCGAAGTCCTCTAAAAAGTATGCCCCCTTACCAAGATCCTTACTGATGACGTAAGGGCCTAGCCATAATGAGTCGAACTTCCTGTGACCAAGGACATCATGGGCCTGGTCATATACTAGAACAAGGTCACCTTCGTGAAAAGGACGAGGCTGGACTTTTCGGTCATATTGAGCTTTTGGTGCGTTTCTTGGCCGTTTCCATGGTTTGCAATGCAACACGACGGTATTCAGAGGCACGCTCAAGCATGATAAGTCGTTGTTCTAGAGGTTGGGTGGCAGGGAGAAGTTCAACAGCCAGATGAAGGGAAGGGATTTTACACTCGATTGATAAGACAACCTCCTCTCCAAAAACATGGTGAGGAGGGTTATGGTTGAGGGGCATAGGTGCCCCCGAGCATGGTGTGGTCAAGCAAAAATGTATTGAGAAAAAGGAGAATCTAAACACATTTTAATGATGTGGTGTGCCATTTGGTCTCGTTATGGTTATGCAGTTTGAGAAAGGAAATGGAGGATTAACAATCTCTTTTGGTACTGCATATAGGGATCAAATGGACTTTAAGTGTCCGAGTTGGCATACCTGGTGTCACTATCCCAAAAAGAGGATTTGGAGATAATGAACTGATGCTCTCGTAGAAAAGCTATAGGTTGGTCAGCAATAATGTCTAAGAGACTGGGTTGCTGATGTAAGATGAGGGAACGATAAGGGGTATCATCCCTAGAGTGATCTGAAGTGATATGGGACTCTAGAGGTTCTTCAAAATGTGGAAGAATATTGGGACTAAAGTCAACACGACCAGAGCCACTAGGAGAGTTGTGGAGAATTTCTTCTCTTGGTCTCTCAAATGTGGGTGCCCCCTTACCCAAACAGTGGGTTTCAATGTAATGGCCACAAGGTGGATGTGGTGTGAACGCATGGGTTCGATGTAAGGGGGAATAGATAACGTCAGGGGTGGGGATTTTTTCCATAATGTCGTCATCGCGATAGAAGATGGGGTGAATGGTGGAAGAAATACCACCTGACGTGGTGAAGTGACCGGAATCATCATCATGAGAAGAGAGGTTCACATGCGCATCGTCACAAGGGGTGACCGAAGAGTAAGTAGATAAAGGATCTACCGATGTTGAGCCCAAGATGATCGCTGGAGGAAGGTCAAGCGAAACAACAGGGGAGGATTCAGATGGAATGTTCCCTGAGGGTCTCATGGATGATGATAGGTAAAAAATGCTGGACGAAGGCTCCATCATCTCGACATCAGGAGGGGGGATGTCAATGGGAGCAGTCGTATCTGGTAGTTCTGCCGAAGCAGAATGCGCAAATAGGGGAGAGGTGGACTCATTGCGCTTGGCCTCGAATTGGTGGACCGCGGCGATAGAGGTGCGGAAGTCCTCGAGGCGGGGACAAAGATGGGTGTAATGGCCATGGAGATCACACAAAGCACAAGGGTGGTTGGTGTGAATAGTCTTGGGGTTCTTGGCCGCGGTCGTGGAAGGAACAGAGGCTTCTGGGACCGCGGACTTAGGGAACGTGACATTAACCATGGGCTTGAGATGAAGCAATGTAGGACAGGTATGGGAGGCGTGATCGAAAAAATCACACAAAGCACACTGGATGGTATGCTTTGGAGGCTGAGGAGGAGCAGGGTTTTTCGGGGGAGCCTTGTCCTTTGGTGCCCTCTTGCGAGCTTTGCCCTTCTTACCCGAAGCGGTCGCAACAGGAGGTGGTTCCTGTTGAGGTGACTGAGGCACTGATGCAGTGGGAGAAGGCATGGAGGCCGGTTGAACCGGGGTCAAAGCAATATAAGGTTTGGGTTGACCAGGCAAGGTGGGGGCTGGAGGATCAAGGTACCAAACGGGAATCCCAAGGGTCAAGTTAGGAAGAGAGAGGGTGGCCATGACCGGCACCATGTACACTCCTGGTGGGGGAGCTAGGAACGGTATCGGACCAGAGGGCTAATGGCCAGGTGGGACGGCTCCTAAATGGCTAAGGCCTAGAGGAACCGTGCCATGGGGATAAAGGGGCTCATGACTACCAACTGCAGGTGAAGGGCTAGGAGCAGGTTGCGGAGGGCAAGGTTGCTGACTAGCCGAAGCAGGTTGCTTGAGAGCAGCCCGAGACGATTGCATCATGCAAACATTCGACGAGCTGGGGTCAGAGATAGGAGGAGGGGGGAGACTAGGAAAAGTTCCAAGCAGGGAGGAATCCTTGTAAACGCCGGGGGAGACACTGGTCAAGGAATCGACGATTTGCTTGTTGGCTATAGAAGAGATGGTTGTCTCAGGTGAGGTCTGAGATTTTGGCTCATGATATGTCAACTGGTCAATGGTGACTATCTTTCCATTATGGGGGAAAGACATCTTGCGGAAAACCGCGGATGGGACAACAGACATAGCATAGGTGTAGCTTCGCCCCAATAGAATGTTGTAGTCAAGCGGGGCGTCTATGACTTCGACGTCAACGCAAACAGTCTTACCGACGAGGGTGATAGGACAATTTCGAAATAGGCCAATGGGCTGGGAGGCATGACCGTCCCACGCTCTAAGGGTGATCGTGGAAGGGGCCAGCTCAGGAGATCCGAGTTGCTTCCAAACCGAAGCGGACATCACGCATGTGGATGCCCCCTCATCAATTATACACCGGGACACGTTGGCGTTCCGGATTTTGACTGGGATTTGGAAGGCGAGGGAGGGAGGGAGGGGAGGATGGTCCGATTGAGTGGCGTCGAAAACAATCATTTGGTCATCAGCAGGATCTACAGCACCCACGGCAGATAATAGAGCCTTCTTTTGGGAAGGGCATGACTGGAGGAGTTCCAGTGTGGAAATGGCGGCAGGAGACTGCGCCAGATCATCTACTATGCTATACGAATGAGCAGTTTGACCAGGAGCAGCATTTCGACGTAATGGTCCCTTAGGAATCTTGGGATGGACCTCAACTTTGGGTTGAGGAATATGTAAGGGACCACCAGATGTCGAAAGAGGCTCTGTAGAACCTAAAGAGGGAGGCTCGGGGGTAGACTGAGCAGGGGGCTTGGGGTACTGACGAGCCCGAGTTTGAAGGTGAAGATTGACGGATGGGGTAGGATCAGAGTGCATCATAAGGATCTGGTAATCGGAGGAACCAGAAATGGAAGGGGGGGCGGCTACCTGGCTGTCGGGTGGTTGGGTAGCCACGAATCCTTGCTGAGGGAAGGGATCGGTAAAGACAGCTGGTTGAGAGGTGGCCACATTAGGAGGAGCATGAGGGGAGGCATGTTGTCCGCGCAATGTGGCTTGAGACTCCCACATCTGCCGCATCTGGGGTAAAAGGGGACAATCGTGGGTGTAATGACCATAAACACCGCAACACGAACAGGGCTTGTTTGTGCGAAGCTGTCTGTCCGGCTTGGGCTGAATGCCCTGCTGCTGGTTGCCAGTGTTAGAGTCCACACTAGAGTTGGGTCCTCGGTTACCAGGGGCAGATTGGTTCTGGTTGCCTCTCCGCCTTCTTTGAGAAGAAGGGGGATTAGTCGCGCCCTGCTGTGCAAATACTTGCCCTGGAGGGGGTTGTAAGTGCTGTTGCGGGTTGTGAGGAGGCAAGGGAGGCGGAAGCGCATATGCTGGAGGAGCTGGCGCACCAGGCTGCGAATAAAGGTAAGGGTTGGGTTGGGCAACATTGAGGTAAGCAGGAGGTTGAGAAAAAGGAGGATGCATGCCGTATCCTGGATACATGTTGCCGGGAGGGGGAAGAGTGCTGGAGGTGCTGGCCCCTCCTTGAGGGGGACCATAGCCCATAGGAGGGTGAGCAGATGGATGGGAAAGAGATCCAACGATACCGTCGGCGGAATGAGATGCCCCCGGGGCATTAGCGCCACCGGGCCTGGGGATGTCAGGAAGGACGGTATAAACATAACCAGATTGAGCGTAGATCAGGTCATATTTTAAGGCTATTTGGAGGGCGGCTTCTTCAGTTTGAGGAAAGTGAGAGGCGACATCTTTGCCGATGGGAGAAGGAAGGGTGCGAAGGAACCAGTCCATGTAAACCCGATCTTCAAAGGGAGGGGCTCGACATAAGCTTCGTCTTCGTCGCCATTCCTGAACATGGGCAGAAAGGCGTGTTGAAGAGGATTGCTTGAAGGAAGTCAAGAGCTCCGTGCTGGTGTCGTATCGGAGAGGAAGCTGGAAGTATGACAAAAAGGCTTGGGCAAGAGTCTCGAAGGTGGTATGGGAAGAGGTGGCTTGTTCAACATACCATTTAGAAGCTTCGTTGGTAAGCGTGCGTTGGAACAAACGAAGATGGATGGAGTCATCGGTAATGGAGTTGGAGGAACACCACATGTGGAAAGATCGGACGTGATTGGTTGGATCTTCTCCATTAAGGCCCTCGAACTTAGGGATGTCAGAGGGCAGCTTGGTTGGCATAGCGGGCCAGGTAGCATTGTGGTGAATGGGGTCATTAATCAACTGATGGAAATCGGGGAGGCTAAGGCCTGCAATGTACGACAGCACAGGGGTGGCCGGGGTAGTGCTTGTGGCGGTTCCGCTAGAAGTAGGGCTGGCATTGGGGCCGGGAGAACCGCTAGCTTTAGGCCCTGGACCAGACATAGTGAAGGTAACAGGGGGAGAACCAGGAGGAGAAGGAGGACTCGATGAATCAGGAGAGGAGTCGGAGTGCGGACTCGAAGGTGGACTGGCTCGACGACGGCGGTGCGGAGCAGGTCAATCAACCGGAAACTTAGGGTGAAGGCCAAGAAGTCTCCGGGAAAGGCGCCTTAGGGGCGCAATGATGACAGAAAGAAGGAAACCGACAAGGGCAGAAAGGGAGAGAATCAAGTAATGTCAAGGGCAGATAAGGTGCAGTGACAATTGATTTTAGAGTCTTTGCCAGGCGGTGTTAACCAGGCACTTCTTCGCTTAGGGTCAGTGTGTGGCGTGCGTTAATTTTAATTTTTAAACCCTTTCCGTTTTGAGAGCAAGAAAAAAGTGTGCTGCATAGCTGAAAATAAACCTACAGAGAACAGAATATAATGCTGAAATAACAGAAAAATAACAGCTACTTGTGCATCTATCTAACCCAATAAGGTGGGTCGCTCAAAACTATGCTGAAAAGAAAGGGAAAAACTATGTAAAACACACAGAAAAAGAGCTCAACAGATCTAGGGTCGAAAGGGACAGGGATCTGGAGGATAAAGCTGCAGGAAAGAGGTGCAGATCACAGCCAAGAGACAGAGGCAAGGTGGCTGGAAAAAGGAAGGAAATACGGCAAAAACGGAGGGAGCAGGCGGAGCTTGCGGGGAGGTCCAAACAAACGACAAGGAGGTGATTTCGCAAGAAAGGAAAGAATTTTGATTTCAATGGATACGAAAGGTAAACGGTCTTACACACCGGAAAAAGGGGTAGGAAAGCTGCGAAGAAACGAAGCGGTACCGAAGCATTAAAATATTTAAAAAGTGAGGGTACTAAAAGCCCTAAGGGGCTGGGTTCCCACTTAGATGAGTAAAAACGAGATCCAGATCTTGGTCGAGGCGAGAGACGAGGCAGTACAGAAAAACCTGACGAAGAGTGCGGCCAGAGCCCGAGAAAAGTTGCGAGAAAAATCAGCGAAAAAGGCGGCAAGTCGCGAGTTTCGACACATTTTCGGTGCGGAGTCCCCACGAAAAATGGGCGAAAAGTGCGACACCTGGAGGTCCGGAGTCGCAAGTTATGGGCCAAAAAGTGCGACCCCCCCGTTCTGGTTGTCTCGGCGGCAGATTTTCAGAAAAGTTGCCGTCTCAGTTGCGGCTGGTGTCGCTTACCTGCGCAATAGGGCCAGAAACACACGGAAGTTAGAAATTTTAATGTTTTGGGGTTTTATGTGAGAAAAACAACATAAAAATAGGGAAAATATTCAGCTGAAAAGAAACCCTAGGGTCTGAAGTAGCTGGATATGCAGGAATATGAAAAACGACAGCGGTCGTAATTTAAAACCCGTGTGGAGTCGCCATTTGTTAGTATGAATTCTTCGTCGAGGTGTACGAAAAAGAACCACTTTAGCTACGCATAACTAATAGCCCTAACAACAATAGAGGCTGCCAAACATCTTCAGATCTACGATTAGTGATTAAAATGCTGCAACAAACAGATCTATAAATGGAAAGACATTAAGCAGTAAAGTAAAGGGTTTGCTCCATGCATCCAACAGACAAGACAAGAACACGATTTTTGAATGAATTTTTATATTACAAGGCACCTGTGAGGAAAACAAGAAGGTGTATCCAGCTCTCCTCAATGGGATGGGTTCTTTGTAGTCCTCAGCACTTCAGATCTAAGCCTTCTCTCTCTTGTAGGTGTAGAAAACCCAATGCAGAAAATATAGCTCAATGGGAGCAAATGGTGAAAAATTGAGACCAAGTGTATAGATCCAGAGTGATCTAATAGGCAACAAAAGGTGAAGAATGATGGGAAAAACCCTCCTATTTATAACAAAATATTGGGTCATTCTAGATCTTGGTACATGGGTTAACCAAATCTAGATCCACTTTTTATGGAATATTTTATTATATTTGTTGGAGGGAAAAGGTACTTGACTTGGGTCAAATCCCTTAATTTGTCAAAAATAAATAAATAAATGATTTATTTATCTTTTTAAGGAAGAGGTTAGAAGATAATCAAATAAATAATGATTTATTTGATTATTTAAGGAAGTGGTTGGGAGATAACTAAATAAATAATGATTTATTTAATTATTTGTGGGTGATTTGGTCATATTTAACAAGGAATATCATCTAAATAAGGTTTAAATGATTATTCCTAGAAAATAATAAGATAAATAAAGGTTTATCTAATTAATTTCTTTGATTTTTGGTTAAACATGACTGGGAATAATAATTAAATTATGGTTTAATTAATTATTCCATGAGGAAAATCAAACAAATATGGGTTTGTTTAATATTTCCTTTTGGGGTTTTCTGTTTTAACATAGTGAAAGCAGTTTTTTACTTTCAAATAGCAGCCCAGATGCTTACATGGTAATAGCAGGTCCATCTAATGATAAAAGGTTAGATGACCAAAAAATGGTGTAACAAATTCATTAATCATTATTTAAATAAAATTCTTAGTTAAATTTGACTAAATCATCCATAAATAATTAATAAACCATTATTTATTTAATTATATTCCCATCATTTCCTAAAATGATAAATAAACCATTTATTTATTTATTATTTATAAATAAAGGAATTGACCCAAGTCAAAAATCCTTTTCCCTCCAACAAATATAATAAAATATTCCTAAAGGGTGGTTCTAGAATTTGATTAATAATATTTTATTCATGCACCGAGTTCTAGACCGCCCTAGTATTTTGTTATAAATAGAAGGGTTTTCCCCATTCATTAGTCACCTCCATTGCATTAGATCACTCTAGATCTATTCTTGGTCACCATTTTCCATTGTGAGCTCCCATTGAGTTCTATGTTTGTCTGGGTTTTCTACACCAATAAGAGAGAGGAATTTTAGATCTGAAATGCTGAGGACTTTCAAGAACCCATCCCATTGAGGAGAACCGGAAAACACCTTTCTTGTTTTCCTTCTCAGGTGCCCCCTTTTTAATATAATATAAAAATTCTTTCAAATACATTGTTCTTGTCTTGTATATTGGATGCATGGAGCCATATTTTACTTTACCTTCTTAATGTCTTTTATGCTTAGATCTGGATTTGTGTAGCATTATTTGGATCACCTAATTGTAGATTTAAAGATAATTGGCAACCATAATCGATGTTAGGGCTATTTGTTATGCATAGCTAAAGTGATCTTTTACGAAAAAAGATCCATACTAACAGGGCTAATTGAATGCCCTTATATAGAATTATCTTGATCGAATAGATGTGTCCAAGAGTGAGTTGACTTAACATTTGGAGGGACATAAATTTTAAATTTTAAATTTTATGGAGCCTAAAGAGATTTGATTTGATTTTTTTTTTTTTAATAGAAAAACCCATTTTCAAATTTAAGGCCTATGGTAACAATGAATAATTAAAATGAAATTATCATGTCCTTATGATAAATCATATCTTCATAACCGTGCAAGGCCATGAGACGTGCCATAAACCATAAGAAGTAGGAAGACAAGGAGAGTACAATAAACATTCCTTTGACTTCAAAAAATGTGATTTTCCATGTCTTATTGGTAAAAAAAGGTGGGGCTTCTTTTAGTTAACATCAATGACAACCATAGTCCAACAAACTCCCCCTTTATCATTGATGGCAACATGTATACTCCCCTTTCGATCACTGCTCCCCCTTCTTCTATACCTGGATCTTGCAGGCTTGTAGCCAGTAGTCTCGACCCCTTTGACACCAATGACAACGAGTGAATACCCCCTACAATCTATTTGGTTTTTCTTACCTGTAACCTTCCTCTTCTCCCCTTTTCTACTAACTGAAAGTGATCAATGTAGACCCATTAAAATCTCGAGCTTCTACAGAAGATACTTAAAAGCCTCATGAGGTATAGGTTTCATAAATATGTCAACAATTTTCTCCTTTGTCTCAATGTACTCTACCTTGATGTTATTTTCTAGAACCTGATCATTGATTAATAACAAATTATTGAAAATTGTTTACATGCAAAATGGAAATAAACTAGCTAAGGTGATGGTAGCTTATCTTTGAGAAGAGATTTTTCAGCTACATGCCTTTTGTACTGTGTTAAAATGAAGCTTGAGTGCCTATTTATCATTGAGAAACAATGGAAAACATTGGGTGTAGGCCAAGGAATAGGGGAATGTTGAGATAAAAATCGTTGTCTCCCACAACCTTGGTGATGGTGAAAGGCCCATATTTGATCCAAATGGAAAGTGTCATCTACCCATGGTATTCATTCACCCATGGTATTTATCTAACCATGGTATTCATCCACCCATGGAATCTATGCATGGTATTGTAAGTGGTATCCACTCATGGTATTCATCCACCCACTGTATTTATCCACCCATGGTATTTTAAGTGGCACCTACTTATGGTATTCATTCACCCATGGTATTTAACCACCTATGCAATTTACTCATGGTATTTTAACTAAAGAATACTATAAGTAACAAGTCACATTTTGTAAAATGACAGATTTTCCACCACAATGTAGCTTTTACAATTATTCTATGTTATAATAAAAACAATTTCTTTGTGATTTTTTTTACTTTTTTCTCTCCTTTTCATTCTGACATTTCAAATTTTCAGATCTTTGTGGCCTCCCCCCCCAAGATCCATTTCAAATTTTTAGATCTTGGGGGCCTCCCCAAAGATCCTGATCAGTGGTATTAGATTCAGGCTACAACTCCATGGGAATGAGGGTTTGAAACATATTTAAGTTTCAAAGTTTTTCATTAATATTCAACAAACTTCATGCACGTGATACAACCTTCACAAAGCACTTTCTTGGCCAAAGCAGGAAGAATTGTTTTTTTCCATTTTTTTGCAAGAATTTTTTGGGCGATGACTTTGCAGATAAAATATGAAAATTTTGGTAAAAAATTTATAAAAAAACAAAATAAATGGATTCCTTGTGAAAAAATACCCAAATTCAAAAAAAAAATCGGTCGAATAAGATTCTTGATGAGGGAGATATTGTTGATTTAAAATCAGCTGTGTTGCAGAAATGTTTTTGACGACAATTCGTGGATGACATATCTCCTATAATTTTTATTTATTTATTTATTTTTATTTTTATTTTTATTATTTATTTTTTTTATTTTTTTTTCAGTTTCATGAGTAATTTTAGAAAAATGATTACATATTTGAACTCCTCTTTAAAAATCACCCAATTTCAAAAACAAATTGGTCGAATCGGAGTTCGGATGAGGGAGATATCGCTGATTTAAAGTCAACTATTATTTTAGAACTTTTGTTACAATGAGATATTTGAAACAAAAATCTAAGTTTCCTTAGTGTCTAGATAGGGATTTAAATGACATGGGAAGATGCATAATGGTTATTATGTTTCCAAAAAAATGTAGTGATTATGAGTTATATTGACTGAGCTATGCACATTTTAAATTAGTTTTTATATTTGGAGCAGCTTTCAGAGTGGGTTCTCTTTGGAGACTTGCCCTCCCACCCTGCTTTAGTAGGCACCTGCTTCACATTCATTAGTTTCAGCATAGCAGTATCTGGCTTGGGTTCTTTAGAGACACGCCCTCCCACCCGGCTATGTAGGCACCTGCTACTTCATCAACAATAAACATCATAGTTATGGGTGAACCACACAAAATCCTTGTAATCGAAGTCCATTTTCTAGGCCGCACACTGTTAGTATCACAGTTGGTCACAAGAATTATAGGGTATCTCTATCTTCACATATTCGTTTTTCATGGTTATGGGTGTTACACTAAATTTCATCACCATGATTGTTGATTCATATCCTTTGCCATCTGATGAAGTGTCTCAAGTGAATCCCCTATGAGGCTTGAATTAAAAAAATAACAAGGACGAAAGGAATTTTGGGGTACATTGCTTAAAAACCATTTTTGAGCATCTGCACAGTTTTCCTTAACACAAACCGCACATGTGTAGTTTATTCCACTGTAAACTGTGCAAATATGCACACTTTTTTCCACTATAAACTACACAGTTCTATTCACGTAGGTAAAAATAAAAAAGTAAGTTCTAGAAGCTTTGGTGGAGGAATATCGTCTAAATTATAGACCTTGAACCAATCCATACCTATTCCTCATCCCTTAGATCATGGAAATAATCTCCTCTTATTAAGCATCATATCCCTTGATAAGAGTAACTGGAAGCCTCCTCACCCTTCCTATAAATTGAGCATAGGACTGAAGGAATGGGGGATTTGGATTTGTAAACTTATGCTCTTGATTTTGGGTCTGAAGATCTTGTCATCAAGGGAAGGAAAAGATACCATTGGAAGATTCTTGTGGCATCAAGGAAACCAGGTTGTAAGCTTGTTATTCTTTTCAATTCAATATAAAGTGATTGATCTTTCCTAATAGCGTCTATTTTGATGTTATTTGCGAGATTCCTTGATCACTCACATGGTTTATAACTGATTATTGATCCAATTATATGTTGTATGATATATTAGGGATTTAATTTACCTTTAATTTCTTATGCAAGATGTTTTGATCCCTTTGAATGTTTTTGTCTATGCATATTTATTTTGGAGCATCATGGAGAAGCTGTGGAAATCATTTTGGAAGCCTCTAAGGCATTAAGGGAAATATTGTTGTGGAAAGAATTGAAAGGAATTTCACAAGCCCTTCGTTAATAGGTAAGCGATCCTTCACATACTACATGTTTCATGTTTTAGTTATAGGCTAAGGAAAGGTAGCAATTTATTTTTATTTTGATTACTAGGTTTTGTTGGAAATCTAGGGAGATCGCTCTTGTTCGCAAGAGGGATTTGTCGGCATAAAAATGGGTCATCCACAAACCCACACTTCATCAAAGTCTATTTTCTAGGATGAAAACTATCAGTATCACAGTTGGTCACAAGTATTACAAGGTATCTCTATCCTCGAATCCTCGTTCATCATGGTTATGGGTTAACCACACAAAACCCTTCTCTTAGTGGCTCTTCATATTTAACATGGGCTTATCAAGAGGGAAATTCATGCTATGGGTACCATTTATTCTTAAGGAGGGAGGAATAATCCGAATGGAAAGTGGCATCTACCCATAGTATTCAGTCACCCATGGTATTTATCCACCCATGGAATCTACCCATGGTATTGTAGGTGACATCCACTGATGGTATTCATTCACCCATGGTATTATAAGTGGCATATACCCATGGTATTCATTCATCCATGGTATTTACCCACTCGTGGAATTTACTCATGGTATTGTAACTAAAAAGGACTATAAGTAACAAGTCACATTTTGTAAAATGACAAATTGTCTACCACAATGTAGCTTTTACAGTTATTTGTTGTTTTAATCAAAATGTTTCTTTATGGTTTTGTTTGCTGTGTGTTCTGTCATTTTTTTCTAGCATTTCAAATTTTCAGATCTTGGGGACCCCCCCCCCCCCCCTACCAAGATCCATTTCAATGTTTTAGATCTTTGGGGCCTCCCCCCACGATCTAGATCAATATTAGGGTGGTCCAAGCTTCCAATGGGTTGTGGTAAGCTGTTTTTTCTGCAAATGAAATCAAACTTTGTTACCCACCTGAAACTTATGTTGCACTCGATGTTGATCATGTTTTTGCTTGTACTTGGCATTAGACTTCTCCAATATGTTGTGAACTTGTTGTTAGATGTCCTATATGTGTTCAATAAACCTTTTTGCTTTATTAAACTCATAGTGTACATGTGCGGATTATGTTTACGTAGTCACATGATACATGGAAACATCAATTAGAAACAATGATTGAAATCTCAGACCCACTTGAAAGGGATTGTGACCGGTTGAGCTATGGAGAGCTATGTTATATTTGTGTTGCACATAGGGAAGGCTCTCATCCTAGGTGTGTAGATGGTTGGATTTGTACATTCAAAGTATTTTCACTATCATCTTGTTGATGACCTCTATCTGGCCATTAGTGTGGGGATCGAATGCAGTCGACTTGGTGAGCTTGGTGTCCAATAGTGTCAAGAGGCTCAACCAAAATGTGCTCATGAACCTACTATCTTGATCTGATATAATGGTTTGCGGGATCCAAAAATGTACCCACACTCATTCAAAGAAGATTTTGATAGTGTCCTCTGTTGTGATACTCTTCTTGCAGGCCACCAATATATCCATCTTAGAAAATCTGTCCATGACCACAAATACACAATCATTACCATGCTTGGTAGAAGGGAGGCCACATCAACATTCGAGGGGGATGGATTCCTAGGGAAGGATGGGAGTAGGTAGAGGGATGTACAGGTCTTGCTTCATGATGATTGGCTTGGTGATGACACAGGAAGTGCAAGATCTGATATAATTTCCAACATCATGTAAGAGTTTTGGCCAAAAAAAATAATTTTGTAGTACGACCACAATTTTCTCCATACAAAAGTGTCTCACGACCCGACTATAGTGTGACTCCCAAATTATCTTGGCATGCTCACTTGAAGGAACACAAAGGTGGCCCACATAGCATAATAATGCATCCTAGAGGTGGAAATTGGGAACTTTCTTGCCATCCACTAGCATGTGGTATGTGGTGGAAAACTCTAGATCACTTTTATATAGTTATGTCCATCCAGAAGTCTTGTGGCCACAAGAGTTGAGAACAGTAGTCAGTGTTGCAACTGGGGGTTGGCTGAGGTAATCTACAACATGATTGGTGTTGACCCTTTTTTATTTAATGTTCAAGTGAAATTTTTGAAAATATGTAGACAAATTCTGATGGAGATCGTTATGCAATTTCCCTTGTGTCCGTATAACTTCTGAAAAGGTCAAAGATTGGTGTGGATGACTGTCTCCTTCCCTAAAATGTAATGTTTCCATTTCCGGTAAGCCTGCACGATAGAATACATCTCTTTATCATAAGTTGGCCACTTCCAAATTATCTTAGAAAGTGTCTCACTATAATAGGCCACTAGATGCCCATGCTGGGTGAGGACTACACCAATAACATAGTCGGAGGAATCTTCCTAGATTTCAAATGGCTTATGCAAGTCTAACAATGTGGTACAAGTGCAAAGAAAAGGCAATGCTTTAGCTCAATGAGTGCCTTATGTTGGGACTCAAACTAGGAAAAATTTTCTTTCACTCCACCCTTGGTAATATGACTCAAAGGAAAAGTGACATGGGAGAATACCAACATGAACCATTGATAAAAATTTGTGAGGCCCAGAAAGCTACAAAGATCTATTAGAGTGGTCGGGGCTAGCCAATCTTGAATGACTTGGATCTTAGCCGAATCCACATGCACACATTGCTTATCTATGATGTAACCCAGATATTGGACCTCGCTCATACCAAATGTGCATTTCTCAAAGTTGGCACACAATTTTTGTTATCGCAGGGTTTGAAGGACCTATCGAATGTGTTGAGGGTGCTCTTCCCAACTCTTACTGAAGATGAGAATGTATTCCAGATAAAAAACCATGAATGAGTTAGTGATGGGCCACAAGATGTCATCCATCAGCCTCATAAAAGGAATAATGACATTTTTCAACCCAAAGGGTATGACCAACCATTCAAAAAGGCCTCCCTCGGATTTCAAGGTGGTCTTCCATACATTTGTGGGCCCTATTGGAACCTAGTGATAGCCATACTTTAGGTCAATCATGCTGAAATACTTGTCCCCCTTGAGTTGGTCCAGTAGGTCATAAATTCACAGGATTGGATACCTATTCCTGAAAATGATTTTGATTAGTGCTCGATAATCAATGCATAGCCTCCAGGTCCCATCCTTCTTTTGTACAAGTACAATCGGGCTCTCACAGGGTGAGGAAATTGGTCGGATGTGCCATTTTTGTAGCAACTCTTGGATCTGCCACTTGATCTCTTAATTTTCCAAAACTGGAGTGATAATATATTGGCCCATTAGGTATGGTGTTTCGAGGGTCAATCAATTGAATGCTTGACTTGACAGTGTAAGGGAACCCCTATGGGTGAGGAAAATATGTCTCTGTATTCTTCCACGACCTTATCCACATGTTTTTTTAGCATGGAGGAACCCTTATTTGGGGCCATGGATGTGGCCAAGATCTTCCCCTTACTTCCAGAATGAATAAGAAGGAAAAAAAATTCTCGGTCTAGGAGATGATATTATTGCATTACTTAGCAGAGATCAAAGAGTTGTCAATAGGAAGGGCTACCTCTGGTATCCTGTATAACTTATTTTCCAAATTAATAATAACAGTGCGAGGCCTAGACTCATACACAACATGATTCCTGAAAAATTATTGTTGAGCTAATAATACATCACAAACTTCTAGAGGAGAAACATCACAAAATACCTCATCTATGAAGGGATTGATGTTGTAGGGAAGGAAACACTGCTGAAGGACATGGAGATATCATCCTTGGTGAAGCCACCCATGGTGTATGACGGTGGGTGTGGTCTAGTAGATTAGCCAAACCACTTCATGAACTCTATTGAAATGGGGTTCTTTTGTCTTCAATTATTGACATTGAACTACAACAGAGAACCATCCACCCACATATATGATTAGAAAAGACTCTCCCCCTCCTTTGGATCTTCGAAATAAATATTCCAGATCTTGGTGGTGGAAATGGTGGAGCTAGGATTTCCATCAATAATATGCTTCCCTTTTTCATTCCCCTTGTCAGGTTTTGACTCAGAGTCAAAACATGCATCAGAATCTAAAGCCTTTAGTTCGACCACTAGTGAATGCTTGGCTCGACACTCATTTTTGTTGTGAGTGGGGATATTATGGAACCGACACCACTTTCTTGTGTCCTTTTTTGTCTTCGTGGTGTTTTTCTTTGCTTTTGGCTTCTACGGGTTTTCCTAGATCACCCCGCCTTCGATTTTCCTTTATTCTGCAGCTTGGGGATGCTCATACCCTCCTTCTGATTCATAGATCCAAAGTCACTTTTTTTTTTGTTTAAATTTTTATTCAATATTGGCAGCATATCAATATGCTGCACCAAGTGAAAAGATGTCCAGGAACTCCAATTCGCTGTGAATTTGTTTTTGCAGAAAACTGTGGTACTTGAGAACTAGAGGTCACTTAGAGTCTTTGATACCCAACTTTGTGTGTAGAGTATGAAAAATATTTGTGAGCTCATGAACATCTTGGTCCCTTTGTTGTCATAGTGTGGTCCATTACATGTACTTGTCCTCATAGCTCCCCACGGGGTAATATTGTTCCTTGATAGCATATCCGAAAGAGTTCCAAGAGGGGGTGGTTGTAAATAAAGAGGGTTCCTAGAATCTTTTATCATAGTAATTTTCACACCAATCCTTGACATTTGGAGCAACCTTGAGCAGTGCAAAAGTAATCTCCTCCCTATCGGAGAAACTATGAACTGAAAATAAACCTTCGAACAAATTACCCCATTTATCTACAACATATAAATCTATTTTACCTTCAAATATAGGGTTATCAAAGTTTCCTTTTACCTTGAAGGTGGTGGTGCCTCCGAAATGACTGTTGGATGAAGATGTGTCACCGGTGTGCATCCGTAGAAGGATATGGGAAAATTTTTCCATCATTGTGTTCCCTTGTTGCTTGAGGGATTCTTTGATCAATATTTTGAACAGATCTCCTACTCCCTCATATTTATTTTATTTCACCATTGGAGGTCGTCGGGGTCGGCGAGGCCGGTCTTGCAAAGGTTAAACCACTTCGAGCCCTAAATCCTTATACCCCAACCTCGTTAGGGACATGCACAGAAAAAAGAAATAAAGAGCAGATCGCTCTGATTTCACTGATCCATATTTATGAAGGAATGAAATGAAATACATATATGAACAGAAACACAGAGATACAATGAAAACAAAACTTCAATTCACTAATAACAAATTACTGAAAAATGTTTATATGGAGAATGGAAATAAACTAGCTCAGGTGATGGTAGCTTATCTTTGAGAAGAGATGTGGCGGCTACATTCCTTATGAAATGTGTTATAATGAGGATTGAAGGCTTATTTATTATTGATATATAATGGATAACTCTAAACATCCAAAAACCTAACCCTAGGAGATGAAGCACCAAAAGTCTATGGGCCCTCTTGGGATAAATTGGTACATCAACTTCCTAGGGTCGTAACTTTGAAATACAATATTTGTTTGATGTGTACGACACCTTGTTAGAAATATCTATCTTAGGGTTAAAAATTTTGATTGAAAACCCTTGCTGCAAGCTATTCGTTTTCCCATTTTCCAAAAATATGTCGTTTAGGGCCTAAAAATGTCTCTGGAAGTTCAAGGCCTGAAAAAATGCCAAAAATAGTAAATTGTGCTACAATTAAGTAAATTGAAATAAAAAATGGTGGGGGTCCAAGTGGAATAGCTGGGTGTCCACCAATATCCACCTAGATCAGTGAAAAAATGGTATTTGATAGGAATATGATTTTTTTTAATGCATGATGGGATTCTTAGAGATACTTATGGAACTTGTGTTATCATAGAATATCCTAATGGACTCATCAACCTTTACCTATACATCCTGCAAAAATTATTTCATACTAAGGACCTGAGTACAACATGATATTACTGTTATTTATTATGCTTATGCTATCTATAAGTGAATTTAATGGAGTATGTTAGTGTTGTTGTGCTAATTACTCATTCATCTTATAAATTCAATGTCTTATGTGTGCTTAAGGGTTTAAGGTTTCTTGCAAATTATCAAGTCTCATGTGTGTTTTTCATGTCAATTTAGTGAGAAATTTAACATAAAAAAAAAAATGAACAACAAAAAATAAAGTAAGAACATCACCATACATAACATTAACACAGGTATTTGATGGAGTTCACCCCTCCTAGGCTACATCTCCTTGGTCCAGCTTCCATGGCTTGGGCCTCTATATTATACTCAAATTGTCAAATTTACCTATTTACAATGCTATTTTGCTCCTGTAACCTACTCCAATGAATCCAAAATGGCTCAAAATGGTAAGCTAGCCTCTTTCTGAGCCTGAATTGGTCGAAAATTGCAAACGTTATGGCCTTTTCAATTTATCCCACTATTTTAGGCCCTAAACTCGCTAACTGTAACTAGAACTGGCAGTTTACGCCAAATCTGGAGGTCCACCAAGTTAATCCGCAGTTAAATTTAAGTGGTAGTTTAAGCGCTATTTAATCATACTTAGCACTAAACCTGCACTTTCATAAATCTGAAGTTAAAACGGGATTATGTGCTAATAAAATATGAATTAAAAGTTAATAAACCGTGATTAAAGACTTTAAAAATCTGCTTAGTCTTGGAGCTCCCACCGACGGTTATGTGTAGTGGTCATGTGGATTAGGTGCTAGCCGTTCAGGGTTGGCTCCCACCTTACCCCGCCATTACAATGGTTTTAATATAAATAAAAATCGATGCCATGGATAGTTAAGAAATAACATATAGCGGAGGCGGTAAGGATGGCGCTAGCAATGGGGAGGTCGTGGGGTCGAACCCCGGTGCTTCCACACTAAAATTTTGACCAACGACAATGGGGTCACGTGGCAGCCTTCAAGTTTGCCATGCGTTGTGACCTCATTGGTCCAACCCAACACCAACCAAATCTGATATAGACACTTGTCATCTATTCATTGGTCCCCCTATGGGAATATTCTGAGAATATTCCTTGGAATATACCTTTTGCTGACTGGACTATATGGATGCCTAGTCAACATCCATATCATCCCTGCACAAAATTTTCTTGTTTAGAAAAGTAGACAGATCGCATTTTCGAGAGCATATAGAGACTATTTTTCGTGAAACGAAGTGTGCCAGATTCAAAACGACGACCACTACGTGGTCGTTGAGGTTTGGAGCCAATATGAGAACTTTTATTTTCGAGCATGAAACTGAGCCCCTGATCATTCCTCCCCATTGGAAGTCTTTTGGACCCCAAAATATCTTTCATTATTGAACATGTGGATGAGGGTACAGCTCCCTCACCCTTCTAGTCTCAATCCACTGGAATTTTCCCAATTTCAACAATTTGATATTTTCATAAAAACTAGTCTTTTTCCTTGAATTTGGAGACCCTGTCTTACTATTGTAGACACCGTCATGATGAAATTTCACTGAATTTTCAAAACAACAACCTTTCCTTGAAGAAAAAATCTTGTTTCCACCTCGGTCGTCAATCAAAGGAAACTTGAAAACTGTCTCACCTTGAACACTGTCGACATGGTGATTTTTAGCTTGTCTTGCCTTATACTTGTGTCGACTTTTTACCAAGTGTTTTCGCCATTGTCATGTACCCTTTTGAAATAAAAAACAAGTACTTGTGGAAACTATTCCTTATTTTTCAAATTGCTTTGGTGCTTTTTCTTTGACCTTTGCACTCTCTTGCACTAGCATCTTGTTTCCATCACTGCCCAACACTGATGTTGACTGTTGCAAATCTTTCACATCTTGTTTAACTCCTTTCAAAGGCAACCTGTTAGAGTCCTGAAACATCTTATTACAGGCATTAGAAAATTAAATGAAATCAACTTGTTCATTCATTACATATTTTTGAAAGGTCTCATTCAAAAAATCTGTATACTTGATCATTAAAAAAGTCAAATTTTGACTTGCATTCACTATTCTCTTTATTTCTCCTACATGTATAAGAGACAAACTTCTCTTCTTCTTATGTTCTCTAACTATGTACTCAATTCCATCCTTATACAAGTGATACTTATTCTCATGGTGATGAAATACTGCTTTCCTATCATAAAGATAAGGACTTCCCAAAACAATACCTGAAATCTCAAGTGACACTACATAAATTTCAACTTTGTCAAGAAAGTTTGAATTGATTGCAAACCTTAGGATGCACTTCCTTGTTACCTGCAAGTTTTCATTCTTGCATATCCACCCTAAAGGATAAGGTCTTGGATGTGTAACATTTTCGAAATTTAACCTCTTAACTAAGTCTTCTGAAATCAAATTAGCTTGAGAACCACTATCAAATAGTGTGTCTATCTTAGTATGCTTTGAAACGACTATAATATGAAAGAGTTCAATTCTTGTATCTTCATCTTGAGTTACATTAGAAAAACTTGAAGAACTAGTGCTTTCTATTTTCTTACCTTTCAAAACCATTGTTGTAATCTTGGTTTCATCTTCTGAATCTGAACCTAAGTCATGTTCAATTATTGCAACATTTTTCCCCTTCTCTTTGGCTTTAAGTTTGTTTGGCTTCAACTCTGGATGGAGTTGCCAACAATGATCTTCATCATGGCCATTATTTGAACACTGTTTACATGTGATTTTATCTTTTTCTACTTTTATAGAACCATTTTTATTTCCTCTTCCATTAAACTTACCCTTTCCTTTACCCTCATACTAAAGGAAACTATTACTTCTGTCATCTGCACTATGTTTCCCTCTTACTTCTAGATGTATGGCTTGAACACAAACCTCATCTAAGTTTGTGGGATTGAACATGAGAATAGTATGTTTAAGATAACTATGAAAACCCCCAATATAATTTACAAAGTTTCTTGAGAATACAAATTGACACCCAAAATAAGAGCTCTTCTCCTAAATTCATGAGTATAATCTTGCACACTTTTCCATTTTAACTGTCTAAAATTTTTCCAGTCCATAATGGATTTTTGCATGTAAGCTAGAGGATATAATTTCCTTTTAATGGAAGAAATAAAATTTTACCAAGACATTGAGATCTTACTATGGTTTTTAATCTCTTATGGAGTCCTTGCTTCCCACCATACAAGTTTTGAACCCTCCATTCTCAAGGAATCCAATTGAATCTTTATGTCATCTTCTTTAAGGTTCTGAATTCTGCAATAAACCTCCAATTGACAGATACAACTATCCAACTTCTCTTCATTCACTTCGCCATTATACATCGATAGCTCAAATTTCACATCAAGTTTAAGTAAGGGTGATCTACCAGCTCCTTTGGAAGTATGTGTATGAACATATTGTAGGGTTATGGTAGTGGAAGATGATGATGAGGAAGGTGAAGATGGTGGTGAGGATGATGGCGGAGTGGATGGTGGATTCTTACCATTTCCATGACCTCCTCCTCCTGGAGAACCCTCTCCTCTTGGAGGCCTTAAACTCTCTCCTTGCATCCTTACATTCCTTTCCTCATAGGGGACTTTAACCATCTCAGTCATATCAAAGAATGCCTTCCTGAATTCTCTCTCATCTTCTATCATGATAGGTTCTCCTTCGCGAGACATTCTCACTGAAGACTCAGCTTCAAATTGAGGATGTGTTGGTGTTGAAGACTTTTGAAAACTTTACCTTCTTCCTCTTGACCAACCTGCAGGGCTCTCAACCAACTTCCCTTCTCCTCTTTTGAGTTTTAGCCTTGTAAGCATGACAAAAAAATGTAAACAATTAGATCCCTTCTTGCACAACAAAACCTAAGGAACTCAATGCTCTGATACCAAAAATGATCTGAATGAAGTATGTTAGTGTTGCAGTTTTAATTACTCATTCATATTATAAATTCAATGTTTTATGTGTGATTAAGGGTTCAAGGTTTATTGCAAATTATCAAGTCTCATGTGTTTTTTTCATGTCAATTTAGTGAGAAATTTAATATAAAAAAAAAAATTTAAAAAAAACAAATAAAGTACAGAATATCACCATAGATAACATTAACACAAGTATTTGATGAAGGATTTCACCCCTCCTGGGCTACATCTCCTTGGTCCAGCTTCCATGGCTTGGGCTTCTATACTATGCTCAAATTGTCAAATTAACCTATTTACAATGCTCTTTTTCTCCTGTAACCTGCTCCAATGATCCATAATGGCTCAAAATTATCAGTTAGCCTCTTTCTGAGCCTAAATTTGTTGAAAATTGCAAAATTTATGGCCTTTTCAATTTCCCCCACTATTTTAGGCCCTAAACTAGCTAACTGTCACTAGAACTGGCAGTTTCCACCAAATCCGAAGGTCCGCCAAGTTAATCTGAATTTAAATTTAACTTGTAGTTTAAGCGCTAATTAAGCACACTTAACACTAAATCCGTGCTTTAATAACTTTGAATTTAAAATGGGATTATGCGCTAATAAAATATGGATTAAACATTAATATACCGTGATTAAGGTCTTTAAAACTCCGCTTAGTCTTGGAGCTCCTAACGACGGTTATGTGCAGTGGTCATGTGGACTAGGGGATGGCCCTTCGGGGCTGGGCCCCACCTTACCCCACCATTACTGTTGTGAAACCAGCTACAAAAATTGAAGAAAAGAGATATCAATGCCTTATAAATAAGCCACTTCGAGGGGGCAACCTCCAATACATTACATGAATGAACAATTCTTGGATGATACAAATTACAAAACCTCATTTCTATATATAAGAGTCCATCGGGACACAATGTAATCCTAGTGGGGCCACTATGTAATCCTAGCCGACCTAACAATAATAATTTAAGGGCACAATAATAACAATATGGGGGTTACAGGGGTACAATAATAAAATTAAGGGGTTACACTAACAACAATAAGGGACTATACTAGTAATATAGGGACCTCACACACCCCTCTCCTTCAAAAAAGTGTTGTCCTCAATGCTTGAGCAGCTCTGGGTGCTTCTATATAAAATTATCATCCTCCCATGTAGAATCTTCAATGGGTAAGTTCTTCCACTTGATGAGATACTCTGAAATTGATCGATTTCGTAACTGTCGAGTTCTTTTTTCCGTGACTGCTTCAGGTTCCAATATGACTTTTCCTTCCTCATTAAGTTCTGGTAATATTGTTTGAACTGGAAGATTTTCACCTATAACCTTCTTTAAGCATGAAACACAGAAAAATGGATGCACTCGTGAAGAAGTAGGAAGCTCCAATTTTTATGCCATAGTACCAATCTTTTGCAACACCTTGTAAGGACCATAGTACTTTGGCAATAATTTATTATCCTTCTTAGCTTGCTTGAGGGACATTTGTTTGTATGGTTTTATCCGTAAAAATACCCAGTCTCCTACATCAAAACTTCTCTTGCTGTGATGTTGATCTGCCTGTTGTTTCATTCGATTTTGTGCCAAATTCAGGTTATCCTTTAAGAGTTGGAGAACTTCTTGTTGGTGCTCGATGTGATATTCCACTACTTGAAACTTCGACTTTTATCTTAAAGATGATGTGATGGATGGTGGATGATATCCATAAAGTGCCATAAATGGGGTCATTTTTGGTACAGTATGGAAGGAAGTGTTATACCACCATTTAGTGAGAGGTAACCACTTGACCCATTGTGTTTGTTTATTAGATACAAAACAATGAAAATATCCTTCCAAACTTTTATTTACTATCTCAGTTTGGCCATCGGATTGAGGATGATAAGATGAGCTATGAGCTAATTGAGTACCCAAACAAGAAAATAACTCCGTCCAAAAATTTCCAGTAAAAATGGGATCTATGTCACTCACATAACCCTTGGGTTTCCATGTAGCTTTTGAATTGTGTCCATAAATGTAGTAGCAACTGTACTTGCTTTAAATCGATGAGATAATGCACAAAAGGGTGCATACTTGGTAAGTATATCAACTACCACCATGATGACACTCTTTCCTTCAGACTTAGGTAAAGTTGTGATAAAATCCATTGAAATCTCCTCCCAACATTGACTTGGAATGTATAAGGTTGTAGAAGACCCAGGGTCTTAATTGTCTCAACTTTATTCTGATGGAAAAACAAATATTCCGCCACAAACTTTTTACTATCAGATTTAAGGCCATCCCAAAAAAATGATTTCTTCACCTTGTGGTAAGTTTTTAAAAATCCTGAGTGTCCTCCTAAAGGAGAAGTGTGCAATTACAAAAGAATCTTTTGTTTTAGTTGGGAATTTTTACAAAGATATAAGCGATCTTTGTACCATAAGGAATCATTTTTCCAACTAAATGTATTAGATGTAATAGGATCTTGCTGTAACTTTTGAATGAGTGTCCACACTTCTTCATCCTACTTCCATTCATCTCTTGCTTCAGTTATCCAATCTGGTTGGATAATAGAAATGGCACAAAGCAATGCTTCCACCTTTTCATTCTTTCTTGAGAGTGCATCTGCAACAACATTTAGCTTCCCTGTTTTGTAGATTATTTCAAAGTCATAACCCAACATCTTTGTGACCCATTTTTGCCACTCTTCTAAAGATAATCTTTGTTCCAAAAACTGTTTAAGACTATCATGATCAGTTTTTACCTTGAAGTGTCTTCCCATTAGGTAAGTTCGCCATTTCTTTAGTGCATGCAGTATTGCTAACATTTCCTTCTCATAAATAGGTTTCTGTAAATAATTTCCTTTCATTGGATGACTTTCAAAAGCAATGGTTCTTTCTTCTTGCATTAAAACAACACCAATTCCATTTCCTGAGGCATCACATTCCACAATAAAGGTTTTTGTAAAGTCTGGCATAGCTAAGACCGGTGCTAGGCACATTGCCTCTTTAAGATGTTCAAAGGCCTTAGTTGCTTCAGGAGTCCATGAAAATGCATCTTTCTTCAATAATGTTGTTAGAGGTGCTGCTATTCTCTTGTAATTCTTAACAAACTTGCGATAATACCCTGTTAACCCAAGAAATCCTCACAACTTCTTTATGGTTGTGGGGACTTTCCATTCCTTAATGGCTTTAATTTTGTTAGGGTCTACCTTAGCACCCTCGTGAGATACAATATGACCCAAATATTCCACCTCTTGTACTCCAAAGAAACATTTGGATGTTTTTGCATATAGTTGTTTCTCCTGCAATAGTTTGAGCACCCTGTCAACATGTTGAACATGATGCTTCCAAGACCTACTGTAGATTAGTATATCATCAAAAAATACTAGCACAAATTTTCTAAGGAAGGGTTTGAAAATGGAATTCATCAACCCTTGAAATGTAGAAGGTGCATTGGTAAGGCCAAAAGGCTTGACCAAAAATTCATAATGACCCTCATGAGTTTGGAATATCTTCAGTCTTCGTTCTAATTTGATGATATCCTGAACGAAGATCCAACTTGGTAAAATAATTGCTCCATGTAATTCATCCAATAATTCATCAATCACAGGAATGGGAAATTTATCTTTAATGGTGAGCTTATTGAGCTCCCTATAATCCGGACACATTCGCCATGATCCATCCTTGTGTACCAATACTACAGGAGCAGAGAAAGAACTTTGACTAGGTTGAATTATACCCGCCTCTAACATTTCTGCAATCATACGTTCAATTTCGCTCTTTTGGATATAAGGATATCTATAAGGCCTGATGTTTGGAGGAACACTTCCTGGAATCAAATGAATAGCATGATCATGATCACGAATAGGTGGGAGTCCTTTGGGAGTTTCAAACACCTTGGAATGATTGTCCAAGACTTGTTGGAGATCTGCAGAAACAGATGATTTTGATGTTGGAACTTCTAGTGAGCATAATTGTGCAATTACGCCTCGCTGTTCTTTCTTTAGAAGCTTTGTCATGACATTAGAGCTTATTATCCTTCCTGGCTTCCCCGCAATACCCCGTAATTCGACTTCCTTTCCTTCTGAAAAAAATTTCAAGAAAAGTTCTTGAAAATTAAAAGCTACCGTCTCCAAAGATTGTAACCATTGTACTCCTAGTACAACATCAGCACCTCCCATAGGAATGGCAAGCATTGGACTAGTCAATACATATTCCCCCATGGTTAGCTTGATATTATGGCATTTTCCAGAGCAATTTATAGTTCCTCCATTTGCAACCATCACTTGACATTCTGGTGCTGGGTATAGGAAACAATTAAATTCCTTGGCTACCTTACAATGAATGAAATTATGGGGACTACCTAAATCAATCAACACTATTACCTTTTTCTTCTTGATATGCCCTTCTATCTTGAGAGTTTGAGGAGTGGTAATTCCTTCCAATGCATTACATGATATGGTTGGACTCATTTCTTCCTCTTCTAGGGCTGGTTCTTGGTGTATATCCTCTTCTTTTGAATATTCTTGTTAATTTTCTTCTTCCTCTTCACAATCTATGTAAAATGATTTCTTCTCAGCACACTTATGACCTTTAGTGTATTTGCTATCACAACTGTAGCAAAGCCCTTTTGCTCGTTTTTCTTCCAATTTTTGTGGTGTCAACCTTGCAGGTTTTGGAAATCTAGGAGTAGCAACACTTCCATATTTATAGAAGTGAGTGGTAGGTTTCCTTGTCGCCATAATTTTACATTCAATTTTTATTACCAACCTGAATGCCTTCTCCAATGAATCAGGTTCCAAAACATGAATTTCATGTTGGATGTTATACTTTAAAGTACCTATGAAGAGATCAATCCTGTGTTCCTCTGGAATATCAGTTACGCTTATATTCAATTTTTGGAAGTCCTCAATGTGCTCCCCCATTGAACACTTTTGTTTGAGATTTATCAATTCGCTAAAGAAAGTGTTGCTCTTTGTACCTCATAATGTGCTATCATTTCCTCCGTAAAAATTGACCAAGTGACAATTTTTTTATGGGAGCAAAGCCATCGATACCATACAAATGTACAAGATCCTTGTTACAGGATCCTTCCCATCAAATTTCCTCCTATCCATTTTTGGAATATGGTGGTTCTTCCATCCAACATTAGAGTTTATGAAATCATGATTAAAATTTATTTTTTTCTCATCATGACTTTCCTCTACTATCTTTTCACCATTAGGAAATATTTCTTGTATCAACTTTGTCAAATCTTCCATGTCTACTTTTAGATCATTCTTCATGTTTTCCATATTAGCTTCCATGTCATCCATCTTAGATTCCATGCAAGCTTCCATGTCATCCATCTTCACTTCCATGCCATTCTTCAAACCATCCATCTTAGATTCCACGCCTTTCTTCAAAACTTCCATGTCATTTTTTGTTGCTCTTTGCGAGAGCGGAATTCGTTGCACTTGCTCTTGTAATTTTGATATGTCATGTTGCCATTATTCATCTTCATGAGTCATAGTAGAGCCTTCTAAAGGCTTAATGGGTGTTGAATTCTTTTTAGGGTCCATTTTAGAATCCAATACTGATATCTATTCTACAATATGCCCTTGGAATCAATTCAACTTGATTCTTCAAACAAGACTTATGCAATTCAGAAAAAAAAAATAAAAAAATACACATATTTTACTTTCTTTTTAGGAGCTCGATATTGAAATTGACTTATCTCTATACTTGCATATCTTCAATATCTGAAATTTGGCGCTGTAGTAGTCCTCTGAATCTTCTTTCCAATGCCACAAGTCTGACTTGATTTGGATTCTTGAAGGCAAAGTTATGTCCAATCTTCCACAATGACCTAATTATGGACGGGTTCAGTAGAGAGAACTTGTACGACTTGCCACGTGTTACTGTTTGCTCCTTTGGCTCTGAAATTTATTAACAGGCAACTACAGTCCATGTGTTTCTAGTCATTTTTTACAGAATTCCAATCCGATGCTCAGAGAGATATTTATGAATATTTTCCCATGATCACCTCTTTGAGATGAAATTCAGGAGCCTGAAAAAGACCTAACTTCCACAGATCATATCTTCGAAAATATTGCGAACCAAGCTCTGAAATTTTGGGACAATGTTCCTCTAGATTTTGGCTTCACGCTCTCAAACTTTTCGCTTCTGAACCTTTATATCAAAAAAATTATAGCGAAAATTTCGCGATGAATTTTTTAATTGAAATTCAGGAGCCTGCAAAAGCCCTAACTTCCACAGATCATATGTCTGAAAATGTTGCGAACCAAGCTCTAAAATTTTCCGATGATGTTCCTCAATATTTCAGCTTTGCACTCTAAAATTTTCAGCTTCTGAACCTTCGTAGAAAAAAATTATACTAAAAATCCCACGATGACTTGTTTGGAGTAGCGAAACGCTAGAATCCAAAGCTCTGATACCAAATGTTGTGAAACTAGGTCCAAAAATAGATGAAAAGAGATATCAACGCCTTAGAAATAAGCCACTTCGAGGGGGCAACCTCCAATACATTACATGAATGAACAATTCTTGGATGATACAAATTACAAAACCTCCTTCCTATATATAGGAGTCCATGGGGCCATAATGTAATCCTGGTGGGGCCACTATGTAATCCTAGCCGACCTAACAATAATAATTTAAGGACAAATAATAACAATATGGGGGTTACAGGGGTATAATAATAACAATAAGGGGGTTACACTAACAACAATAAGGGACTATACTAGTAATATAGGGACCTAACAATTACAATGGTTTTAATATAAATAAAAATTGACGCCATAAATAGTTAAGAACTAACATATAGCAGAGGAAATAAGGCTTGGTGCTGGTAGTGGGGAGGTTGCGGGGTCGAACCCTGGTGCTTCCACCCTAAAATTTTGACCAACGACCATGAGGGCACGTGGCGGCCTCCTGTCTTGCCATGTATTGTGACCTCATTGGTCCAACCCAACACCAACCAAATCCGATGTCGACACTTGTCATCCATTCATTGGTCCACCTGTGGGAATATTTAGAGAATATTCCAAGGAATATTCCTTGGAATATATATTTTTCTGAATAGAATGTATGGATTCTTAGTCAGCATCCCTATCATCCCTGCACAAAATTTGCATGTTTAGCAAAGAAGACATATTACTTCTTCGGTAGCATATGAAGACCATTTTTTCCGAAACGAAGTATGCCAGATTCATAAAGACGAGCACTACGCGGTCGTTCAGGCTCTAAGCCAATATGAGAAATTTTATTTTTGAGCATAAATCTGAGCCCCTGATCGATAAGGCAATTGAATATTGTTTTTTACTCAACCATAATACAGGACATCCACCCAAGTAAAAATATGCTCCACTAGTGCTGTTATGATCATCAAAGCAACCTGCAAAATCTACATAAGTAGAAGCTATAATAACGAACTCATTACCTTTAGGATACTTGTAGAATTAAATTAATTGTCCCTTTTAAATATCAGAAGATCCATTTTATAACAAGGACATGGTATAATTCTTGTGTTGCTTCAAATCGTGGAACTTGCCCAACTACCTACATCACATCATATGTATAATTTCTAGCCAACTTCCCTAGATTCATTGTATTTTCTTAGCTTGCATCATGTCACCATAGTAGTGCTAACTGGTTTTCAATCCTCCATGCAAAATTTCTTCAACATGTCCTTGATGAATTTGGATTGAGAGATCAATATTCCCTTTTATTTCTGATAATTATAAAGTCCCAAGAATAAACTTAATTCTCGAAGTAAGGATAACTTGAATTACTTTTTCATGTCACCAACAAATTTCTTACTCAACTTGTCATCATCACCACCAAAGATGATATCGTCCACATATACCTCTATGAATGTTAGGATGTATTGTTCAAATTCAAAGTATAAGTTGTTGTCAAACTTCCTTTTCTGAAACGTTTCTTCTGTAAATATTTATCTACGAGGGCATTCCATGCTATAGAGGCATGATTGAGACCATACAAAGCTTTCTTTAACCTGCATACATAGTATTTCTTATCAATATGTATAAATCCTTCAGGTTTGTCTATGTAAACTTCTTCTTCCAATCTTCCATTCATGAAGGTTGATTTAATGTCCATATGATATACTTTGATCTTCCTTGAGCAAGCATATGCCAAGAACATCCGGATGGATTCCTTTTTGGATACGAGAGTGAAGGTCTCTTCAAACTAAATTCCTTCTACCTGAGCATATCCCTTGCAGGCCAATCTGGCTTTATTCCTAGTAACATGTCCATATTCATTCATATTTTTCGCGAAGACCCATTTTGTGCCTATGACATTTTTCTCTTTTGGTCTTGCCACTAGTTCCCACATGTCATTTTTTTCAATATGATCAAGTTATTCATTCATGACTTTAAGCCAGTGTTTATTGTGGCTATCTTCATCAAAAAATTTTGGCTAAAAGGTGGATATAAATGCATAATGTTTTTCTTCTACCACATGTGCTTGTTACCTTTTACTAGTCCCAATTCTTACATCTATGTTTCCAATTATTTGTTCTGACGGGTGATGTTTCAGGTACCATTTCTTAGGTGCTTTAGAGGATTCTTGAGATGTTTGTTGATCAATATATGCTTGCTTATCTGTTGATTCCTCTAGTTCTTCTTCTAATGGTTCTTCCTTCACTTTCTCTTCTTTCCTTGGTTCTTTTATCTTTGGTTTTATTGAGTCTTTCCTATTATGTGTCTCACAACCTTCATCAAATGTCACACTGTTGCTTTCAACTATTTTTTTGAGTCTTGGATTATAAAAAATTTATGCCTTACTTTTGGTGGAGTACCCAATAAATATGCCTTCATCTACTCAAGAATATAACTTTCCAATCTTTGGGTCATGCCTATTTGTGTGGAATTTACTCCCAGAGACCTTCAAGTGTTTGAAATTGGTTGGCCTTCCCTTCTGTAATTCATAAGGAGTTTTATCATTTCTACTTCTAAGCATTCCTCTGTTTAGAATATGAACCGTTGCTTCAACTGCTTCGACCCAAAAGGTATTGCTTAATTTTTAGTCACTCAACATGGTCCTGGCCATTTGAACTACAATCTTGTTCTTTCTTTTTGTGACTCCATTTTATTGAGGTGTCCTAGCTACTGACAACTAAATTTTTATGTCATGTTATTCATAATAGTGTTGAAATTATTTATATGTAAATTCACCTCTATTTTCTGATCTTAAGAATTTTATCTTTAGATTAGTTTCATTTTCAACCATTTCCTTGTATATCTTCAAATGATTAAAAGATTTCAATTTCTTCTTAATGCAACTGATAGTTGTCATTATAGTGTAATCGTCGATAAAAAATATGAAATATAACTCACCTTTAATCCCTTTAGTTCTCATAGGTCCACATAAGTCGGTGTGCACTAGCTCTAATGGTTTTGAGGTAGAATGTTCCTTAGTCTTAAATTTGACTCTTGTCTACTTTCCATGCTGATAATGCTTGCATTTGGAATTTGTTGTCTTTTTTAATTCAAACATTTATTTTACTCCTTCCTTCTTGTTTACCTTGACAATATTGTCAAAATTAATGTGACCCACTCTTTCATGCCATAGCCAACTTTCATGTTCCTTTGTGACGCAACATTTTTCCTTTCCAATTTAATCAAGATAATAGAAATTATTATGTCCCCGAGATGTTGTAGCCACTATTTTACCCATCTTTTTCTTTCCTATTTCACACCTTTTGGAGTAAAAACTAAACACGTGTCCCTGGTTGCACATATAACTTATGCTAAACAAATCGTGATTCAAGTTCTCAATGAAAAAGGAAATTTCCACCTTGGCACCTTTACCTCCAAGATTAATTGTGCCTTTTCCAAAAACTTTGGATGATCCATCATTTCTAAATGAAACTATTCCATATTTTCCCTTTCGCAAGTATATGAACCTGTCCTTTTCTCCTATCATATGCATTGAACAAGCGTTATAAACTAAACATTCATGTTTCTTGCATTCAATAGTGAACACAAGGTTTCATATCTCATATTTTCTTTTCCATACTTTCAAAAGAGAATTGAGTTATGGTTTCCTTTCTTTCAAAGGAGCATTCATCTGAAATTCTTGTGTTGTATACCCAAAATTAGTACAATTATGACATTCAACTTCATTATTCAGTAATGAAAAACTATTGTAGATTTGATTATGATCTTCATAACGTATCTTGACATCGTTATCATAGGTTCTTTTGTTTCTAACATTGCAATTCACAAATTTTTGCCCAAAATAGTTGCAAAAATAACAAACATGAAGGGAAATAGTTTGATATTTGGAGGAAGAGAATCTTCTTGGTGGTACACTTCTCCATGAACCTTCTTGTGGGTTGTCTAGTTTCTCCTTGGGCATTCTTCTAGTTATCTGATCCCGAGTTGAAGATGTTTGTTGCTTCTTGTTTGATTCTTTGACAACTCTGATATAACTTTTTTGTTCATCTTCCTTCCTTGTCATGGAACTTGATCCCTTAACAAATTTTGTATTATATCCTAACCCGGTTTTGTCATCAAACTATCTATGATTATATATGATCTCTTCTAGTATTTTTGAGTTTTTCATGAATTTATGTTGAAGATTTTTCATTTGGGCTTCCTTTCAGAGAGAGACTATTTCAACTTCGAATCTTTCTCGCATCTTGGAGCTTTCTTCCAATTCCTTTTTGAGTGTTTATTCAATATTCCTTTCTTATTATAAATGTGTTTTCAGATTGATGATGATATTTCGAGAGTCCTTAGGTTCTTTTATCTTACTTAGTTCCTTTTTCAATTTATTGACAGTTTTCTTTTCTTCCTTCAAATCATCAAGAGCACTTAGAAATTATCCTTTCATGTCAACTTTTCCCTCCACATTTTCTTCATCCTTAGGGAAATCTTAATTTTCAAAAAACATAAACAATACCTATTTTGAATCACTGTTGCTATCAATGTCACTGTCAGATGTTGAAATGTCTTCCTTAGAGTAGAAGATTTTGTTAGGAATTTTCTTTTTACCTTGTTTCTGGTTCTCCTTTTGAGTTTTCTTTTCCTTGGGAGCTTCATCTTATTCATCGCTCTCAAATAGTTTTTAATAGGGACATTTTGAAACAAAATGATCAATTATTCCACAACCAAAGCATTTTAGAGGGATCTTATCTTTGTACTTACTATTTCCCCTCTTGATTTTCCTCACGAGGTTGGCTACTTCTTCATTCGAGTTCTTGTTGTTACTTTGACTAGGCTTCTATTTTCATTCCTACTTGTTCTTTCTTGTATTCTTTGAGGCCTTTAATGTTGCTTCACTTGTAGATGGATCTTCTTTTTCAATCCTCATTTCATAATCTATAACAATCCCATGTACCTCGTCCATGCTAAGTTTGTTCAAGTCTGATCTATCTTATAGAACATAAACATTAGGATTAAACCTTGTTGGAAGTGATCTCATGACCTTTTTCCCAATGAAATTTTTATCTGGTAGTTCTCCTAGTCCTTCCAAGGAATTTTTCACTTCATCCACTCATTGAAAATAAGCTACAATATTCTCATCTTCTCTCATATTTAGTTGCTCAAATTATGCTCTACAAATTTGAATTTTTTCTACTTTGACCTTTGAGTATCCTTCATATATGTTTTGAAGCTTTCCCCAAAGTTCCTTAGTTGTTTTACAACCCAACACCTTAACATATATAGATTGATTTAGTCCACCCATAATGGAATTTTGTCTTTGGCATCATTTTCCATAACTTTCTTACCTTTCACATATGTTGGTGGAGAGGCTGGTGGGGTATAACCTTTCTCGAAAATGTCCCAAATACCATATCCTTTTGCAAGTATATATACCTACATACTTCCACTCCATATTGCATATTTTTTATCATTAAATAAAGGAATTCAATTCTTGGTGTGCTCCATGATCTCCGTTCAATGGTTAGATTGATTGTATAGGGACCCACTATGTCATGTAACCAGCTCCAAAAATAGAAGAATAGAGATATCAACGCCTTAGAAATAAGCCACTTTGAAGGGGAAACCTCCAATAAATTACATAAATGAACAATTCTTGGATGATACAATTTACAAAACCTCCTTTCTATATATAGGAGTCCATGGGGCCATAATGTAATCCTAGTGGGCCACAATGTAATCCTAGCCGACCTAACAATAATAATTTAAGGGCACAATAATAACAAAATGGGGGTTACAAGGGTACAATAATAACAATAAGGGGGTTACACTAACAACAATAAGGGACTATACTAGTTATATAGGAACCTAAAATGCTCCTCTCCTTCAAAAAGTGTTGTCCTCAATGCTTGAGTAGCTCTGGGTGCTTCTGTATAAAATTCTCATCCTCCCATGTAGAATCTTCAGTGGGTAAGTTTTTCCACTTGATGAGATACTCTGAAATTGATCGATTCCGTAGCTGTCGAGTTTTGGTTTCCATGACCGCTTCAGGTTCCAATATGATTTTTCCTTCCTCATCAAGTTCTGGAAATATTCTTTGAATTGGAGGATTTTCACCTATAACCTTCTTTAAGCATGAAACATGGAAAACTGGATGTACTCGCGAAGAAGCAGGAAGCTCCAATTTGTATGCCATAGTACCAATCTTTTGCAACACCTTGTAAGGACCATAGTACTTTGGCGATAATTTATTATCCTTCTTAGCTTGTTTGAGGGACATTCGTTTGTATGGTTGTATCTGTAAAAATAACCAATCTCCTACATCAAAACTTCTCTCGTTGCGGTGTTGATCTGCCTATTGTTTCATTAGATTTTGTGCCAAATTTAGGTTATCCTTTAAGAGTTGGAGAAATTCTTGCTGATGCTCGATGTGATCTTCCACTGCTTGAACCTTCGAGTTTTCCCTTAAAGATGATGTGATGGATGGTGGATGATATCCATAAAGTTCCATAAATGGGGTCATTTTTGCTGCAGTATGGAAGGAAGTGTTATACTACCATTCAGCGAGAGGTAACCACTTGACCCATTGTGTTTGTTTATCAGATACAAAACAATGAATATATCCTTCCAAACATTTATTTAGTATCTCAGTTTGACCATCAGATTGAGGATGATAAGATGAGCTATGAGCTAATTGAGTACCCAAACAAGAAAATAACTCCGTCCAAAAATTTCCAGTAAAAATGGGATCTATGTCACTCACAATAACCCTTGGGCTTCCATGTGGCTTTTGAATTCTGTCCATAAATGTAGTAGCAACTGTACTTGCTTTAAATGGATGAGATAATGCACAAAAGTGTGCATACTTGGTAAGTCTATCAACTACCACCATGATGACACTCTTTCCTTCGGACTTAGGTAAACCTCTGATAAAATCCATTGAAATCTCCTCCCAACGTTGACTTGGAATGGATAAAGGTTGTAGAAGTCCCGGGGTCTTAATTGTTTCCACTTTATTCTGCTGGCAAACCAAACATTCCGCCACAAATTTTTGAATATCATATTTAAGGCCATCCCAAAAAAATTCTTTCTTCACCCTGTGGCAAGTTTTTAAAAATCCTGAGTGTCCTCCTAAAGGAGAAGTGTGCAATTCCAGAAGAATTTTTTGTTTTAGTTGGGAATTCTTACAAAGATATAAGCGATCTTTGTACCATAAGGAATCATTTTTTCAACTAAATGTATCAGATGTACTAGGATCTTGCTGCAACTTTTGAATGAGTGTCCATGCATCTTTGTCCTTCTTCCATTCATCTCTTGCTTCAGTTATCCAATCTGGTTGGATAATAGAAATGGCACAAAGCAATGCTTCCACCTCTTCATTCTTTCTTGAGAGTGCATCTCCAACAACATTAAGCTTTCCTTTTTTGTAGATTATTTCAAAGTCATAACCCAACATCTTTGTGACCCATTTTTGCTGCTCTTCTGAAGATAGTCTTTGTTCCAAAAAGTGTTTAAGACTATCACGATCAGTTTTTACCTTGAAGTGTCTTCCCATTAGGTAAGTTCGCCATTTCTTTAGTGCATGCAGTATTGCTAACATTTCCTTCTCATAAATAGGTTTATGCAAATACTTTCCTTTGATTGGACGACTTTCAAAAGCAATGGGTCTACCTTCCTGCATTAAAACTGCACCAATTCCATTTCCTGAGGCATCACATTCCACAATAAATGTTTTTGTGAAGTCTGGCGTAGCTAAGACCGGTGCTAGGCACATTGCCTCCTTAAGATGTTCAAAGGCCTTAGTTGCTTCAGGAGTCCATGAAAATGCATCTTTCTTCAATAATGTTGTTAGAGGTGCTGCTATTCTCCCATAATTCTTAACAAACTTGCGATAATACCCCGTTAACCCGAGAAATCCTCGCAACTTATTTATGGTTTTGGGGACTTTCCATTCCTTAATGGCTTTAATTTTGTTAGGGTCTACTTTCACACCCTCGTGAGATACAATATGACCCAAATATTCCACCTCTTGTACTCCAAAGAAACATTTGGATTTTTTTGCATATAATTGTTTCTCCTGCAATAGTTTGAGCACCCTGTCAACATGTTCAATATGATCCTTCCAAGACCTGCTGTAGATTAGTATATCATCAAAAAATACTAGCACAAATTTTCTAAGGAAGGGTTTGAAAATGGAATTCATCAACCCTTGAAATGTAGAAGGTGCATTGGTAAGACCAAAAGGCATGAACAAAAATTCATAATGACTCTCATGAGTTCGAAATGCTGTTTTTGGAATATCTTCAGTCTTCATTCTAATTTGATGATATCCTGAACGAAGATCCAACTTGGTAAAATAAATTGCTCCATGTAATTCATCCAATAATTCATCAATCACAAGAATGGAAAATTTGTCTTTAATGGTGAGCTTATTGAGCTCCCTATAATCCGGACACATTCGCCATGATCCATCCTTCTTGTGTACCAATACTACAGGAGCAGAGAAAGAACTTTGACCAGGTTGAATTATACCCGCCTCTAACATTTCTGCAATCATACGTTCAATTTCGCTCTTTTGGAAGTAAGGATATCTATAAGGCCTGATGTTTGGAGGAACACTTCCTGGAATCAAATGAATAGCATGATCATGATCACGAATAGGTGGGATTCCTTGGGAGTTTCAAACACCTTGGAATGATTGTCCAAGACTTGTTGGAGATCTGCAGAAATAGATGATTTTGATGTCGGAACTTCTAGTGAGCATAATTGTGCAACTACACCTCGTTGTTCTTTCTTTAGAAGCTTTGTCATGACATTAGAGCTTATTATCCTTCCCGGCTTCCCTTCAATACCCCGTAATTCGACTTCCTTTCCTTCTCAAAAAAATTTCAAGAAAAGTTCTTGAAAATTAAAAGCTACCGTCCCCAAAGATTGTAACCATTGTACTCCTAGTACAACATCAGCACCTCCCATAGGAATGGAAAGCATTGGACTAGTAAACACATATTCCCCCATGGTTAGCTTGATGTTATTGCATTTTCCAGAGCAATTTATAGTTCCTCCATTTGCAACCATCACTTGACATTCTGGTGCTGGGTATAGGAAACAATTTAATTCCTTGGCTACCTTACAATGAATAAAATTATGAGTGCTACCTGAATCAATCAACACTATTACCTTTTTCTTCTTTATTTGTCCTTGTATCTTGAGAGTTTGAGGAGTGGTAATTCCTTCCAGCGCATTACACGACATGGTCGGATTCATTTCTTCCTCTTCTAGGGCTGGTTCCAAGTGTATATCATCTTCTTGTTCATTTTCTTCTTCCTCTTCACAATCTATGTAAAATAATTTCTTCTCAGCACACTTATGACCTTTAGTGTATTTTCTATCACAACTGTAGCAAAGCCCTTTTTCTCTTTTTTCTTCCAATTGTTGTGGTGCCAACCTTGTAGGTTGTGGAAATCTAGGCGTAGAAACACTTCCTTCTTTATAGAATTGAGTGGTAGGCTTCCTTGTCGCCATAATTTTACATTCAACTTTTCTTGCCAACCTGAATGCCTTCTCCAATGAATCAGGTTCCAAAACGCGAACTTCATGTTGGATGTTATCCTTTCAAGTGCCTATGAAGAGATCAATCCTGTGTTCCTCTGGAATATCAGTTACCCTTATATTCAATTTTTGGAAGTCCTCAATGTGCTGCCCCACTAAACCCTTTTGTTTGAGATTTATCAATTGGCTAAAGAAGGTGTTGCTCTTTGTATCCTCATAATGTGCTATCATTTCCTCCGTAAAAGTTGACCAAGTGACAATTTTTTTACGGGAGCAAAGCCATCGATACCATACAAATGTATTTTTTTCTAAATGTAAAGTTGCAATGCGTACCTTTTGCGTGTTTTTCACGTTATGGAGATCAAAATATTGCTCCATCTGTAGTATCCATGTTACAGGATCCTTTCCATCAAACTTCCTCATATCCATTTTTGGAATATGGTGGTTCTTCCCACCAACATTAGAGTTTATGAAATCACGATTAACATTTATTTTGTTCTCATCATGAGGTTATTCTACTATCTTTTCACCATTAGGAAACCTTTCTTGTATCAACTTTGTCAAACCTTCGATGTCTGCTTTGAGATCATTATTCATGCTTTCCATGTTGTCTTTCATGTCATCCATCGTAGCTTCCATGCCATCCATATTAGCTTTCACGCCATCCATCTTAGCTTCCACGCCTTTCTTCAAAACTTCCATTTCATTTTTTGTCGCTCTTTGCGAGAGTGAAATTTGTTGCACTTGCTCTTGTAATTTTGATAGATCATGTTGCAATTCTTCATGTTCATGAGTCATAGTAGACCCTTCTGAAGGCTTAATGGGTGTTGAATTATTTTTACAGGGCCTATTTTAGAACCCAATACTAATATCTATTCTACAATATGCCCTTGGAATCAATTCAAATTGATTCTTCAAACAAGACTTATGCAATTCGAAAAAAAAATACACACCTTTTTCTTGCTTTTGAAGAGCTCGATATTGAAATTGGATTATCTCTGTGATTGCAGCACTTCAATATCTGAATTTTGGTACCGATGTAGCCCTCTGAATTATATTTCAAATGCCATAGGTTTGATCTGATTTGGATTCTCCAAGACAAAGTTGTGTCCAATCTCCCACAATGACCTAATTATGGACTGGTTCATTAGAGCGAAATTTTACGACTTGCCACGTGTCACTGTTTCGTTCTTTGTCTCTGAAATTGATAGCCAAGAAACTGAAGTCCGTGTGCTTGCGACCAATTTTTACGGCACTCCAATCCGATGCCCAGAGAGAGAGTTATTGAACTTTTCCCATGATCACCTCTTTAAGATGAAATTAAGGAGCCTGAAAAAACACTACCTTCCATAGATCATATCTCCAAACATTTTGCGAACCAAGCTCTAAAAATTTTTGACGAATTTCCTCAGGATTTTAGCTTTGCACCAGATGCATTTTAGATTTTGAACCTTCGTAGAAAAACAATTATAGAGCGAATGCCACGATGACCTGTTTTGGAGCCTGAAAAACGACCTAACTTCCACATATCATATCTCCGAAAATATTGCGAACCAAGCTCTGAAATTTTTAGAAAACATTCCTCATAATTTTGGCTTCGCACCCTAAAAATTTCAGCTTCTGAAACTTCGAAGAAAAAAAGTTATAGCGAAAATTCCACGATGACCTGTTTGGAGCAGCAAAACTCTAGAATCCAAAGCTTTGACACCAAATGTTGTGTAACCAGCTCCAAAAAAAGAAGAATAGAGATATCAACACCTTATAAATAAGCCACTTCGAGGGGGAAACCTCCAATAAATTACATAAATGAACAATTCTTGGATGATACAATTTACAAAACCTCCTTTCTATATATAGGAGTCCATGGGGCCATAATGTAATCCTAGTGGGCCACAATGTAATCCTAGCCAACCTAACAATAATAATTTAAGGGCATAATAATAAAAAAATGGGGGCTACAAGGGTACAATAATAACAATAATGGGGTTACACTAACAACAATAAGGGACTATACTAGTAATATAGGGACCTAACACACTATGATACCAATTCTTGGAAGTACTTAGAGGGGGTGAATCAATATTTCACTTAAAATTAGTTAATATTTTATTTTCAGAGCATTAATTATTTTTATCATCAATTGAAAACCAAAATCAATAGTGTGGATCAAAGAGAGTAGACACCAATTTTTTTTAGGTGGAAACCCTTCCGGGAGAAAAAACATCGAACGCTTCTCTAATAATTTTATGAGTGCATCAATTCTCCAACTCCAACTAAAAAGGGGAAGCCCCAACTCCCTAGTACTATATATAAAGAATTATAGTTTTATCAAGCAGCTCCAACTCTTGAAAGGATTCTCCTGCCTTGTTTTACCAACACCAATTAGAAGGATGCTCCAACTTTCCCTAACACCACCCAACCACCGTGAAGTGATTTCAGGATCCAACCTAAAGGTGACTTCAACCACCTACCTAGCACCAACCAACCATCTTGAAAAATATAATAAAAGGACACAAAATTGTGGGATCTCGTACCAAAGATAATGACCCACTTATAATGATTTTCAACTAGACTATTACTGGCAAATTATTTTAGATGTACAATGAAACCATTACAAATGACAAAACCCTTACAATGTCATAACCCTTAAAAATATCAAAACCCTTACAAATATCAAATCCCTTACTACATAATTGGATTTAAGACCATGATATTCTTTCTGTCATTAATCTATGAGATAAAAATGTTGATTAAATGTACCTTTCACAACAGATACCTTGAGTCCTGGAAGGAATTATATTGTAGATAATGTTATGCATTTGTTCCTTTATTGTTTTGATAGGGTGACTAATAAAAGGTTTGAAATACTCTACTAATATGGATAAAAACTTACTTCAACTGATGAAATTTTTTAATAAAACATTGGTAGGAAGACACTGTTGTAGCAATTGTTCTTGCTTGAAGAGAATTCATGTTTAGAAAAAAAAAATGTAATTAGTATCATCTTTACTTTAATAATTGCAAGGATAAACCATACCTATGCATGTCCTAAACATCTGATTCATGAATGATCAAAATAAGCTCAGGTTAACCACTACCCTTGTACTTTACAGAGTTCAAGATGAACTTACAATCTCCAAGACAAAGTCAACTAAACTTCCTTCTCACAGACACTGGATGAAGTATATAAATTCAGGATGCAAAAACCAAATGACTGTAATAGTAATCATAATAGTTCATTTACTTATTTCTTCTGGCATAAATGTTTCATTGAAAGAATGAGACTAGGCTAAATCAGATCATTATTTTGTACCGAAAATGATTTGGATCAATAGTTAAATATGCACACTTCAAGACTTGATTTGTTTCAACAAACTTCAATTAATATTCTTCCAAAATTTGACTAATTCTGCACAATGATGAATTTGAAAAGGAGAAATTTCAGTTAATTTTGATCCACAAAGATACTCATTCCATACTTCTTAAGGAGTGATATAGAATTATGCAGGAACAAAATAAAATACATAAATAAACATAAACACAGAGATGCATTAGAAATAAAAATTTATTTCATTAATATCAAATAACTGAAATATTCTTACAGACATAATGGAAATAAACTAGTTTGGGCGATGGTAGCTTATCTCTGAGAAGATATGTGGCGGCTACATGTCTCTGAAGTATGTTACAATGAGGCTCAAGGAATTTTTATTATTAAACAACATGGGAAAACCCTAAACAACCAAAACCCTAGCCCCAGGAGAAGGAATGCCAAGTGTTTGTTGGCCCTATTGGGGTTAGTTGGGAAACCAACTTCCCAGGGTCATAACTTGGTCATATTATCTCTGTTTGGCGCATATGATATATATTAGGAAAGGTCTCCAAGTACTAAAATTTTTGACGCAAGGCGCTACCTATGGCCATAGGCTTGTTTTGGACCTTAAAAAAAACACCATCTAGGGGGTCAAAACTGCTATAGAAGTTCAAGACCCGAAAAAATGCTAAAAATAGTAAATGTTGTTATAAAAAATGAAGTTGACTAGAGGTGTAGGTGGAATAGGTGGGTGGCCATGACTATCCACCTGAATCATTCCTCCCCCCTTAGGAAGCAATGGTCCCCATTGCATGTAGGGCCTCCATGAGGTGAGGACATTCCAGCTAAACCTGGTCCCCAGTGAACCACTTGCCCTGGTGAAGGAGTTGGCCTTCTTTGACAACTTGATATAGCTATATCCTCTACTAGCGGGTGTTGAGTCTCAAAAATGTTCTCCATATTCATACATATTTCCATTATGTCATAACCATTTAGCTCTTATTTCATAGCCATTTGACCTAAAACCCTACATCAAGTAACCATTTTCATAAATATATGGGTTAGGATCATTGTTTTCCAAAGTTATTTATTTTGTGTATTTTAAGTGAATTTATGATTAGAAACTAGAAAATTAACATAGTTTCATATATCTATATATGTGTTATGAGTTTTGTGACATGTGTAGGTCAAAAGGAGACTTCTAGAAGAACCTTATGTGGCACTCTAAGGCCAAATTCGAATTTGGTTGGAGAAGATTATGGGATCAAGAGGATATGTGTCTCACTTCCTTGTTGTATTGAAACTCTAAGAGGATATGTGTCTCATTCCTCAAGTTGTGTTGAAACTCTAGAAAGACAAGTGTCTTATCATTTCCTATTTTGATTGTAACTCTAGAGATGGAGGGAGAGATTCATGGACTCCCATTAATGAGATGTCTCCTCATATTTTGTATAAATAGGAGAAGTTTTCTCCTATCATGGTAATGAGAAAGTAATGAGAAAGTAATGAAGAAGTAGATTTGTAACTAAGTTCAAGATGGAATGGGATGTAGATTTGTGAGTTCTTTTTAATAGAGAAATTCAGTTCTTTGATGGTGTTTTGATTACAATTTTAAGGCGCTGAAGGACTTCACCAAATTGGTAGCAGAGGGCCCCTGCTATCCAAGGAGGCTTTTACATGTTTTCTAGATAAGTTGTTTTCAATTCTGTTTTGTCATATTTCCTTACTTAGATTGCTTTCTGAAATCATAGCTTTTAGCATAATTTTTCATGGCAGCCCGGGCATTTGCATATCTTTTGACTAATGACATGGAATCAATATTGTTCTGCTGTTAATTTATTTTATTTTATTTCTTAGTTTTTGTTTAATTCTAGTATTGCTTTGTTTATTTCAGTCTTGCACATTTGCTTCAGTTGTTAGATTTAGATATATTAAATTGCTCATGTCATTTTCAATTACCTCCGAAAGCCACAGCTGGACTGATGGTGAGGGATTGTATTATGAAATGTGTAGTTTGATATTAGTTTCCTTTCTGCAAGTTAGATATATTAAATTGCTCATAACATCTTCAATTGCCTCCGAAAGCCACAGCTGGACTGATGGTGAGGGATTGAATTATGGATGTGTAGTTTGATATTAGTTTCCTTTCTGCAAGTTAGAAATATTAAATTGTGCATGACATCTTCAGTTACCTCCGAAAGCCACAGCTGGACTGATGGTGAGGGATTGAATTATGAATGCGTGGTTTGATATTAGTTTCCTTTCTGCAAGTTAGAAATATTAAATTGTGCATGACATCTTCAGTTACCTCCGAAAGCCACAGCTGGACTGATGGTGAGGGATTGAATTATGAATGTGTGGTTTGATATTAGTTTACTTTCTGCAAATTAGATATCAGTTATTCAAGTTGTTTATGGTTACTTCCGAAAATCATAGCTGGACTAATGATGAGGGATCAGAAGACAAGTTGATGTAATTTGATTTAGATTTACTTTATTGCAACTTTTGGATTTATTTCAGCATAGTTTCTTTTGTGTTTAGACAGCACCAAGAATAGTTTGGTTTCATGCTCACTAGTTCACTGTTTTGATTTATTAGATTAGCAACACCTTTTTCATTTCAGTAGCACATTTTCATTTCCTTTCAAGTTTTTTCATTGTATGTTTCAAATTCCTTTTTCAGTTTCAAGTTGGTAAATCATTATAAAGGACATCATTGCCTTGAATATCCATAACCATACTTGTCTTTTAGAATTTCATAAAAATCCAAAAACGACAAAAAGTAAGAGATAAGTTATCTTGCACATATAGTGCGCCACACTTCGTCAGCTTACGAATCCCTGGTTGATAATTTATGTTAGCAATTTAGGACACACTAAATTGACCAAACATTTTGGCGCCGTTGCCGGGGAAGTGTAACTAGGTAGCCTTATTTCTTACATCTAAAAAAATTAATAATTCTTGAGTATGTTCTCCTCCTGCACTTTGTGTGATCTGGAGGATCAGAAAAATGATTGTTATGTAAATTTTTTTTTTTAATAATTCTTGAGTATGCTCTCCTCTTGCACTTTGTGTGATCTGGAGGATCAGAAAAAGAATTGTTATGTGAAAAAAAAAAGAGACAAAATAAAACTTCATCATTTCAATTGATTCAACAATTTAAAAAAAAATTGTTTTCATGAAAAACTTTGATTTCTATAAATTGTTTTGTTTAATGAATATATATGTATATTTTTAAATTTTTGAAAATATCACATACATAATTTTATTAAACAAATCAATTAAAAAAAAATGAAAATAAAAAAAATTAAATTGTTTTGTTACTAAGATATATATGTATATTTTTATTTTTGAAAATATATATATAATTTTAATAACAAATCATTTAAAAAAAAAAAAAAATAATTCAATAAATTGTTTTGTTTAGTAAATTACATATGCATATTTTTAGTTTTTCAAAATTTAACATGTGTAATTTTATTAACAAAACAAATAAATAAATTAAAAAAAAAAAATCATTTTGTTTAGTAAAACATATATGTATATTTTTAATTTTTAAAAATATAACATGTAGTTTTATTAACAAAAAAAAATTAAAAAAAAAAATTGAAAAACAAAATCAAAACAAAAATCAATACCAATGGCCATGACGAAACGACAGCTTGCTCTTGATAGTCTTCGTATCAGGCCAGATCTCTTTATTCTCTTAGATGTGCCTGATGAAATCCTTGTGGAGAGAGTTGTTGGAAGGAGACTTGATCTCGTGACGGGTAAAATTTACCACCTGAAATATTCTCCACCAGAGACGGAAGAAATTGCATGGAGACTAACTCAACGTTTTTATGATACTGAGGAGAAGGTGAAGTTACGGTTGAAAACACATCATACAAATCTGATTTAGAAGGTTGATTGATGCAGCTATAGCTGAACCTGAAAGAAAAAAAACAGAATTCAAAGCAATTCAGATTGAAATATTTGTGCAGGCGGTGGTTACCAAAATCACAGCAATTAACTCAGGCATGAAGAATTGATTTTGTTACAGCGCACTCAGAAAACACAACTTTTATTAACACGTCATTTTTAAACACGTTTTCTGATCAAACTAGGATGAATTTTTAAAATCCACGACATGGGTTTTTTCGCTAACTTGGTCAATTAGATAACCCAGAAACTATTTTAAGAAATTCGTGGTGGTCTGGGAGAAATTCGCGGTTCTTTGAAGGCCATTTTTGCCTGCCGCGTGAGGAAAAACGGTTTTCTGTTTGCACAGTGGAGAGTTTGAACGGCACTTTGCTTGATTTCAGCCATAATTCGGTTTCCTGATCTCCAGGAAGAAGAATCCAAGTTGAATACAAATTCTTAATGTGTCATTCAATCCACATTCCACTCATTTTTGAGTTCAAATTGACTTCGTCTACTTTCTGAATGTTGGATTTCATTAATTCTTCTCCCTTGCATTGTTTGAACGGCTGACACTTCTGACTCTTTAGAGAATCAAACTCTTAAGAAGCGTAAAAGCATTCTTCATGTAAATTCAGATAAGATCAGCTGATGAACCGATGTTGACTTTCTACAAGTGTTGCAATAATCAATGACAGTTCATGTGGCGACAGGATTGAGATCTGTTGTACTGCATTGCACTGTTTATTCTTCTTATATAAGCATTGAGTGAAGCTTCATAATGGTTCTGAGAAACTATGTGAAATAGAGTTAGTTTTATGGATGATATCTATGGAATAACAGTTTATGGTTATCTGTCAAAACTTTCGATGGGGATTTTTGTCAAACTGAGTTCTCAATGGAAGATCCTCATGAACCATTCTCTGTAATCCAGTTATCAGTGTTCACTGCTTTGGTGTTTCCTAACAGTGGTAGTTAGTACCTGTAGATGTGAAGTGCCTTCCCATTCAAGAATACCACTTCTCTTATGCCAGGAGCATGCATTTACTACTGAAAAGTCCATGAAAATATTAAAACTGTTCACTTTAATGCTGCATGCAAAATTTTTTGTACCCTTCGTAATGTAGTCTTTTACAACATGGTAGCTTTTTGGGCATCCGATGATGCTAAAATAATTCCTCATTGTAATACAAATCATGGATTGGTCAAGGAATTAATGATGTTTGGTTAAAAAATAAAAAATAAAAAAAAATAAAAAATTATAATTTTGAATCAATGAAATGAATAAGTTATTTGTTCACTTTATCTGAAGGTATTGATTAATTTTGAACTGATGATGAAGGATGAATGGCTAACTTTTTATTTAAGATTTTTTGCTACAGAAACCGTCGACATTCCGCAGCTAAAGTCCAATTCCGCAGCTGTTCTTCAATTCCGCAGCTGAAGTCCAATTCCGCAGCTGATCTCCAATTCCGCAGCTGAAAAACCTCATTGTTCAAATCAGCATAACTTTCTCATACAAAATCAAATTTTGATGATTCAAGTATCGTTGGAAAGGTCTCAACAAGATCTATACAATGAGAAATCCATCATTAGAGTTTTAAATGGCAAATAATGAAATAAATTGCTGAAAAGAAGCTACATTCAACTTGAGGCACTAATTCCAAAACAGGTATAAATTCTTTTGATTTTTCCTTTGAAGAACTTGTTTCATTAATACAAATTCTTAGTTTTGTGTGTAAATATCATAACTAGAGAGATTGATCACCTCTCTCCTTTGATAATCTTACATTCCATTGCAGAATAAGTATTAGTTTTTTTTGCAGGTTCCAGGAGGAAAGACAAATAACTACAAGAGAATGGTGTCTCTACAAGAGACCAATTTGTTTCATAAGAGGATGATCAGCAATAAGGAGGAAATATGCTGATGCAAAATCAGATCCAAACACTTGAAAAAATTTCAGATACTATTGTCTCCATCACATCCATACCTCATAATAAACCACTCACCTCATTTCACTTCATGTTTTCCATTTACATTCACATCCACTTTCCATTTCTTTTTGTCTATTCATAACCCACAAATAAAAGCAAGAGGCTCATTCATATGCTTATTGCCCATTGCCATTTCTACTCCCCATTGCCATCTTCCATTTTCATTTTCCATTTCTTGTCATTTTCATTCCGCAAATAAGCCCTGCTTCAATGCAAATTATTGAGTCTATAGTCCTTTGAGTCGAAGTTCTTTGTAAAAACACCTTGAGGCTTGCATGCCTTAATGGCAAGTTCTCATGCTGACAAACAATGGGAATACATTAATGTCCCTTGTTCGTCAGATCTTCTAGGTGACTCGACATCAGCAAAATCATTCGTACCTAGCGAGATGTGTTTGGGCATCTTGACTCTCATTATCATCAATGGTGAGAGTTCTCGTGTTGACTAGTGGCATCCATTAATGGCCACTAAGTCAACAATTTCCTACTATGTTCGACATCAGAACATCTTTTCACATAGTAGGAATTGTGCCAATGAGTTTTGAAGACATGAAGACTATTATTTTCAGCATTTTGGAGCAGATTCAACAAGTTTTAGTAGGAGCAATAAAAAGTCATCCTATCTCTTTATCCATGACTCCTCTTGTTCACCCACTTGAAGAAGAATATGATCAGAATTTTGCAGCCACCACACATACACAACTCATCCACATTTAAGGTAAGTGAAGGTATGTTGTTTTCTAATTTTTAGTCATGTAATTCATTAAAATGCTAAAATTGTAACTTTGGAAAAATTCCTCACTCCCTTTTCCACATTGTCATATCTTTAGTTGGGGGGGGAAGGGACATCATTTCATATCCACATGTCATACACTATCACACATTTTCATTTCCACCCACATATACTTCCCAACCAACTATTGTTGCAACATGATCCAAAAGATTATATGTCTTGCAAATGATCAATTCATTGATGAAGTAATTGATTCTAAATGTTTTCATGAACTTTGATGCAACAAAGAAAATAAAGCATTGTTACACAAGAACCAATGCTCAAAAAAAAAAAAAAAATGGTTGTCACACAAGAACCAACCATTGAAAAAAAAGAAGAAGAAGAAGTTGCAATCAAATGTATTATACTTTGCCAAAAAGGAAAATATCAAAAAGCAAATTTTGGAATGAATCTATATGAGTCAAAACTCATAAAAGATCAACTCATAGACAAATGAATCATTGCAATAGTTGCATGAGGACATGCAACAACTTCAGTTGGGGGGTATGTTGAGTCTCAAAAGTGTTCTCCATATTCATACATATTTCCATTATGTCATAACCATTTAGCTCTTATTCCATAGCCATTTGACCTAAAACCCTACATCAAGTAACCATTTTCATAAATATATGGGTTAGGATCCTTGTTTTCCAAAGTTATTTATTTTATGTATTTAAAGTGAATTTATGATTAGAAACTAGAAAAATTAACATAGTTTCATATATCTATATATGTGTTATGAGTTTTGTGACATGTGTAGGTCAAAAGGAGACTTCTAGAAGACCCTTATGTGGCACTCTAAAGCCAAATTCGAATTTGGTTGGAGAAGATTAAGGGATCAAGAGGATATGTGTCTCACTTCCTTGTTGTATTGAAACTCTAAGAGGATATGTGTCTCATTCCTCAAGTTGTGTTAAAACTCTAGAAAGACATGTGTCTTATCATTTCCTATTTTGATTGTAACTCTAGAGATGGAGGGAGAGATTCATGGACTTCCATTAATGAGATGTCTCCTCATATTTCGTATAAATAGGAGAAGCTTTCTCCTATCATAGGTAATGAGAAAGTAATGAGAAAGTAATGAAGAAGTAGATTTGTAACTAAGTTCAAGATGGAATGGGATGTAGATTTGTGAGTTCTTTTTAATAGAGAAATTCAGTTCTTTGATGCTGTTTTGATTACAATTTTAAGGAGCTGAAGGACTTCACCAAATTGGTAGCAGAGGGCCCCTGCTATCCAATGAGGCTTTTACATGTTTTCTAGATAAGTTGCTTTCAATTTTGTTTTGTCATATTTCCTTACTTAGATTGCTTTCTGAAATCATAGCTTTTAGCATAATTTTTCATGGCAGCCCGGGCATTTGCATATCTTTTGACTAATGAGATGGAATCAATATTGTTCTGCTGCTAATTTATTTTTCTTAGTTTTTGTTTAATTCCAGTACTGCTTTGTTTATTTCAGTCTTGCACATTTGTTTCCATAGTTAGATTTAGATATATTAAATTGCTCATGTCATTTTCAGTTACCTCCGAAAGCCACAGCTGGACTGATGGTGAGGGATTGAAGTATGAGTGTGTAGTTTGATATTAGTTTACTTTCTGCAAGTTAGATATATTAAATTTCTCATAACATCTTCAGTTGCCTCCGAAAGCCACAGCTGGACTGATGGTGAGGGATTGAATTATGGATGTGTAGTTTGATATTAGTTTCCTTTCTGCAAGTTAGATATATTAAATTGCTCATAACATCTTCAGTTGCCTCCGAAAGCCACAGCTGGACTGATGGTGATGGATTGAATTATGGATGTGTAGTTTGATATTAGTTTCCTTTCTGCAAGTTAGAAATATTAAATTGTGCATGACATCTTCAGTTACCTCCGAAAGCCACAGCTGGACTGATGGTGAGGAATTGAATTATGAATGTGTGGTTTGATATTAGTTTATTTTCTGCAAGTTAGATATCAGTTACTCAAGTTGTTTATGGTTACTTCCGAAAATCATAGCTGGACTAATGATGAGGGATCAGAAGACAAGTTGATGTAATTTGATTTAGATTTACTTTATTGCAACTTTTCAATTTCTTTCAGCATAGTTTCTTTTGTGTTTAGACAACAGCAAGAATAGTTTGGTTTCATGCTCACTAGTTCACCGTTTTGATTTATTAGATTAGCCGCACCTTTTTCATTTTAGTAGCACATTTTCATTTCCTTTCAAGTTTTGTCATTGTATGTTTCAAATTCCTTTTTCAGTTTCAAGTTGGTAAATCATTATAAAGGACATCATTGCCTTGAATATCCATAACCATACTTGTCTTTAGAATTTCATAAAAATCCAAAAACGACAAAAAGTAAGAGATAGGTTATCTTGCACATATAGTGCGCCACACTTCGTCAGCTTACGAATCCCTGGTTGATAATTTATGTTAGCAATTTAGGACACACTAAATTGACCAAACAACGGGTGTTCTTGATATGTGTCTCCATGATCTAATCAGTTGTGGCTTGTTCCATGCAGTGTAGTTTTAACTTTGTTAGTGTGAGTTGTTCTGCAATGTCGGATGTGTCTAGTAATGGTGGAAAGTAGGGCCAAAGGTGGTCAACATTGAACACTAGTTGCAGACCAAGGAATGGTGGAATACTAAGCTTGAAGGTATTGTCCCCTACAACCTTGGTGACGATGTATGGCCCATATTAGAGTGGGCGAAGCTTACGGTGGGGTCTAGCGAGGTGCTCCTTCTGCAAATGTAGCTAAACTTTTTCACCCACCAGGAACTTGTGTGGCACCTGATGCTAATCATGTCGCTACTTGTACTCAGCATTTTATATGTGTAATATGTCATGTGGAATGGACCTGTTGGTGGATGTGATGAATGAACTCAATGAAATTGTTCGCCTTGTGTTATACAATATTTTTTCACACTCCACTTTGTGTCATCATGCCACCAGTGTCGCAAACTATATTCTCCATAAAACATGCCTAGAACATCTTTGAAGCAGTGAAAGAAGACTTGATTAAAAAATATTCTGGAAAGATTTTCAAAAAACCTATTTTACAAGCCCAACCTATTCTACATTTCTAGTGACCCGCGCTTGTCACCTTTTGCAATACATGTGTCTAGCGCTGGAAGTGTGAATTTTTTTAGGAAAATCCGTGCTAGTCCTCTTCAAGCAGTTTTCCCAAAAATGGTAGAAAATATTCCATTACTAGAAGCCTCGAGAATGACGATGTGGCTTCAGGTTATTGATGATAGGATCGAGACCTCCGATTCATGGTCATGTATCATCTTTCCATGGATCTTTCCCTTAAGATGTGGAACTCCTCCCACCTTTTATGGATCCTCAAATCCCTCTCCTTCCCTATAAATGAAACCCCTACGATGTGCTAATGGTTTGTTTCCATCCTATGAACTAAAGCATTCCCAATTGCTTCCCATATGTGAAGGAGGAAGTTGTTTGAAGAGCTGAGGCTAGGAATTAGAGTCTCACCTGAAGGAGGTGTCCAACATCAAGGCTTCTTGTTGTATTTATCCATTTATTATTCTATTAATAATACATTATGTTTTTCCTTGTGTATTATCACATGTTTATTGTAGTAATCATTGATTTGATACATAGATTATACTAGATATTGTTATGATTTGTATCCATTTGTTTTCTCTACTTGTTCTTCCTTGCAAGCATTGAGTATTTTCCTAGACTCGTATTCACTATCCTCTTCGCTTGGTTCTTTAGATTATGTTGATATTTTGAATGAGACTTTCTCGACTGATGAAAGCATCGCTGAAGTCATGTCTCTTGAAGAAACTTTCTCGAATGATATCCATCATCGTTCCTCTTTTCTTCCTAGGCTTGGAGCGATTCCCGCCTCTCCGGATTCTTTAATTTCCCCTGCAAGGATTGCTTCCCTTTGGACTCCCATTCAAGTACATAATGTGTTGTCTAAAGGAAATATGGGAAACATCTAGGAAATCATGCCTATCAATTTCTTTGTGAAACCTGGTGTCATTGTGAATATTCACATCAGATCCCCACCCACTCCCTTATACCCAATTATTATCATTTTCTGATTTTCCAAATGGGGCATTGTTTTGATGAATTGTAACCCTCCCTCGGCTAGGTGGAATGGGTACATGTTTGTTGTGTCTTATTTCACAAAGTGGGTTGAGGCGATGCGTACATATAATGAAAATGGTAAAATTGTAGCTATTTTTCTGTTACTTCTGATGGAAATCAGTTGTCTGAGCCCCGCAATGGGCTCTACATGAGAAGTATTCTACTTAATTTTGCATGGATTCTTTGTACATTAGTGTGTGTTTCATTAGTATGCAGTATTTTGGTGTGATTGTTTGCATGTTTGCAAACATATTTTCCCCTTCTTATCGCGTGTTATGCTTGGTCCGTAGATGTCGACAGACCCTCTACCATATGTCGATTTCACTGATGGCACTTGTTGTAGTACATAGAATCTATCTTCCGCTGTGTGGGAACTCTTTGCTCCCAATAATGAGTTAGTGAGTTTACAAGGTACATGTTTAGGAGGTACAACTAATAATATAGTTGAATAAAGTGCAGTCATTGAACTATTATCAGAAGCTAATTCTCTTGGTATTAGGGCGTTAGTTGTTAAACTTGATTCACAACTCGTTGTATTACAATTAAAAATGCATTATTCCGTCAAAAATCCTCAAATTTTAAGAATGTGTTTGTGTGTTCGTCTCTTGGAGAGAAATTTTTATTACATAAATTATCAACACATTCCAATACATCTAATACATTGAAAGATACATTGGAAAATCATGTTTTAGATAGACATTTGTGACGCATGTAAAAAAAAAAACCATGATATAATAGGAACATTAAGATACATAAAAACCATAGAGTTTGCAAAATTTTTATTACATGAAAAAAGTACGCGAAAGAGAGTATAAACCACACAAACCATTCCATGAGTACAATTACGACCAATTACAAGGTTATAATTGAGATTTGTGTCAAAAAATTCTACCTCCATATTGACAATTTTACCTTCTAACTGGATAGCTAAGGCGTTGAGAATACCATATGGACAGAAAACTCTACCATCGAAAGCTTCTAAGGTATTCGGAGAATAGTTGAGAGGAGGAGAGCCAAGGGATTTCCAACATGAGATGGACATGACATGTGGAGACCCCTTCATCGACAACATTCCTATGAATAATCTTGCCCATAACGACAACTTGTATGAGAAAAGAGAGTTGAGGTGGTAGGCGAGGAACATGGTTTTCAAGATCAAAAGTGATCAAGCTGGAATCCGTGGGATCAATTCCTCTAATAGCGAATAGCAAAGACTTTCTTTATGATGGACACGTTTGAAGGACTTCCAAGGCTAACGTTGTCGAGGGTGCTTGAGCCAAACTTCAATAGTATTGTAGTGTTAGGCAGCTCGCACATTCATATTATAAGATGATTTCCGAAGAACACCTTTAGGAGGTGGTCGGCTTATGGAATCAGTGCTAGGCTTCTCGATATGGAGAGGACTAGAATTAGGTGGAATGGAGGAAGAGGGTATATCAATGACATATTTCTCCACCATGGGTTTTTGAGGAGTCAGATAATATTTTGGTCTGGTGGGTATGTGAATAGGTTATGTGCCACTCATGATAATTTGAGAGCTTCTGGATGTTTGAACTAAATATTTATCTATCATTTGTTTCTTCTGGGACAGTAAATGTTCCTTCAGCACAACTGGTATTCTTGTGGTGCCTTTCAGAATACGACTTACTTCGGCACCACGGGGATAATCCTTAGTGTAATGATCATCATCACAAATAAGGAAAGGATACTTAGGCTTTCACTTTGATGAATCGTTAGCATATGGATTTGGGGAATACTGTTTTGGGGTATCTTTCTTAGCTTTTCCTTTATCCTTGTTTTTACCTTTTGAGGATTTATCCGTTGCGGTAGAATGGACAACATTTACCTCTGAGGTTTTATCAGGATTCTTTTGGTTGTTTGCAACATCAGGGGTTGCAGCAGCTGGAGTAGATTTGGATTTTGTAGATTTGGTACTACAGACTGCTGAGTCACAGAGCTAATGACGCCATCAATGGGTGTTGAATATGTAGACATGGAAGACGTAGGACCAGCTAAAGGTCGCGGGGCACAAGGTAGAAATTCATAGAGTGTGCCATATTGTGAATAGACTAAATCCAAATACTGGGCATAGGCGATGGCTTGTTCTTAAGTCACTAAACCACCCATGGCTATTTCTTTAGAGATATGAGGGATGAATTATTTTCTAAACCATTAAGTCAAAATCTGATCTGGCATGTCAAATTTGATGAGACGACGCCTGCGTCTCGATTCATGGATATGATTGGAGATATGAGTGGAGGATGTCTGCTGCAAAGATGTTAAGAGATGGGTTCCAATCTCATAACAGATAGGAAATTGGAAATGAGTGGGGAAATCCATGGCCAAAGAATTGAAATCTTGGAAATTACCTCGAGGGAGTTTGATGTACCATTTAGCGGCTGTGCTTGTCAAAGTGCACTGGAAAAGACACAATCAGATTGAATCATTGATAAAAGAGTTAGAGGAAAACCAAAGGTGGTAAGCCATAACATGTGCTTGAGGGTCTTCTCTGGAATTTCCTTCAAAATTGGGACAATCTCTAGGTATTTTCATTGGTATCATAGGCCAATACGGTGAGTGTTGTATCAGGTCATTTGTGAACCGTGACACCTCCGAAAATTCCAATGTTGCCAAAAATGATAGTTGAGGATTATATGGGGTATAGTGTCTCTGGTATGCACCAAATTGGGTATTCTAACCTTGTTGAAATTGGTTCTTCCCCCACTAGGGTGGGTTTTGACCATAAGGAGGCTGATAAGGACCAAATCTCCAATATTGATGTTGGAAGGGTGTTTGCTAGTAAGGCTTTGTTGCGGCCATTATTGCTGATAAGGTCCTTGGTGAAACTACCACTGTGGGTAGGTTCCTTGCTGCAACTTCTGCTAAATGTAGGGTCCTTGTTGGGGTCGTTGGTAAGGTCCCTGTTGTAGTTCCTATTAAGGTTCCTACTGCAACTGATGGTGAAGTCCCTGTTGCAGTTGTTGGTATAGTCTCTATTGTAACTATTACTAAGGCCCTTATTGGGATTGATGGTAAGGGTTACGAGGTCTAATAGGATGCATTCTAGATTGCTCCAACAGAGGATTGGGACCATACTGCATTTGGGGACCCTCCTGCGGATTGGTCGAAACACCCGAAAATGGGATTTGAGGTTGTTGAACATATGGATGCTGACCATACGACTGTTGATAAGAAAGTTGAGTCAAGGAGACTTGAGGACCTTTAAAAGGTGTCCCCATGACAAAAATTGACACAGATGAAATTAACGCTCCACGTGGGTTAGAGATGGCAACAGTGGGTTGGCATGTCCCTGATGTAGTACCATAGTTCACATAGTTTTCACCAGAAACATGAGGTATGTAGGGTTTCCCCCCAGGAAGTGGAATATATGAATCCGTAGATTTCCCACTCGGAGGGGTAACCATGGTTACCATTGTTGCAGAAGGCCTAAGAGGAATCTGTGTTTGACCTATCTTCGTTGTAGGTTGGGAAGTAGGTATTGGCATGTTTGGACCAAAAGGCTAGTGGTAGGAGTGACACCAGATGACCAAATAAGGTTATGATAAAGTGAAGTCTCACGAGAAGTGCCTGAAACAAGATCACTAAGAGAGGTGTAACCTGGTGGGACCAAGGATGTACTCTGACTAGAAGATGCAGTTGACCCACTTCCCAAATCATAAGAAACATAAGGAAAATTTTCAGGAGGGAAGAGTGATTCAGGATCGACTTCTTGAGTATGAGTTGAAAATGTCTCTGAAGTAGTAGTTTCAGGCATGTTTTCAAATGGAGGATCATCACCATTTGTCACCATGTGTGGCGGAAACAATTCTCAAACCCGAATCCGAGACACACCATAGGGGCTATACTGGTGAGAGGTGATAAATATACAAAGGGGCTATACTGGTGAGAGGTGATAAATATACATGGTCATATTCTAGATCAAAGAGTGGATTCAGAGGAAAAATCAAGAACTCCGAAGTAGGATTAGGACTATTCGGAGAAGAGTTCTAGTATGAAGTGACCGAATCTTGAGGAGGTGTAAGGAAGCAAGGGGTTGGATACTTAGGATGATACCAAGTTCAACACCTTGGTTCTCAAGAGGCTCAGATACAATATCCAAAATCTCGATTTGGACTCTTTAAGGTGACTCGTCAGCTTTAGAATGTGAAGGGGATACAGGAGGTGAACTTTGTGCATGGCGCAACCGAGGAATTGGTGGCTTTGCTACGATGTCTTCTTCCAAATTCTCCTTAGGTTAATTGAGGTAAATTTTAAGTTGATCTTGATTTACGTTTCAGTTTTAATTATGCTCAAAGAGATGTCACCAGAACACCTATGATGTAACTAATATGAGAAAAATACTCTTTTAATTTTGATGAAATCTATCTAGTATAAGGAAGGAATTCAAAAATTGATTCAATCAAAGAAAGATTCGACAAACAAGATCTTCCGACCTAGAACTTTCAATTTCCCTTTTCAAATACAACAATGAAAGAGTAAATGAATTTCAACTCACCAAAGTTCACCAATATGTAATTTTCTTTCCTTTTTATTTTAAAATGAAAAAGATTCACTTATAAGCTTTCAATCACTAAGCAATGTAATCTATGCTTGATGATAATCTCAAAAATCAATTTTCCAATGCAATGAAAACTAATGCAATTTTCATAAGCAATGGTCAATTTTTTGAGAGAAAACTTAACAAATGCAAGATGCATTTCCTTTTTGATATCCAAAAGAAATAGAATGCCTATCAAACAACAAATCAATAACACATGCTAGTAGAAATCACCCAAAAACCAAATATTCACCTCAAGCTATTTTTAATACTTGAACATGAGACAAAATTTTGAAAACCATGAAGAATCTAACAACAATAAATCATAATGTAAAGAAAACAAAGCAGGAAAAGGACCTCAGAGATCAAAACATTCCAGAATTTCTGTCAAGAAATCCTAAAAAAATTCACTTTTAGATAGAAATGTGGGTAGATAATGATAACTAGGGAGTTAAGCATGGCTGTTCACAGTGAAAAACACGTTGAAAAAAATATGTTTTCCAAAGAAATGCACTGGGAAAGAAAATATTAGGAAAATACAATCAAAACTGAAAAGAAATCAAGATTCGACACTCAAAAGACCAGACTACTCAGAATGAAAACTTATAAGCAATCAAAATAATGGAATATAAGGTGGTTGGAAAAACTAATCGAAGATGCCGAAAATACAAGGAGGATTGAAGGGTTAGTCGCTCCCTAGCAGAGTCACAATTTTGTTGTGCAAGCAATATTTTTTGCGGAAAAAAATGATCCCCCTAGTCCTAATGGGAGGATCTAGAAACAAACAAGACAAATATATGCAACCTTTCCTAACTTATGCTATAAAAACATGAAGGAGGATAGATGTCCCACCTCTTTATGATGCTAATTCTTGTCTTTGGTGTCAGCCTTTCTTCTTATGCATCCACGCTCACGATCTCCTCTCCGTTGGTGAAAACAAATGCCTGCAAGGAATAACAAGTGGAGATAACAAACAGATAAAAAGCATAATAATCTATCATTAGGGGAATTTTGAGGTCTAAAATGGGCCTCCTAAGGAAATTATAAAATAATAGTGGAAATAATAAAATAATATTATATTACATCATCAAATTTTAGAGGGAAATAAGAAAAAAAACTACTTTTTTCAACTTGTATTTTCAACTTATCTTCCTATGGATTTGCTCAAATTTTGAGTGGGAACATTTTTTGGATGCAGAATTCGATTCCTCATCCAAGGAGTACCCATGTTGGATACTTTTGATGGAGCTTGATACACGAAAAATGAGAAATACATGAAAAATATGATTGCAATCAGGTTTTTTCATGTATTTCTCATTTTTCTTGTAGGAGGGTCCATTGAGAGTATGCAACATGGGTACTCCTTGAATGAGAAATTAAATTTTGCGTCCAACGAGTAATCCAACTTGAAATTTTAGTAAAACCTTAGGGAGATAAGTGGAAAATACAAGTTGAAAAAGTAGTTTTATTATTTTATTAATTTATTAATTTGTAATCTTTTTACTTTTTTACCCCAAAAATGGTGTACCAACCCCCATGGTTCACATCATAATCTTGAATCCTATTGGTTCTTACAAAGTTTATTTTGGTTTTACATTTTTCTTAGGAGACCCATTTTAGACCTCAAAAGTTCTCTAATGAGTATAAGCTATGTAGCATATCAAGGAGCACTACAATAAAAATGCAGTAATAAACACATTTATGGAAATGAAACACATAATGTATTATTAATAGAATGATGATGAGAGAAATACAACTAGAAGCCTTGATGTTGGATGCCTCCTTCAAGTGAGACTCCAAGTCCTAGCCTCAACTCCTCAAACAACTTCCTCCTTCACAGATGGGAATCAATTTTGGATGCTTCAACTCATAGAATGGAAACCAACCATTAGTGGATCATAGGGGTTTCATTTATAGGGAAGGACAGGGAGTTTAGGATCAATAAAACGTGGGAGGAGTTCCACATATTAAGGGAAAGATCCATGGAAAGAGGATCCATGGCCATGAATGGGAGGTCTTGCTCCTATCATCAACAAACTTAAACCAAGACACCACTCTTGAGGCTTCTAGTAAGGGAAGCTTCTCCTCCGTTTTTGGGAAAAATGCCTCAAGAGGACTAATGTGGATTTTCATGACAAAAGTTGTGTTGCCAGTGCTAGACACATGTATTGCAGAAGGTTACAAGCATGGGTCATTAGCAGTGCAGAGCGTTTTGGGCTTGTAAAATAGGGTTTTTGACAAGCTTTACATAATCGTTTTGAATCAAGTCTTATTTCACTTCTTTAGGGATGTGCTAGGCATGTTCGTCTCTTAGAGAGAAATTTTGATTACATAAATTATCAACACATTTTGAGACATCTAAATACATTGAAAGATACATTGGAAAATAATGTTTTAGATAGACATTTGTGACACATGTAAAAAGAAAAACCATGATATAATAGGAACATTAAGATTCATCACATGAAACATGTATGTATATATATATCTATATCTATATATATATATATATATATATATATATATATATATAGAGAGAGAGAGAGAGAGAGAGAGAGAGAGAGAGAGAGAGTTTGCAAAATGTTTATTACATCAAAAACCAAAATCTGTGTTCTAAGACACATGGCTCCTCGAGCATACATAAAAAAAAATTGAAGATCAAGGACATGCTTATCCACCGACATGGTGCTCATGATAACATGTGACAAATCTAGCAAGTCAGTCCAATAGCTGACATAGTCTAGCTGAGACTCCCATGGTGTGCCTCTAGTACCAAAATGGTAAGTCATCAATAGTCACATATTCTAGAATGCCTGTAGTCAAGGCATCTAGGTTACGCTCGATCTCTACCATAAGATCAACTCCCTCAATGTACGGGAAATCCTAAAGTTAACATGCCACCCTCATGGCTATTAGATAAAAACCTGGAGGTGTCTCTACTCCAACATCTGCAAAACATCATAATTCCCAATCTTAGTTCACATAACTAAAAAATAAAAATAAAAATTGAAAAAACTTAAAAAAGAGTTCTTTACCTGATTCATTCCACCGTGTCCCTGGTGGAAGTGGGAGATCATGATCTCCTATTAAATCTATCCCCGTATAGGCCCAATTATATACCATGATGAGCTGTTGTCTTAACCATACGAAAAATTTAGGTGGGAAGTGCATCTGTTGACCGCCTCCACGATGAGGCATCAACTCTACCCACCATGATAACCATAGCTCCCTCGGTCTAGGAATTTCCACCTCCACCCATTGATATCTGAACAATGGGACACATTCTAGGAAGAACACAACCAGAATCGATCTGTAGCCAAATTTCTTCAGATTTTTCATTTTTCATTTGGTGAGTTGGCCTTTCATATTGGCTAGTATGCCCTCACTCCAATTGAATATGGTAGGGTTTAGGAATTCCATTGCGTACTGAAGGTGATATTTTCTTGCCTCATGGAGAGCTTGTACTCCAGCCACACGAGCTATGGTAAATAGAACAATTTTTAATGGAAGCTCCTTGAGATCCTTGATGTCAATTTTCCCGCTTTTGGTCTTGTGAGAACCATAGGCACAATGCCTAGCAATAACCATATTTGTGCTCTCTCCTCCTCCACGAGCACCCAATAAATGAACTCGTTGTTCGATATTGGGTAACCCAATAATGAAGTATATGTATGATACCTCTATTTCCAACTCCTGGTCCCATATGAGAAACATTTGGTGGTCTGCATCCGACCATATCACCAAGTGTTGTAATAAATTTACCTGGGCTATGATCCCAGGGGTACGAAAGAACTTGATCAATATGAATTTGTGTAGAGACCTTATGCAATGAGTATTTTATGCTGCCTAGTGGTATTCTATTTCATGAATTCTTTTCTTCCACTCATTAGCCATTTTTCTCTAGAAAAATACCTGCAACACATCATTAAACAAATATTAATTAGCCTTCATGGAGGAAAATTTGGAAATCAATGGGTATTTTTTGAGTTTTATTGAAAAAATTTCTGAAACGACACAAACATGACTATTTATGAATTTTACCATGTTGTCCTTGTGCCAGTACTTTGGAGCTCAGGGTGAAGAACGCGGTCCCAATGGGTGAATCCCGCGCTGGCCGCCCATGAGCCCTATTTTCTTCAAGCTCCCCTAGACACCTACTCTATGGACGAAAGCACTCAAAAGTACCATTAAATTTTAGAGAAAGGACAAATCTCTTACCTATGACTAATGTCTTATCGAATGGTACCTTGGTTTGATCACACTCCTCGCCTGAAGATCGAGGTAATTTTGGGTAAAAAATGCTCTCCAAATTCACAAGTTACAAATGGTAATTTTAGTTTTACTTTTTGAGTTTATATAAAATTTTTAAAGTATTTTTACCTATATTATTATATTTTTCTCAAACTCGGTAACGTTTGTTCACATGTGAAGTAACATGTGATTAAAAATTGGCAACAGTAATTGATTTTGGATAAACTAACGAGTTTTTTTTTATCACTTTTTTCGGACTTATAAAAAATAAACAAAAAAGGAACCCCCCTGGAGTCATCTTTCAACTTTTTTCTGACTCTCGAAACATGAAAATATTTTCTAGCACTTGTCTTTTCAACCTTGTTAAAGAAAATGAAAATTCATCTACTCATTATGAGTTTAACCCCTTTTTTGGCTGAGATAGACTAATTACGAAAAAATAATACCTTAGTAAAACATGACTAAGAGGTTCTCTTGGATACTGTTTTCTAAATTTTTGGGTTCAAGAGACTATTTATGAAAAGAGGCATTGGGAGTTTCATTTTCCACAACACAAAAAAGACGTTGCGTTACCCCTCCGCCGAACTCGTAAAACATAAACAACGAAGGACTTGTCACCATGATGAGATTGAGTTACTCCTTCCTAGGGCTCTTTAAACTCAATAGGATGGATTCATTTGAAGGGTGAAATTATACGCTAAGAAGATGGTATTGTCTTCAAGATTGCGATAAAAAATAAAGAGTTACTCACTAGAAATAGTGGGGAAAAATGGAAGGAAACACATATCATGTATTTCGTCTGAAAGGCAACATGTCTCTTTTGAACATGACAATTATCTGTATCTCGCGTCAGGTTTGGGATATCTTCAGTTTGTTACTTGCCTTCCTGGGTTTGGGAAATCCATTTGCCTCTCATTCGATTATATCCTATATCCATCATAACCTCTGATCCTATTTTGAGTCAAATGTTGCCAAATCCCAAATTCATGTCACTGATATGTTCAAGAGAATTCCCTGTCTACAAATTCAAACTACTTATACCTTGTTTAAAATTCTCTGCATCAATCCTGAATCACTCTTACCAACTCTGAAAATCCTATGTTTCATGTCAATGACGTGGGAAACATTATGGCCCTCCTTCGACTGATCATTTCCTGTCAACTCCAGCTCATTATCCAAGAATATGCTATAGAAATCCCATTTCAGTACCTTGGAGGTTCCATGCCTCAATGGTAGGTTCGTTGCATTTGATGATAGGTTCACATAATAAGCCTTTGATTGAATGATTCTACAAGTGTTTTACTTCAATCCAGTTTTCACACTCGTATATTCTACTACTGTACCTTGAGAGCCATCCTCATCATTGATGGTTTCTCTCGTACATGTTAACGGTTTATAACATTGACTAGTAATCAGGTAGATTCTACCATGTTCAACTTAAACACATATATTCACATGGTTATATTCATACTTTGGATGGCTCGAGATAGAGGCAAAGACCCTGGGTTTCCTTTGATAAATCCAGGCTGTGTGGAGTAATTCATGATTGTACACATGATCCTTTCTAGTTGGATGGTTGCGCCCATGTTTTGGATTCCTGTATTCATATATTCAATGATCCTTTTCAGTCGAATGGATGAGTCCAGGTTGTGGATCCATGTATTATTAGATTCCTACTCAGAGATGTATTGTTAGGAATACTTACATCAGATATGTCATACATATTGTATCATGTTTGATTTGCAGGTCTCATGACGATGGTTCTATAAAGTACTTTCAATTACTTGTAAAGCACTTTAGCTATCACTTCCCATTATAGCTTCATGATTTAGGGGGCATATGTTATACAATATTTTTTCACACTCCACTTTGTGTCGTCATGCCACCAATGTCACAAAATATTTTCTCCATCAAACATGCCTAGAACATCCATGAAGAAGTGAAAGAAGACTTGATTCAAAATGATTATGGAAATCTTGTCAAAAACCCTATTTTACAAGCCCAACATGCTCTTCACTACTAATGACCCAAGCTTGTTACCTTTTTCAATACATGTGTCTAGTGTTGGTTCCGTGACTTTTATCAAAAAAATCCGCACTATTCCTCTTCAGGCATTTTTCCCAAAAATAGAGGAGAATCTTCCCTTACTAGAAGCCTCGATAATGTCGACATGGTTTCAGGTTGTTGATGATAGGAGTGTTACCTCCCATTCATCGCCATGGATCCTCTTTCCATGGTTCTTTCCCTTAATATGTGGAACTCCTCCCACCTTTTATTGATCCTCAACTCCCTCTCCTTCCCTATAAATGAAACCCCTACCATCCACTAATGGCTGGTTTCCATCCTATGAATTAAAGCATGCCCAATTTCTTCCTATTTGTGAAGGAGGAAGTTGTTTGAAGATTTGAGGCTAGGACTTAGAGTCTCACCTGAAGGAGGCATCCAAAATCAAAGATTTTGGTTGTATTGCTCCCTTTATCATTCTATTAATAATACATTATGTGTTTCCTTTCCATAAATGTGTCTATCATTGCATGTTTATTATAGTGCTCATTGATCTACTACATAGCTTATACTAGAGATAGTTATTCTCTGTATTTGTTTGTTGTCTCCACTTGTTCTTCCTTGCAGCCATTTTTCTTCGCCAGTAGAGAGGAGATCGTGAGCGTGGAAGTGTAAGAAGAAAGGTTGACACCAAAGACAAGAATTAGCATAAAAAAGAGGTAGGAAATTTATCCTCATTCATGTTTTTCTAACATAAGTTAGGAAATGTTTCATATATTTGTCTCGTTTGTTGCTAGATCCTTCCATTAGGACCAGAGGATCGTTTCTGTCTGCAAAAAGGATATCCTACATGAGAACTTGTCAGCTTCAGACTTGACATGAGCTGAATTTTCCTGAGTAGATGCAAATGGTATGGCTACATTAATGGGACATAGTGGCCGGAACCCCAAGCCCACCTAAAAGGGGTTGTCTCCAGTTGAGTTATGGAGAGTCCGATTATAGTTGTGTTGGACATAGGGGAGTCTTTCATCCCATGTGTGTGGATGATTTGAGTTTTACATGCACAGAATATGTATGATCATCCTGTTGACGACCTCTGTTTTTCCATCAGTTTGGGTGTGGAAATATGTGGACTTAGTGAGCTTGGTGTCCAACATCAAACAAAGACTTGAATAAATTGTACTGAGGAACCTACTGTCTCAATATGAGATAATGGACTGTGGGATTCCAAAGTGTACCCACACTCATTCAGAGAAGAGTTTAGCAGTGGATTCTTCTATGATATTCTTCTTGCAAGGCACCATAATGTCCATCTTAGAGAATATGTCGAAGATCACAAAAATACAGTTGTTGCCATGCTTGGTAGAAGGAAGGTTCAACATGTAATCCATGGAGATGGATTCCCAAGGTCGATTAGGGGTAAGAAGCGGAGTACATAGGCCTTGATACTTGATGGTTGATTTGGAAATGGAACAGGTAGTGTCATATCTGATGTACTTCCCGACATCCCGTTGAAGGTTCGACCAATAGAAATACTTCTGCAATACTGTCATCGTTTTATCAACCCTGAAATGTCCAGCGATCCGACTGTAGTGCACTTCCCAAATAATATTTTCATGCTCTCTTGAAGGAACACAAAGGTGTCCCAAGTGGTATACCATTTTATCCTTTAGGTGAAAATATGGAACTTTCTTACCTTCGAGGAGTGTCTGGTATGTGTTGCCAAATTCTGGATCACCTTGGTGGAGATGCACTAACCCGAAGTCTCGTATCCTCAAGAGTCGAGCACAGTGGTTAGCACCATGATCGAAGGTCGGCTGAGGTAGTCTACAACATTATTGGTGCTTCCCTTATTGTACTTGATGGTGAAATGGAACTATTGCAAGTATGTGAAAAATTTCTTATGGTGACCGTTTTGCAACTTCCCTTGTTTCTGTATGAACTGCAGGGGTTGGTGATCTGTTTGGATGACCATTTCCTTCCCCAAAATGTAATGCTTCCATTTTCAGCAAGCCTGCAGAATGGAATACATCTCTTTTCCATAGGTGGGATACTTACATACTATTTCTGAAAGTGTCTCACTGTGATATGCCACTGGATTCCCCTACTGAGTAAGAACTTCCCCAATAGCATAGTCAAAGGCATATGTGTTGATCTCAAATGGCTGTTGAAAGTATGGTAATGTGAGCACTAGTACAGATCAGAGTTTATGCTTCAACTTTGCGAATTCCTTTTGTTGAGATTCAAACCAAAATAATTTTTCTTTCGCTCCTCCCTTGGTGACTTGACTCAAAGGCCGATTGATATGAGAGAAACCCAACACAAACTTGCGGTAGAAATTGGAAAGACCCATAAATATTCATAGATTTATTAGAGTGGTTGGGGTTGGCCAATCTCAAATGAACTAGATCTACATTCACCCCCCGCTCATCAATGATGTATCCCAGATATTGAACCTGGGTCGTGCAAAAAGAGAATCTCGCCAAATCAGTACACAACTTGTGTTGTCGTAGCGTTTGGAGGACATGTTGAAAGTGGTGGAGGTGCTCTTCCCAACTTTGGTTGAAGATCAGGATGTCATCCAAATACACCACCACTAATGAGTTGGTGAATGGTCGCAAGATGTCGTCCATCATCCTCATGAAGGTTGCGGGAGCATTCATCAACCTGAAAGGCATGAACAACCATCCAAAAAGGCCCTCCTTGGATTTAAAGGCAGTCTTACACAGATCAAAGGGTTCGATTGGTACCTGGTGATACCCAGACTTCAAGTCAATATTGCTGAAATATTTGGCCCTATTGAGTTGGTGCAGAAGGTCACCAATTTGTGGGATCATATGCCTATTTTGGACAATGATATTGTTCACATTAGGGGAATTTTGAGGTCTAAAATGGGCCTCCTAAGAAAAATGTACAACTAAACTAAACTTACAAGAACCAATAGGATTCAAGATGATTATTTCAACCATGTGGGATGATTCACCATTTTTGGAGTAAAAAAGTAAAAAGATTAAAAAATAATAAAATAATAAAACTACTTTTTTCAGCTCGTATTTTTAACTTAGCTCCCTAAGGGTTTACTCAAATTTCGAGTGAGAATACTCGTTGGATGCAATATTTAATTCCTCATCAAAGGAGTACCCTGTTGCATACTTTTGATGGACCTTGATACACAAAAAATGAGAAATTCATAAAACAACGTGATTTCAATCACCTCTTTTATGTATTTCTCATTTATCATGTAGCAAAGTCCATAAAAAGTATGAAACATGGGTAATCCTTGGATCACGAATTAAATTTTGCATCCAATGAGTATTCCCACTCTAAATTTTAGTAAACCCTTAGGGAGATAAGTTCAAAATATGAGTTGAAAAAGTAATTTTTTCCTTTTTCCCTCTAAAATTTGATGATGTAATCAAATCTTATTTTATTGTTTCCACTATTATTTTATAATTTCTTTAGGAGGCCCATTTTATACCTCAAAATTCCCCTAATGGACCTCGATAGTCAATACAAAGTCTCCAAGTCCCATCCTGCTTATGCACCAACACGATTGGGCTCCCACAGGGTGATGAAATCAACCAGATGTGACCTTTTTGCAACAACTCCTAAATCTGCCTCTTGATTTCTCTATTCTCCATAACCGAGTGTCGATAGATTGGTCCATTGGGTAGTGACGCACCTAGGGTCAGATCGATGGAGTGCTTGACTTGAGAGTGCAGAGGCATCCATGTGGGTGAGGTGAAGATGTAATTATACTCCTCCATGACCTTGTCCATCTATTGTTATCGTGCAGAAGAGCCCTGTCTGGAGGTATTTCCCACATTATTCTTCTTTCCATGAGAGCGGATCATAAGGAAAACAAATTTCCCGGTTTGGGAAATAAGCTTACTGCATTTCTTTGTAGTGATCAAAGAGATGGAGGTAGGAAGTGCTACCTCTGGTATCCTGTACAAATTATTATCCAAAGTAATAATAACAGTGCGAGGGCTAGACTCATACACAACATGTCACTTCCACAAGTATGGTTGGCCTAATAATACATCACAAACTTCAAGAGTAGAAACATCACATAATACCTCATTTGTGAAGGGCTTGATGTTGTAGGTAAGGCGTCACCGTTGGCTGATGTGGAGATCCCGCCCTTGGTGAAGTGTCCTGATGGTGGATAGTTGTGAGTGTGTTGTGATTGGAAGGCTTACTGCTTCATGACATTTTCTGAAATGAGGTTCTTTTGGCTCCCATCGTCAATAATAAATTTCATTGGGGAACCGTTCACTCACATCTAGGAATGGAAGAGGTGCTCCCCCTCCTCTGGAAATTCAGGTTCCTCCTTCTGGATATTGGTTGTGACAATGGTGGCACTGGGCTCTGCATTGATAATTTTCTTCCCTTTTTCATTCCCCTTGTTGGGTTCTAACCCAGAGTCAGAACATGCATCTGATTCGGATGCCTTCAGCTCAGCCACCAGTGACTCTTGGCCCAACACTCACTTGTGTTGTAAGTGGAGATATTATGGAGCTCACACCACTTTCCTGTGTCCTTCTTTGACTTCATGGTGTTGTTCTTCGATTTTGGATTCGACTGGTTGTCCTGGGTCGCCCTGACTTGGATTTTTCCTTTTTTCTACAGTTTTGGGGTGCCTTTCCCTTGCTTTTGATTCACAGATCCACAATATCACTTCTTCTGTTTTAATTTCTACTCAATCTTGGAAGCATATCGGTATGCTGCACCAAGCGAAAAGATGTCGAGGAACTCCATTTCCTCCTAGATGTATCTGTGTTGAAAAATGCGGTATTTAAGCACCAAATGTTTCTCTGAATATTCGATACCCAAATTTGTGTACATAGTATGGAATATATTCGTTAGCTCATGCATACCTTGATACTTTTGTTGTCGCAGTGTATTCCATTGCATGTACTTGTCCTCATATATTCCCACAGGGTAATATTTTTCCTTGATGGTGTCTCAAAAAGAATTACAAGTGGGTGCAAATGAGAAAAGGGAGGATTCCCTCGTGTCCTTTTTCTCACAATAGATTTCCAATCAATCCTTGACATGGGGGGCAGCTTTGAGGAGTGCAAAAGTAATATTTTCCTGATTGGAAAATTCATGAACCAAAAAATATCATTCTTATAGAGTCAACCATCTATCTACGATGTCTGCATCTATTGGGACCTCAAATATGGGAATGTCGAAGTTAACTTGTACCTTAGAAGGAGTGGCACCTCCAGAGTGGCGGCCAGATGAAGAAGCGCCACGGGTGAGTAGCCGTCGAAGGATATTGGAAAATTTATCCATCATTGCATTCCTCTATTTCTTGAGGGTCTCCTTGAGGAATATTTTGATAAGATCTCCTGCTCCCTCATCTTTATTTTCTTTCTCCATGGGAGGCCGTCAGGGTTTGCGAGGTTGATCTTGCAAAGGTTCAACTAGATTGAGCCCTAACTCTGTATACCCTAATCTTGTTAGGGACATGCAAAGAATGATCGAGAAAGAGAAAACCTCTATGATATCATTAATCCAGACTTATGTAGGAGCACAATAAAATACAGAAATAAACATAAACACAGATATGCAACAAAAATAAAACTTCATCTCATTAATATCAAAGAACTGAAATATGGTTAAATATATAATGGAAATAAACTAGCTCGGGAGATGGTAGCTTTTCTCTAAGAAAATATGTGGCGGCTACATGTATCTAAACTGTTTTACAATGAGAATTAAGGGATTTTTTATTATTAAACAACATGGGAAAGCCATAAACAACAAAAACCCTAACTTGAGGAAATGGAATGCCAAGAATTTTTGGTCCTTGTTGGGGTTAGTTAGGCAGTCAACTTCCCAGTGTCGTAACTTGGTCATATTATCATTTTTGGTACATAATATATATTATTATAAATATCTCTCCGAATACTACCATATTTCTTGCAGGCTAGGCCTACCATGGACCTAAAAAAACACCATTTAGGGGGTCAAAAATGTTTCGGAAGTTTAGGACCTGAAAAAGTGAGAAAAATAGTAAATGCTGCTATAAACAAGGACACTAATGAAACCGACTGGAGGTCTTGGTGGAGTAGATGGGAAGACATCAATATCCACCTAGATTAAGGAGGGTTGTAAGATACAAATCTAATATTACTCAAATTTGCAAAAAAAATCAAGTAGAACCATGCAATTAACTATATGCACTTCAAGACATGATTCATTTCAACAAACTTCAATTAATCTTGTTCCAAAGTTGACCGAGTCCAAAAAGTGATGGATTTAAAAAGGACACAGAATTCCGTTAAATTGGATCCACATACAGCTGTATCCCAAACTTCTTGAGAAGGGTCATAAGCTACATATCGAATCCTCAACCTTGCAAAAAAAATCAATTGGAACCATTCTTCATGATTGATAAATTGTTTCTCTTCAAACTTGATGTCTTAGACAAGGATTAAATTTCATCTTTTCTCTGCCTTCCTCACTGATTCTTGATAGGATGCAGAGACAAGAGTTGAAACCATTTCATTCAAAACTTTATTCTTGAAGGATTAGAATGCTAAATGCTCATAAATTGTGCTACAAATAATGGTGGTCAAGGCCACAAAGTTAAAGTATTTGATGCATTAATCAATATGTGATCCTTCCTCATAATACTTCACTAGATTGAAGACTCATTCATGGCAAAAAATGACCTCATCAACATTTTTTAAGGCCACCCAGTTAGAGTCCCAAATCAAACCCTTATCTGTTTAAATGTTGGCTCTGACTAGTAATATTAGGTCCAGTTACCCCCTCTCTTCTCGTTGACTTGTGATTTTTATAGTTCACCATTAACAAGAAGAGATAAATTGAACTTAGCTTATTGTTGCATTCCTATAAGAAAAAATTCCTTAAACTAAATTCAGTATAATTAACCATCAACAAGAAGAGAGAAATTGAACTTACCTTCTTGTTGCATGCCTACTAGAAAAAATTCCTTAAGCTAAATTCAGGGCACAACCAAACCACACTAAAGTTTTCCCCTATGTAGGAGGACTTCTAAAATGAAATATTTAAATATAAATGTAAATCTACTCTAAGATGGAAGTGAAAAAAATAAATCTATCTCGATTAGGAAGATGTAGATCTAATCCCAACTGAAATCAAAGTAATTAAATGATTGAGGATTTAACATGTTTCATTTATGATTAATATCTAGTTATTGAAATAATTATAATATTTTACATTTTGATTACAAAACATGTTATTTTCTGTTATCACATACAAATTTTCAATTTTTATTGATAGGGTAACTCACCTAGGTTTAATTTTGTCTTAATAGGTTGGTTCATGAAATTGATGAAAAATCCATGGAATAAACCTTTCTCCTGAGTGTAGAACACTCCAGTAGTCATGTCATGTCACTCATATCCACCAAATTCCACTTTAGGTTCACATGCATGGTTTCAAATTAAAGTAATTCCACTTGTCTATTTTTCACAGTTTTGTAGTGACTATAACTGCAGAATGGTAGATTTCGCTACGGACTCACCTAAAAATTCCGTAGAAAATTTGCCAGGTTTATAATTGCCTTCACTTCGGAATCATATTTTTATGCCTAAAAATAGAATATGATGAGTTGTCAAAGTTCTAGTGGTTATGGATAAAGGTGAGGTCATCTAATTCGTTATCATGATCACCCAAGCATGCAAAAGCGTAAATACCCTCATCATTACCTTTAGCTCCCACATTTGGCATCATTCTCCCCACTTTCAAATTCCATTTTTTAAACTCATCTCAAAGCACCTATCTGTCATCTGTTGTTCGAGTATTTCATGGAGCATCCCACCATCATCTTTGAGAAGCTGACTCCCACCGCAAGTAGCTTGTTGTTTAGTTTTTTCTCTCTGCAAATGTCAGGGTCAAGGAGATAATGTGGTTATAAGAAAGGATGGCTATGAAGAAGAAATTCAACAAGGGATGCTCTTGCGTGAGATAAGAGCCCATGGACCTCAAGTTCTTAAATTAAGAACCCATTTTGTGGAAGCATTCAACAATGTCAGATGCCTGCAATTATGTCAAAAAATCCAAGGATTTCATGCTCAAATATCAAATGATTTTGTAGTGAACTTTACAGGCACAACTTCGAATGTGGGGGTTTTAAATTTCACAGTATCACCGGATACCATTTCTCAGGCCACAAAGATACCTAGAGAGGGTGAAGAGTTGTTCAAAACCACTAAATTAAAGATGCAGAGTTGTGATGAATTTGTTAAACCAGAACACATTAGAGTTGACATGGAGTTTGGGATTCCAAGGAGTTACATGAAGGAGAAGTATTCTAAACTACTATTTGTGATCCAGAAGTACTTTACTTGTGAGGGGAGGTTTCATATGGTTTACTTGTACCATTTTAGGCTTCTATTACACTTCATTGATAAGTAGTCCCTTGATCTTACTTTCTTTTTGTTTAGGAGCTTAGGGAAGATGTATGATAAGTTTCAAGCCAGGGATGAAGGCAACAAGACATCAATATTTCACCATGGTTTGACTAAACTCTTAGTGCTAGAAGAATTGAAGGAATTAAACAAATATTGGGCTACTTTCCTTTTTCTCAGTGGTTATGAAGTTGATTCAGTGACACCTAAGAAAACCCCAAATCCAAAAGCTACTCCATCAAATAAAAATGATAAATCTCCAGTTGTCATAGAAGGTGTAAATGAAGAAGAGGCAGCACCTATCCTAGAGCCAATGGATGTCGAAATAGAACCCATGCAAGAGGAAGAAATCCCACAACCTTCATCTACAAGAAACCAACATAATATTAGTAAGCATGGTAGCGGGAGGATAACTAGAAGTGAAACAATTAGAAAGGAAAATCTTGAAGACATCCTCCAAGATATAGATATTGAGGAGACTCTAGTTGTTAGAGCTAAATACATTGAAGGTGACAAGAAGAAGAAAAACAAAGGTAAGACTGTTAAAAAGCCCAATTTTGCAGGAGAAGATGTAGGTTTCTTATTTCATCCAAGGAAACCACTTACTAGGCTGTAACTAGAAAAGGGTGTCATGGAAAACAAGAAGACATAAGATGTTGAGAAAGGCAAGAAGCCTATCATAGAAGACATTATAGACTTTTCCCCAACAATATAGGATGTATTTGTGCAAAGGGAAGGAAAATGGAAGATGGTGGAAAAAACTGAAGTACAAGTACTAAATGAACAACTAAGAGAGGCCAAAGAAAAGGTCATTGAAATCAAGTTAGAATTACAGGAGGCCAAGGTGGACAAAAAATTGATGGAAGTTTTCAAGGAAGAAGTAAATGATTTGCTAAGTCAATATGATCAATCACTAACAAATGCCAAAAAGTTGTTGAAAAGAACACTTCCTTAGATAAGGGTAATGAAACACACCAGAAAAATAAACCTATGGTTGCAGTCTGGAAGGAAGAAGCTCAAGTGACAGGTTAAAGAATTAGAGGATAAAATGGATAAGATTCAGTCATAACTGAAGAAAGGAGGACTTAAAATCAAAGTAATAAACGAGCCTTAGGAGATGCAACCTTCTACTGCTAAAGATGAAGGTCCCAAAGCTTGAAGAATTGGCCTAAAACATTTTTGACAATTTTACAACATTCAAGAACCATAAATTCCAAACTTTAAAGTGAAATTTTGAGGAAAAAATAAAAAAATTTGTTTTCCTGTCAATTAGGCAATTTCATAGCGAAGCCCAGGCTTGAAGGCTAGATTTTGCTTCGAAATCCCTGAAGGTTACTTTTTGTAAAAAATCATAGAATGGGTGGAAATCAAAGGAGGATAAAATTTGTATTTAGTTTATGTTGTCCAACATACATATCCAAATCAGAGAGGAAGGCTAAATATTGACCTAGATGGGTGAAATGGAGTTGCTACAAAACCACACTATGAAACTGCGTATTTCACTCTGTTTTTGCAGCGAGCAGCTTTTGCTTAGTATTTTGGTATTTTGAAGGTGTATTGAAGGTCATCCAACCACGTAGAGGAATTAAAGGGTATTAGTGGAACACTCCAACAAATATTTTCTCCTCAAAAAAGGTGTCATATGTTCTAGCTCAGCATAAAGAAAATGACCAAATATCATGATTATATTTTCCTTAAAAGTAGGTTTATTGGTTGCTATATCTAGTGGGGGTATTTGTGTCTTAATTATGGTTAGTTCCACTCGAGTACTTGGCTATTATTGATGTAATTATCCAGTTATGCAGTTAGTGAATGTAATAAATAAGATGTAGAGTCCTAATAAGCTTCTAAGTCTAAATTCATTAGGTGTTTGTTTTAGTTCTAGGTATATAGTTTATTGTTAAGTGAGGTATCAAAGATGATGGTTCGATGATCTAGCCAGATGGGCAGATCGAATGTAATTGACAAAAGCCTATTAATATGTAGAACTTTGGAGAAGAAAGGGTTGGAGAATTTTATTTGATACTACCACTTTGTAAAGTTTTTGATTAGTAATATCCAATGACTGTGCTTTTCTTCTTCACCTGAGATTCTTTTGGTGTTTCAATGAGCTTTTGTCCTATGTGTCTTAATATTTTTCTTTCAATATATTGATGTTTAATTACTCAGAATTCGTGTTTCTCGTGCTCTGACTTCCTTTGAACATTAAGCTATTGAGTACTTCTGTAGGTATGTTTTCCTATCATTGAAACATTACAAGCCTCAACTTCCACAAGGAGAGCCATTGTCATTGAATTTCCTAACACTGACTCCATAAGCCCAATGGTAGTGAACCCTACACATTTCTCATGTGAAATAAATCACATCCAAGAAAATATCACAGATTTATCAATATGATTAAATCATAATTACATTTAGAGATCCATCTCAGGCTGAAGAGGCTAATTTTCAGTCAAAAGCTAGTTTGAAGTAGTTACTCTAGGTTGTCTGGTGGAGCAACCCATCTGTACCAATTTAGAGATAACATGTTTGAAGACTTAAAATAGTGAATTATTAACCATTAACAATAGGAAATAGTTCACTTAATGCCAATGGAAATTAAATCAAATTAAGATAACAAATTTCCGAGTAAATAGATACTCAGAAATTCAATTTACACACATGAGCAAAGAAAAATCAACAAGAGATCCATGACACCAATAGATCATAAAGCTGATCTACAAGAAAAACATTCATATTTAACAAAAGTACATAATATGAAGTAATTTACATAGATATGTCATTACATCAATGAAATTTGCATTATAAAAAAAAAAGTATTCAAATACAAATATATGAACTTGGATCCCTTCACTCTTATTTTTCCAAATGGATCTCCAACAATCTCCTCACAATGATCAAATTTACTAGTAGAAGGAACAATTACAAAAGTGTTAGTTCTTCCCCATTAACAGAGATAGAATTTTGAAAAGAAAACCCCCAATATCCTCAGATCTAAGTATTTCACCTGCTCCTATAGCTAAAAACCTCTTACAAAAGTGCCTAGAGAATCTAAGTTGCAGATTAGAGGAACCCCTTCTTCTCAAAACTAATATTTATAATTTACAAGAAGAAACCCAAAATTAAAAGATGTTGAAGGTAGTTTTTTAGATCCTTGATTGAAGCTACATATATTTCGTTTTATTTTGTATTGGTCTTATTATATTGCTCCAAATTATTTAGGCTTGATGTCTTTGCAACAACTCTCCTTGCAATACTAATCAAAGATAAATTATTTTTCACATCAAAATAAATATTCTAGAATTTAGGAAAACAGACTTTCAAATTAAAATCAAATTAAATAAATAAATTATAATAAAATCATGTTTCCCGTTAATCACTATCAAGAATTCTATCCCTCTAGAGGGTGTTTTTAAAACCAATTTGCAACAATAGAAGTTTTGGTAGTTGAAATTGTTCCAAAACAAATTTCCCAAATTAATTTTTGTTACAATTTCATAGCTCCATCTTTTTCTAATTTCTAGGAATAATAAATGATCAAATCTGGTTGGTTTGATGTCGTCATATTTTTCTCCACAATTCTAGCTTTCCAACGTGCCATCTTGGACCTCATTTGACAAAGTAAAACTCAAAATAAATATCTCCAAAGTTAGATTATCAAAACTCTTTATGTGGTCGAAAAATGTATATCTAAGCAAAATTTGAACATTTTAATTAATATATACAAGTTATTAAAATTAAATAAAATTACAATTTTAAATTATGTACATAAATTTAATAAAAAATAATTTATATTAAATAATTATTAAAATTAAATCAATTAAAATAAAAAAATTAATTAATTATATAAAATAAATTTAATTAGTATATTAAAAAGTTCATTTAATTAAAATATTAATTTTTTTTGCAGGGTAGCTTTGGCTCTATTAAAGAGCTGAGCATATTAAATGGAAAGTTGATGAGAGATAAGGGAATTATAAGGTGGATGGGAGGGGAGAGGGTAGGAGGGCTAACTTGGGAGAATAATAAAAGCATGTTGGGGTTATGAGGAGTCGAGGTATTAGGAGATATAAGGTGAGGACGATCCCAAAAGTTTGAATGTAAATGAGGGAGGGAGGAGCTCCAGGGGAGTGGGCTCTCCCTCCATGTATATATATAAAATACAATCACTTTAAAAGCATGAGGTCGTATCCACTTAAAAATTATATTCACTTTTATTAAGATGCCTATGAGCTCAGAATCGTGTAAGACTTATGAAATTGAAATTAAAATTCCGGATGTCGGGATTGTTAAATGATTTATTCATTTATTTATTAATATTTTTTTAATATGTATCAAATATAAAGCGTTATTATATATTTTTATCCATTATACATTCTCGATTACGGTGGTTTTGTAGGGTGGTTAAAATTAATAATTAGTTATATATGTAAAAAAATAAAATACATTTTGTACATTCTTTAGCTTAGTTAGTAAAAATTAACCAAAAATTTGAATGAGCATCATTTGCAAAATGTAAGTCTAAACTCAGCAAAATCAGAGCCATTGTGAAGTTGGTGAGATACTACACTCAATGAAACAATCAAAACGCAAATATGAAGAAAGTGAAAATCCCACAAAATTAATCAAGCCAGAGCATTAACGGTAGCGATATGACTAAAATTTACATAGAAGGTCCCCATTATTAATATGAATATAATAACGTAAAAATGGGGGTTTTTGTTTGGACACAACAAGACTGAACTTGAAATAAAAAAATTATCCTAATGAAACACTAAATAATAAACAAAAAAAAACCCAAGCCTTCCATTTGATGAAATGTCTCTCCACAGGGTTGAGTTTCTAAATTCATAGCACAAAATATTTTTCATTGAGTTCATACCTTAAGAGGGCTAATTGAATTCCCTTATATAAAATTCTCTTAACCAAATAGATGTGTCCAAGAGTGAGCCGACTTAACATTTGGAGGGACATACATTTTAAATTTTAAATTTTATGGAGTACAAAAAGATTCGATTTGATATTTTTTAATGGAAGAAACACTTTTTAAATGTAAGGCCTTTGGTACCAAAGAATAATTAAAATGCAACTGCCATATTTATAAGAATCCAGATCTTCATAACCGTGCAAGCCTATAAGACGTGCCATAAACCATTAGAAGCAGAAAGATGAGGAGAGCCCAATAAAAATTCCTTTGACTTCGAAAAACGTGATTTTCCACATCTTATTAGTCAAAAAAGGATGGGCTTTTTTTTAGTTCTTCTTGTGTTGACATCAATGACAACCATAGTCCAATAGTTTCTAAACTTTAAAATATATTCCTATCCTTAAAAGTTTCCTTAGTGTTATACAATATTTTGTAACACTCCCAGTCTCATATCCTGAAGTGTCGCACTTTGTGTCATCAATGCCACAAGTGTTGCAAAGTGATGAAAGTTATCATGAGAAATGTGTTCACCATGAAACATGTTTAGAACATCCCTGAAGAAAAGGAAGAAAACTTGCCTTGAAAATATTCTGAAGACCTTTTCAAAAAACTTGTTTTGGAAGCCCATCATGTTTGCTATAACTAATGCCTCACGCTAGTAACCTTTGGCATTACACATGTCTAGTGCTACCAGTGCGAATTTTATCAGGAAAATCTATGCTGGTCCTCTTCAGGTTGTTTTTCCCAAAATGGAGGAGAAGCATCTCTTGCTAGAAGGCTCGAGAACGGTGACGTGGTTTCAGGTAGTTGATGATTCGAACGAAACCTCCCATTTTTGGCCCTAGATCCTCTTTCCATGGATCTATCCCTTGAGATGTGGAACTCCTCCCTCTTTTCATGGAGCCTCAACTCCCTCTCCTTCCCTATAAATTAAATCCTCACCGTACACTCTTGTTTAATTGCCATCCTAGTGCTGAATTGTGCCCAAATGCTGCCCATATGCAAAGGAGAAGAAGTGTTTGAAGGTTAAGGGTTGGACTTTGGAATCTCACCTAAAGGAGGCTTCCAACATCAAGGCTTCATTGGTTGTAATGCTCCATTTTTCATCTATTAATAATACAATATGTGTTTTCTTTCCATAAATGCGTCAATTATTTCCCATTTATTGTAATATTCCTTGATCTGTTGCATAATTCGTATTAGAATGTATGGTGCTTTTTATGCGTTTGTTGTCTCCGCTTTATTTTTCTTGCAGACATTCATCTACACTATAGAAGAGGAGATCGTGAGCTTGGAAGTGAAAGAGTCAAGATCAACATCAAGGTTATTAACATTAGAGAGAGATAGGAGATCTATCCTCCTTTGTATTTTCTAATATGAGTTAGGAAAGTGTGCATGTAATTGTCCTTGTTTGTTGCTAGATCCTCCCATAAGACTAAAGGGATTGTTTCTGTCTGCAGAAAGGATTTCCTTCACAACAAAATGGTGACTCCATTAGGGAGCACATAACCCTTCAAACCTCCTTTTGTTTTTGGTCTCTTTTGTTAAGTTTGGCAAACCTCCTAGTGAACTGTAACTTTGATTGATTATGGATCTGCATTCTGAGTGGTGTGTTGTTTAGAGTGTCAAGTATGGATCTCTCCTAAATTTTGATTATATTTTCCTAAGATTTTCTCGTTCAACACACTTTCTCGAAGAAACAAAGCATTGTCAGTGCGGATATTTCTTAGTACAGTCACGCTTAAAACCCTGTCTTCCATTCTTTGCCTGCCTTGGTTCGGTTTCTTGTCCAACACATTTTTCTCTGAAATAACGAGTGTTGGAAACACAAATTTTGATGAGTAAAGTCACATTGAAGACCCTATTAACACGGATTTGATTGCTTACAGTCGCGTTCGTCCAAAAAATTGAGTTTTTTGATATTTATTATGGTTTTTGTCAAAGAATCTAGAAGAAATAAAGTCTTTCTCCTGCTCTATTTGCATAGAATTTTGACTCATTGTTGTTAATTTCTTGATGGTTTGCAAGAGTTTGTTCCATGTTTAAGTATTGAAAATGAAATTTGGTTGAATATTTAGTTCTTTGGGTAATCAAATTTACTGTTTTAATGCTTGCATGTGTTACTGATGTGCTTTCCGATAAGCATTTTTAGTTCTTTTGGAAACCAGAAAAGAAATTGCATTTGCATTTGTTAAGCCTTCGTCTCAAAATTGATCATTACTTCTGGAATTGCATTAGATTACATTGCACTGTAAACTTGTTTTTGAGATTTTCATTGAGCATAGATTACATTGATTGGTGTTGAAAGCTTATAAGCGCATCTCCATTCATTTGAAAACAAAAATTCATGTAGGTGAATTTTAGTGAATTAAAACTCATTTACATTTTGGTTGTTGCATTGGAATTGTGAAATGGAAAGATCTAGTTAGGAAGCTCTTGTTGGTTGCATACTTGATTTTTGCTTTAATTTTTGCCCTTATTCCCTACACTAGATATCTTTCATTGAAATTAAAAGAGTCATTTTTTCATATTAGTTTCATCGTAGGTGTGTTCGGGTGACATCGCATTTTGAGCCTTGAAACTGAAACATAATTCAAAATCAAATTTAAAATTCATCTCAATTAACCTAAGAAGAATTTGGAACATTAATGAAAACATATAGAGGTCTAGGCTAGAGACGAGTTCCATTGTCGTTAAACAAAGGAGCTATCGTTGTTTTCTAGTTTTTCTTCTCGGGGGTGAAATCTCGTTCCATGTACGGAAGTGTATAGGGTCATTCTCCACATACCTTCGGGTATATTAGACGGTTCTCCATGCATGATAAGTATATCATAACGCTCTCATCGAATGATTACCCATTAGACAACACTACTACGGACTGTACTCCCATGTATCGTCGAGTATATTTTGGGAGTCCCCCATAGGTTGATATCCATCCATAGGTAATTGAGTCTATCACCTTGTATATCCCGATACACCGATCACAACATTCAAGGAGATTGGATGTCGTACATTAAGTCCTTGTTTCACCAAGGTGTATATCGCAGTTCATGGTTGCTTGGTAAACATTTATGCCTAGATTCCCCTCTTTGATTTTTTTGTTGTTGCTAATTTCTAAAATTAATTGACTACGGTATAACATCCTCTTCGTGGAACACCTCCTTAGTAGATATTAGGTTTATACTAATGGAAACTTTTCTCGAGTCTACCAATTAAGGAAACCCCTCTGACGAGAATCCTGGTCCTTTTCCTCCTTTGGAAGTATTGGTTCTCCTTATATGAAAACGTTGTTCCTTCTGGTATTTACCATTGGTTTGCCAGTTTGGTTATTTTCGACCCCTATGGTTCCGAATGTCCAAACTGCTTCTCAACCAAGTTCTCCTCCACCTAAAAAACATCAACCTCATGTTGATCATAAATTTGACCTTTTTACTTCTTTTCATGTTGTTTCTTCATCCATTTCTTCCTCCTCAACTGGTAAAAGTCTTGTTTCTAGTAACTAGGAAGCTAAGAAGAAGAAGAAAAGGTCGAAGAAGGAGAAGAAAAATAAGCAAGGGGACAACCAAGAAACCATTGCTACAAATGTAACTAATGTGGACAAACCTTCCAATCAACCCCGCAAAGTTAAATTCCCTTGTAGGTTATGTAAGGGTTAAATAATTCTTAGATATTATCCTGGTATTCCCAAGGTATTATAAGTGTGGTCAACAGGCTCAAATCAGCCTTTATCATCGGTCTCTAGAAATAATGCTGGGGATAAACCCTCGACTAGTGATAGTAAGGTCCATGGGAAAAAGGGTAAGGTCAAATTTCCCTATAGGTTATGTGATGGGAATCATCTCATTCACCTTTTTCCTTATATGGATGAAGCCCCAAAAGTGTTGGAAAACCTTACAACTTTTCAGCCACGATTTTCGGCTGGTTACCAAAAGATTTCGCCTGATCCTCCACTAGTTGGTGAAGTGATTGATCAGAATTAATCTCTAGTCAATCCAAATCTCTCTAAAAGTGAATCCCATGAGCTCGTTATTGACCAACCATTGGTTGAGAATATGGTTGACTCGATTCCACCTTCAGTTGATTGTACCTTTCCCGTAGAGAGTGAACTTCATATCACTCATGTTCTTCTTGTTTCTGCAAATTTGAATGAACTAGAGGGAAATCTTCCCATTCCCAAGGTACTAGGGGTGATCCTCCCATTCCCATAACACAAGGGGGAGGTTCTCCCATTCACATGACACCCCCCTCAAGTAGTATGGTAACCTATTTTGATTGTAGTCAACTGTCGGGATATCGTCTTCCTTCTTACGTGCCTTTTCATATCACAATATAATATTATAATGTGTTCATACCTAGTACGATAATAGATGAAGGCACATATATTAGTATTTTTTCCTCAAATACTAGGAAATGTTTAGGTTCTCTCCAACTTATGCCCATTACCCAGAATCTATTGGATTTTAACAAAGGAACGAGTCAACCATCAGAGATCCTTCCTAAGTTTCCCATTACTTTGGGAGGAAAAATCATCTATATTGATGTAATGGTTGTCCAAGAATCTTTGGATTTTAATTTACTACTTGGGCATGACTATGTTTATGTCATGAGAGCTCTTCTCTCTTCTCTCTTTCATGTGATGTGTTTTCTGCATGAAGGAAGAATCATTACCATTGATAAAATTTTATTCATTCGTCCTAATTTGACTCCCAATCAACCAACATTCCTAAATGGTCCTTATATGCAAGTGGAATCTTCCCCACCACAAGTTAATTATGTGGAAACCTCTTTGATGCCCATATCTACTGATGATCTAGTAAGTGATATAGTGCATCATGTAGTGGGGGAATTGGATCTTGATCTTTCCATTAGATCCCTTGATATGTATCCCTTCCAGAGTGTTTTTCTCACATATTATGAGAACGTCTTGGAAGCCATGATCTCTTATGGGCCATGAACAAGGTTTCAGAGCAGAGTTCCTTTTCTTGTGTCAAACTTATTAAAAAATGAAACAAGGTGTCGGAGGAGAGTTCCTTTTCTTGTGTCAAGATCCTTAAAAATGAAACAAGGCCTATAGAGAAAAGTTCCTTTTCTTGTGTCAATCTCGTTAAAAAATGAAACAAGGTGTCAGATCAGAGTTCCTTTTCTTATTACAATCTCGTTAAAAAAAATGAATCAAGTTTATTCAGAGCATAGTTCCTTTCCTTGTGTCAAGCTCGTTAAAAAATGAAACAAAGTGTCAGAGCATAGTTCATTGACTTGTGTCAAGATCATTAAAAAATGAAACAAGGTGTCATGAGGATAGTTCTTTTACTATGTCAACCTTGTTAAAAAATGAAACAAGTTCCTATGAGGATAGTTCTTTTTACTATGTCAACCTCGTTAAAAGAATGAAATAGGTCCCTATGAGCATATTTATTTTCCCATGTCAAGATATTTAAAAAATGAAACAAATCCCCTTCTAATTTGAGTTCTTTATTACATCTCGTAAATTCCCAATCCAATATTTCACTTGATCTTGTAAATAAACCTTCATTCCATCCACATGTTAGTAACTAGTAGTCTACTTAGGTGAATGAAATGAAGATTGGGGGGACATGTACCTCAAAATGAGTCATTATGTCGGGGGAATGCAAAATTATTCCAAGCATAGCTTGTCTCCGTTTCAAGCTTGGGTGGAAATGAAACCACTTACAAGCATAGTTTGTCTTTGTTTCAAGCTTGTGTAAAAATGAAAACACTCTCAAGCATAGTTTGTCTCCATTTCAAGCTTATGTAAAAATGAAACCACTTTCAAGAATAGTTTTTCCTCCTTTTAAATCTTGTGTAAAAATGAAACCATCTTCAAGGGTTCTCAAGTACAATTTCCCATGTTTCAAGCTTGTGTAAAAAATGAAACCCTTATTATAAACCTCTCATGATTACCCTTTTATCTGCCTCTTTTTGCGGACGAGCCTTGTTTTTCTCATTCCAACGTCACCATTTGCTTGGCTAATCGTACAATCTCACTTGGTTTTTTTAACCTTGCCCGGGGAATCGTTGTGATGAGTGGTATTATTAGCCAACCTCTTGACCTTTGTGTGTTTTAAGCTATTCCATAACAATTGGAACCAATCACTACTCTTTATACCACTCGTTCCTCCAAGAGGAGACCTATTTAAGCTCCTTTCAGACTCCCAAAATATGAAAATACTGTTGAGCACTTATTCTTTCAAGATCGTAATAGTAAGTGAAAAGAATTCTAATTAGTATAAGTTTAAACCTTTTCTGGACTGATATAGACTAGTTAAGAAAAAGGAATACCTTAGTCAAACATGGCTAAGAGGTTCTCTTGGATATTGTTTTCTACCTTTTCAGATTCAAGAGGCTATTTACGAAAAGGGACATCTAGAGTTTTATTTTCCGACTCTTTTTCAAAATCCCTAAACATGAAAAAATGTCGAGTTACCCCTGCTTCAGACTCGTAAAACTAAAGTGACAAAGGAATTTTCACCATGAAAAGATCGAGCTACTCCTTCGTAGGGTTTGTTAAAAAATACTAGGATATATTCATCTGAAGGATGAAGTTATACAACAATCATGTGGTATCCTCTTCAAGCTTGAGATTAAAAATAAAGAGGTACTTGCTAGAAATAGTGGGGGAAATGGAAGGAAACATATATCCTATATTTTGTGTGAAAGGAAATGTGTTGCTCTTGAACATGACGCTTATTTGTATCTCATGTCAGGTTTTTGACATCCTCACTTTGTCAATTGTCTTACTGGGTTTGGGAAAACCATTTTCCTCTCATTTGATTATATATTTTCACCATGAACTATGATCCTATTTTGAGTTAAATTCTACCAAATTCTAGTGTCATGTCACCGATATTTTCAAGAGAAGTCCCACCAGCAAGTTCAAACCACTTATATACCCTATTCGACCTTTTCTACATCAATCTCAAATCCCTCTTTCCAAATTAGAAAAATCCTATGTTTTTTGTGGGTGATGTGGGAAAAATTATGGCCCTCCTTTGATGGATCACTTCCTATCGACGCCAACTCATTATCCAAGAAGATGAGCTAGAAAATTCCTTTCCAGTACCTTGGAGCTTGCATGCCTCAATGGCAGGTTCTTTTCATTCGACAATAGGTTCACATCACTGCCCTTTAATCAAATGATTTTGCAAGAGTTCGAATCCAAATTCATTGTTCACACTTGTGGATTATTTTGTTGTACCTTGAGATCCATCATCATAATTGGTGGTTTCTCTCGTGCCTATTAACAGTTTACATCATTGGCCAGTAATCAGGTGGTTTCTACCATGTTCGATTTCAACCCATTTCTTTTCATGGTGAGATTCGTACTTTGGTTGGATTGAGACAAAGATGATTACCCTGGGTCTCATTTGATAAATCCAGGCTGCGTAGAGTTATAAAGTATTCATGATTGTAAAAATGATCCTTTCTAGTTGGATGGTTGTGTCCATGTCATGGATCCATGTATTCATGATTGTAAACATGATCCTTTCTAGTCGGATGGTGGTGTCCATGTTGTGGATCCATGTATTTCTAGATTCTTACACTTTAAGCATACCTACATCAAAGATGTCAAATATATTGTATTATGTTTCATTTGTAAGTCTCTTGACTGTGGTTCTCTAAGTCCTTGCCTTTTCTTGTAAAGAACTTCAGCCATCACTTCCTGTTTTGACTTCATGCTTTAGGGGGCATATGTTATACAATATTTTGTCACACTCCTAGTATTGTATCCTGAAGTGTCGTACTTTGTGTCATCGATGCCATAAGTGTCAGAAAGTGATGAAAGTTGTCGTAAGCAATGTGTTTACCATGAAACATGTTTAGAACATCCCTGAAGAAAAGGAAGAAAACTTGTCTCGAAAATATTTTGAAGGTCTTGTCAAAAACCTTGTTCTGCAAGCGCAACGCATTTCCTATAACTAATGCCTAGTGATAGTAACCTTTTACATTACACATGTTTAGTACTGCCACTGTTGTGGCTCATTTTCAATTTAGTTTTTTATATTTTTCAAAATACAAAAAAAAATCATATATGTTAGAAAAGGTAAAAATTTTGTATGTCAAAAAATAATTTTGACTTATATGTTGGTGTATTAACATTATGTGCCGAGATATGAAGGCGGTTCAAGTCAGGCTTATTCCAAAGCTCAAGAGAGATTAGCACTACAAAATACCAAATAAGGTCAGGAGGGTTGCACTGTGGAGAAAAACAAGTCAGTAATCAAGATCATTTATTCGTTAAAGGAACATATGCAAGCCTGTTGAATGAAATCGTGTTCGTTATCGAAGAAACATGTATATTTCCCGAAGGTAGAAAACTGGAGTTTTCCTTAAAAACTTAAGAGTTATGGAAGAAGCATAAAGGGTGAAAATAGACGGTGAGGATCAAGTCACATAATTGATAGTGAGCAACGGACGGACCAGATCACATAAGACGGTTGGCACATATCGCACATCGGCAATTTTTGTGTTTATTGATAAGTCTTCGTAGGGCAAGTTATTTAAGTTGCGATGGCGCATATCGCACATCGATGATTTTTTGTGTTTATTGGTAAGTCTTCACACAACAAGTGATTTAAATTGCGATGGCGCATATCACACATAACACGCGATAAGGCTTAGCGACGATCACAAAAGTTGGAACTCAATAAAGTGAAAAGTGCGGTAAAGTTTCATTTCGCCGATTGCGATTTGCGATCGGCCCCACCTCTTCTTGCCATGTTATCCCTACCTTCATCGCGCATCACACGTCGCAAGTTCAGGAGGGAAGGGACTAAGAAATATGTTGTGAACGACAAAGGTCGAAATGCAATGGAAAGGCGGACGCGATGTGTTTTTCAGAGGTGAATAGAATACATTTCACGTCAAATTATTGTGGCGGTTTATAAAGAAAATTTGAATGCAGGAGTAGACTCAGGTGGAAAAAGACCCGACACTACATGCAGAAGTCTTAAAAGTGGTTATGCCTTGATAATGGAAATAGGGCTAAACACAAGCAGAAAAACTCGGGTATGTGACCCAACGCAGAGTAAAGGAAAAGAGAATATGGAATGCAGCAGGCACGTGCAGAAGGGTCAGATTTAGGTGGAGATGTGTTTATGAAAACTGTTAGTACATCACAGCTGAAATGGAAGGAAACACATCAACAACCAATCTGATCTAGCAAATAGATTGATGCTTCTAATTTTATTTTTATTTCTTGTTAAAATATTGATATTGTAATGAAGTATTTAATTGCAATGTAATAGGTAATTTACACAGTTTTAGGAAGCTTTGAGTAGTTACAAGAAGTTCTAGTAGTTACAAAATGTTTTTGTATCTATTTAGACCAAGGAGTAAGAAAGAAGAGGGTTCTGAGTTTTGGACCTCTAGATGACTAAAATTTTTGTACTTAATTTTCTGAGAAATTAATGAAAGAAGATTAAGTTTCTTGCATCTGTTGATGTTTATTTGTCTTTCCAGTTTCATTCTCTGTTTATTCTTCTTTGAATGAAGTGAAGTAAAGTAGTTTTCGGTCTCTTTATTTACACCTATAATTAAGAGTTAAATAACCGTAATATGCACTCCTTCACTCCAACTATTCTTTCTACATAAAGTTCTTCTGAAATTTAAAGTGATAGATTCTGTTTTTCAGCATATCATTTTGAGTTTCCCTTCCAGTTCTTTATTTCACTCATATATCAGAAGTTAATGGCATTGTGAAGTCTTTCATTATATCAGATTATTGAGGGTATTAAATAATTAATTTCCAAAGGTATTAAACAAATACCATATCATATTATAATTTTTGTGACATACATTTCTAAAATGTCTTAAGCATTGATTCCTTACCACAGCCAAGGGATTGTCTCTTAAGATACAATATTTTTTGGCACCGTTGCCGGGGACGAAGAAGTGAAGTTCATTTTCCCTGGGTTTTCATACTATTTCCTCTGGTTGTTCAGTGAGGACGAAATATTCAGCTGTGTATGTTATTTTTATAATTATAGCTTTCAAAATGCCTCACACGAGGTCAGATAACTCGCAGCAGAAAGTTCCTACTTTGTCAGATCCAAAATGATTGGTTTCTAAAAAGGCTCAGAAACCAAAAACCCCTTCAACACCTGATCCTACATTTTCTGCTCCTGGCAGCCATTCTCATGACCCTTTCTTTGAAGACATCTCTAAGGAACTCACTTTCTTGGAACAAGATTCACCTTTCACACCCATTCATTTTCAAGAACCTAAGTTGGAAGAACATTCCTTTGAGTCTGTTTGTTTTACCTTTACACATGCTAAACAAAATATAGTTTTTGGTTCCTCTGCCATTGTTCATAAAACCACTCCCATATCAGTTTTTTCACCACCTTACTTTCACAGTAGGTTCATCAACCTCGTTCACCCGAGTAGTTAATCAAGGTGCAAATATGACATCACCAAATTTCTTGATGAATAGATATGAACCACTTAATCCTCTACAACCAATGAATTCCATGCCTCAATAATACCTCAAATTACTTCCTCGTTTCACTGGAGAAGATGAAGTAACTGCAAAAAAAAATTTACCCATGTTTTTCAATTTTGCTGAAAATTTAAATGTAGAACATCTTGATGTTGTAATGAGACTTTTTGTGCTGTATCTAAATGGAGAGGATAGAAAAAGGTTCAAAGGTTTACAAAATGGTTCAATTAATAACTGGGAAGAGTTAGAAACTCAATTCAGTCAGATATGGGGAGAGAAAAGAGATCATGGTTATTCATTAACATAATTTAATGCAATTGAAAGAAAGTTTGATGAGAACATTTATGAGTTTGTTAAGATATTCAACAAATTGTACAATAGTTTACCTGTAGAGATGAAGCCCCCTCCGGTTGGAGAGAAGGTAGTTTTTGTTGGGGTTTTTGAAGCTGATTTCAATTTTACACTTAGAGAGAGAAGATCCCTTACTCTTCAGCAAATACAGACAGATGCTTTAGAAATTGAAGCTAATATGACTGTAGCTGGGAAAATACAAGAAAAGCAGTCAGTTCAAGAGAAGGGAAAAGAAAAATAAGAATCACGACAAGATCAAAGAATTGATGATATGACAAAGGTGATAAAAAAATTATCAAACAAGCTAGTAAATATAGAATTGGGGAATAAAATCTCCCAAAGACTAGTACAACAAAATAGAGGAGGATTTAATCCTCAATTCAGAAAACAAACCCTGAAAATTTTGTAGAGGGAGAGAAGAGATCAAGACCAAGTTCAAGCACCACTGTATATAGAAGTAACACCTAGACAATCAGTAGAAGATGACCAAAAAGAAGCTAAAGATAAAATATATTCTATGTACATGAGAGAATATGAAGAAGAGGAAGATTATGAGGGAGAATATGTTGAAGCTGAAGTGTCTTTTGATCAAGATGAGATGGATGAATACTATAGGAAATTTACAGATTTCATGCAAGCTGAGTTACATAAGAAGTGTGATATAAGATATAGAAATAGATCTAGGGGTGCAAGATGATGAAGGAAAACAACAAGATTCTAGTCCTTCTCCAATGGAGACTCCACAACAAAAGAACTCAGTAAAACAAGCAGATAAATGGAAAAAACTTGTGAATTTATTAGATAGAAAAGAAGTGAAACAGGTTGAATCTTCCCAAAATAGGTCTATTGATACTAATATTTTGGAGAAGTTCGTTTCTGTGCCTGAAAAAACTTTAAATCTTAGAAATAATGAAGAAGAACCTGAGAAGAATGTTAAGAAAATTCAAGTTTTCAATTTATCAAAGGAGTTGGAGAAGGTCAAGATTTAGGTGCCCCTTCTTGAATTAGCTAAGATACTAGGTTCTAAAAATAAATTTCAGAATTCATTAATCTCTCACAGATTGAAGATATAGGTGATATTGTGAACTTGCAAGAAGAAAAACCAGTAGTCACTTTTGGTCCTCATGTTGAAGAAGTAGATTCTTCCGTTCCTTCATTTTACATTTCATTGCTTATTCATGATTTTAATCTCCATAATTTCATGTTGGATTCAGGTGCTTCTCACAATATTATGCCATTATCTGTCATGAAAGAGTTGAATTTGCAGATTACTAAACCTTACAGGGATCTATATTCATTTGAATCCAAGAGGGTGAAATGTGTTAGGTTAATAAAGGACATGGTAGTGTCTTTAGGACAGATTCCATCAAAAAGCATTGTTATGGACGTAGTGGTTTCTGACATTCCAGCCAGATTTGGAATTCTCTTGTCAAGATCCTGGGGAGAAAAGTTGGGAGGAGTTTTAAAATTAGATTTCACTTATGCTATCATTCCTATTTTCAATTGGGGAGAGAGGAGATTGTATATAGAAACAAGGTTTGTGAAAACCATTACAAAGAAGGATGTAGGTAATTCCCCCATTTACAGTCAGGAAAAAGAAGACATTTCATGTTTCATGCTACATGAAGATGTAGAATTTGCTGAAGACACAAAGAAGCAACTCTCTTCAATAGTTGTGCATAATGAGATGCATTTAAATAAGGTTTCGAAATGCTACTTTGATGGTGCCTATTACAAGGATGGCACAAGAGATGGATTCATGTTGATATTACCAAAAGGTAACATCATGCCTTTTTCTTTTAAGTTAGAATTTGATTCAACAAATAATGTGGCTGAATATGAGGCCTTGATCTTAAGTGTTCAGATTGCTAAACAGATGGGAATTCAATGTATCTCGATTTTTGGTGATTTTGAATTAATAATAAGACAGATAAAAAATTATTGTCAAACCAAACATCCGAGATTAAGATCATACATAAATGAAGTTTGGGATGTGATGGAGAACTATTTTGAAGCCTTAAATCTTTGGTTTATCCCAAGGGAGGAGAATAGAATGGTTGAATCATTAGCAGTTGCAACCAGTACCTTCAAGCCTCCAATAAATCCAAGGCTAAGGTATGGAATTGAAATTAGACATAGACCCTCTATCCTTGACAATGTAAAACATTGGAAGGTGTTTGAAGATGATGAACAGATAAATCAGTTCTTGACTATGATTGGAAACTTTGAGGATGTGGAGATTGACCATGAAGAAGAAAAAAATGAGCACAAAGAAGAAATAAAACACCTCAAATAGTCAACCGATGATCAGAAGATCATTCAGTTAAAATATAATGTGCTCCCCAAAGGGCTAGTTCTCCTTGAAAGATTATTTGATTCTAACGATGTTGTTGTTAATTCAAAGAAAATAGATCAGGAGGAAGAGATGGAGGATTGTAATTTGGTAACTCAATAGGAACCAAAAATGGTGAAATTGTTCAAAGGTGTTCCAAAAACCTACAAATAAAGATACATTTATCTTTTCAAGAAATATATGGATGTGTTTGCCTGGTCATATGAAGACCTGAAAACATATGAAAAAAACATAATTTAGCATAAGATTCCATTTAAAGAAGGAATCCAACCACAAAGACAGAAAATCAGACAGATTAATCCGTTGTTGCTAGCTTCAATTGAAAAAGAAGTGAAGAAATTGTTGCAGGCAAAAATCATAGGCCCTCTCAGATATTCGGATTGGGTTTCCAATTTGGTTCCTGTGAGGGAGAAGAATGGAGAGATATGGTTGTGTGTAGACTTCAGGAACTTGAATAGAGCATCTATAAAGGATAATTATCCTTTACCTAAAATGGATTATGTCTTACAAAAGGTGACAGGTGCTTACAAGATGCCGATGGTTGATGGATTTTCTGGGTATAACCAGGTGGAAGTAGAGAAGGAAGATCATAAAAAGACAACTTTTACTACTCCATGGGGCACTTTAATGTATGCAAGGATTCCTTTCGGACTTATGAATGCAGGAGCAACCTTTCAGTGAGCTATGGATATAGCGTTTGTTGGTGACAAATATGTGGTTATATACTTGGATGATGTAACTATTTTCTCAGGGCCAGATAATGAACACCTGGAACACCTGCAAAATTTTTTTGAAAAATGCAGGAGGTTTGGTCTGTTACTAAATCCCAAGAATTTTTTTTTTCCTTAGAAGAAGGTAAATTATTGGGTCACATAGTTTCAAAACAAGGAGTAAGTATTGATCCAACAAGAGTAGAATAAATTCAGATAATTCCTTTACCAAAAATAAAGAAATATATTTAGAGAATTTTGGGAAAAATAAACTTTCTAAGGAGTTTTGTGCCAAATTATGCCGAGATTGTGAGAAATATAACAAAAATGTCGAAGAAAAATGCAGAAGTAAGATGGGCTAAGGAGGCAAGAGAAGCATTTGCTAGAATAAATGAGGCATTGCAGGAATATCCAGTCCTAATTAGTCCAGGTTATCAAAGAGCCTTTCAGATATTCTCATTTGCATCCCCCACTACTATTGCTATTGTGTTGTTGCAAAAAAATGAGGATAGTAAGGAGCAGCCAGTGGCATTTTTCAGTAAAGTTCTTAGAGTTGCTAAAATTAAATATAACATTTTGGAGAAGCAAGAATATGCATTGATCAAATCACTCAAAGCCTTTAGGACTTATGTGTTACAGTCCCAGATAACTTCTTATGTCCCTAATTCTGTTGTTAAAGACGTGCTGGTTCAAAATGATGTTGAAGGAAAAAGAGGAAAATGGATATAGAAAATCTAGGAGTATGATTTAGAAATTGAACCCACCAAGTTATTCAAGGGACATGGTTTAGCAAATTTGTTGACATAAACAAATTTCCAAGCATTGGGAATAAACTTGTTGGCACCAATGGATGAAGCTGCCAATGAAGAAGGTCAGAACAAGCCTAAAACAAGTATTCAATACAAATTTTTGCGTTCAGATTGGTATAAGGAAATTGTTCATTACATGTGTTTCTTTTCTTGTCCAACTTCACTAAATAGAATGAAATACAAATCTCTCAAGTTGAAAGCTCAACCATATGTTATTGTAGAAGAAAATCTATACTGGAAAGATCTTGTTGGTATTTTGCTGTTATGTTTAATTGAAGGAGAGTCTATTGAAGTCATCAAGGAATATCATGAAAGTATGTGTCGAGGTCATTATAGCTGGAAGGTCATTGCTCATAAAATCCTCAAGTCAGGTTTCTATTGGCCCACCCTCTTTGCAGATGTATATAGAATGGTCAAAAGTTGTCAGAAATGTCAGTTGTTTGCTGAAAAGAAAATACTTTCTCCATTACCTCTCATCCCAATATTCATAGAAGAACCTTTCAGGAAATGGGGGTTGGATTTTATTGGGGAAATCAATCCACCATCAAGTGGACAGTTCAAGTGGATTCTAATTGCCACTGATTACTTCATAAAGTGGGTTGAAACAATACCCACTAAAAAGGCAAACAACCAAGTAGTAATGAAGTTTATGGAGGAGAACATTTTCAACAGATTCGGATGTCCAGTCAAAATTGTAACTGATAATTCTCAGGTATTCAAATATGCTAAATTCATTAATTTATGCCAAACATATAATTTAATTTGTCACATTCTACAGCATATCATCCTTAAGGGAATGGATTGGCAGAATCCTCAAGAAGAAAATCACTGAAAAACAGAAGGACTAGGATTCAAAGTTGAATTTTTCCCTTTGGGAAGTTCAAGTAACTACCAGAAGGTCTACCGGTAAGTCTCCCTATGAATTGGTTTATGGAAATTAGACACTATTTCCTACTTAGTTGGCTAGTCTAGTGATTGCTCATCTTCAAGAAGCTCAGGAAGAACCTAATGCCCTAGTAAGAAGAATGAACAAAGTGATTGAGACAAGTGAAAACAGAAACAAAGTTAGAGATAATTTTATTTCTTATGAGGAAAAGGTGAAGTATATATTTGATAGAAAAGCAAAGGAAGTCCTCTTCCAAGCAGGGGATTTAGTATTAAGATGGGACACCAGAAGAGAAGATAAAGGGAAGCATGGCAAGTTTGATCCTCTCTGGTATGGTCCATACATAATTACTGAGGTAAGGTCCAATAACACCTTCATTTTAGAAGATCTAGATGGAGAATCAGTACAACTGCTGGTAAATGGGCAGTATTTGAAACATTATTTCCAACATTAAAGTTCATCATTTCACCATTGTAAATACCAGACTGTCCATTGTTCATATATCACCAAGAAATATTTTCACTCCATGCCCGAGGTGAAGGCATTAATCTGCGGTTCTCAGTGTTTCATGGCAAAAAACACTATCCCCAGGTGGAGCTAGATGTTGTGGCTCATTTGCAATTTTGTTTTTTATTTTTTTCAAAATACAAAAAAAGAATATATGTTAGAAAAGGTAAAAATTTTGTGTGTCGAAAAATAATTTTGACTTATATGTTGGTGTATTAACATTATGTGATGAGATTTGAAGACGAGTCAAGTCGGGCTTATTCACAAACTCAAGAGATACTAACGCTACAGAATACCGAATAAGCTCAGGTGGGTTTCACCGTGGAGAAAAACAAGTCAGTAATCAAGATATTTTATTCGTTAAAGGAACATATGCGAGCCTGTTGAATGAAATTGTGTTCGTTATTGAAGAAATGTATATATTTCCCGAAGGCAGAGAACTGGACTTTTCCTTAAAAAATTAAGAGTTTTGGAAGAATTGTAAATGGAGAAAATTGACACCGAGGATCAAGTCACAGAATTGATAGTGAGCGACGGATGGACCAGATAAAATAAGACGGTTGGCGCATATCGCACATCGGCAATTTTTGTGTTTATTGATAAGTCTTCACAGGGAAAGTTATTTAAGTTGCAATGGCGCATATCACACATTGGCGATTTTTTGTGTTTATTGATAACTCTTCGCACAACAAGTGATTTAAGTTACGATGGCGCATATCGCACATCACATGCGATAAGGTTTAGCAGCGATCGTAGAAGTTGGAACTTAATAAAGTGAAAAGTTCGGTAAAGTTTCCGATTGCGATTTGCAATCGGCCCCACCTCCGCTTGCCATGTAATCCCTGCCTTTATCTCACATCGCACGTCGCAAGTTCAGGAGGGAAGGCACTAAGAAATATGTTGTGAACACCGAAGGACGAAATGTGATGGAAAGGCGAATGTGATGCATCATTAGGGAATTTTTAGGTCTAAAATTGGCCTCCTAAGAAAATTATAAAATAATAGTGGAAATAATAACATATATTAAATTACATCATCAAATTGTAGAGGGAAAAAAGAATAAAGTAAAAATAAAATAATAAAACTATTTTTTCAACTCGTATTTTCAACTTATCTCCCTAATTTTTTACTCAAATTTCGAGCAGAAACACTCGTTGGATGCATAATTTAATTTCTCATCTAAGGAGTAGCCATGTTTCATACTTTCGATGGACCCTGGTACACGAAAAATGAGAAATACAAGAAAAAACGTGATTGCAGTCACATTTTTTCATGTAGGAGGGTCCATTGAAAGTATGAAACATTGGTAGTCCTTGGATGACAAATAAAATTTTGCATCCAATAAGTAATCCCGCTCGAAATTTGAGTAAAAACTTAGGGAGATAAGTTGAAAATATGAGTTGAAAAAGTAGTTTTACCATTTTATTATTTTTTAATCTTTTAAATTTCTTACTCCAAAAATTGTGAATCATCCCCCATTGTTGACATCATCATCTTGAATCCTATTGGTTCTTATAAAGTTTATTTTGGTTGTACATTTTTGTTAGGAGGCCTATTTTAGACCTCAAAATTCCCCTAATTTTTTCAAAGGTGAATAGAATATATTTCAAGTCCAAGTCTTGTGGCGGTTTATGAAGAAAAGTTGAACATGGGAGTAGACTCGGGTGGAAAAATAGAAGATACTACATAAATAAATCTTAAAAGTGGTTACGCCTCAATAATGGAAAAGGGATGAACAAGGGCATAAAGACTTGGGTATGTGACCCGATGCAGAGTAAAGGAAAATAGAAGATGTAACGCAACATGCACGTGCAGAAGGGGCAGAGTCGGGTGGAGATGCATTTATGCAAACTATTAGGACATCAAAACTGAAATGAAAGGAGACACATCAACAACCAATCCGATCCAGAAAATAGATTGATGCTTCTAATTTTATTTTTATTTCTTGTTAAAATATTGATACGGTAATGAAGTCTTTAATTGCAATGTAATAGGTAATTTACATAGTTTTAGGAAGTTTTGAGTAGTTACGAGAATTTCCAGTGGTTACAAACTATTTTTTTATGTATTTAAAGCAAGGAGTAAGAAAGAAGAGGGTTCCGAGTTTTGGACCTTTGGATGACTAAAATTTTTGTACTTAATTTTCTGAGAAATTAATGAAAGAAGATCAAGTTTCCTGCATCTGTTGATGTTGATTTGTCTTTCCAGTTTCATTATGTGTTTATTCTTCTTTGAATGAAGTGAAGTAAAGTAGCTACCGATATCTTTATTTACACCTATAAGTAAGAGTTAAATAACCTTAATATTCGCTCTGTCACTCCAACTATTCTTTGTACATAAAGTTATTTTGAAATTTAAAGTGATAGATTCTATTTTTCAGCATATCATTTTGAGTTTCCCTTCCAGTTCTTCATTTTACTCATATATCAGCAGTTAATGGCATTGTGAAGTCTTTCATTATATCAGATTATTGAGGGTATTAAAGAATTAATTTCCAAAGGTATTAAACAAATACCATATGATATTATAAGTTTTGTGACATATATTTCTAAAATGTCTTAAGCACTGATTCCTTACCACAAGCAAGGGATTGTCTCTTAAGATACAACAGCTAGGGTGAATTTTTTTAGGAAAATAAATGTTGGTCCTCTTTAGGAAGTTTTTCCCAAAATGGAGGAGAATTTTCTCTTGCTAGAAGGCTCGATAATGATGACATGGTTTCAGGTAATTAATAATTGGAACGAGACCTCCCATTCCTGGCCCTATATCCTCCTTCCATGGATATCTCCCTTGAGATATGGAACTCCTCCATCTTTTCATGGATCCTCAACTCCCTCTCCTTCCATATAAATGAAATCCTCACCATCCACTCTTGGTTGGTTGCCATCCTAGTGCTGAATTGTGCCCAAATGCTTCCCATTTAAAAATGCGAAGAACTATTTGAAGGTTAAGTCTTGGACTTCGGAAATTATCTGAAGGAGGCTTCCAACATCAAGGATTCATTGGTTGTAATGCTCCCTTCGTCATCTATTAATAATACAATATGTGGTTTCTTTCCATAATTGTGTCAATTATTTCCCATTTATTGTAATGTTCCTTGATTTGTGACATAGTGAGTATTATAATGTATCATGTTTTGTATGTGTTTGTTGTATCCACTTGATATTTATTGTAGGCATTCATGTACACTAGTGAAGAGGAGATCATGAGCTTGGAAGTGAAAGAGTCAATATCAACATTAAGGGTATTAGAATTAGAGAGAGGTAGGAGATCTATCCTCATTTGTAATTTATAATATGAGTTAGGAAATATTGCATGTAATTGTCCTCGTTTGTTGCTAGAACCTCACAGAAAGGATTGCCTACAAAACACCTAGATTTGTAGCCAATTAATCTTTGAATCCATATTCTAAAAGTATAGCCTCCTCGAATATAAAATACCTTGAGACATCGAGTTTCATATAGCATAAAATAGGATATAAATTTTGTTACTTATATAGAAAAACTAAAAAATATATGTATTTAAAATGTTTATCATTACTGAAAATATACTTGATATAATGATTCTTTGATTCATGTTGACCTCCACCTTATATCATTCTTTGATTCATGCCAATTTCCACTTGTAGATGAATGTGTGAGATAGCAAGGTGGAGCTTGATATAAGGAATTTATTTAGGCTTATAAAATATTATAAGTGCCTCCTTACATTATGATACGTATTAATCTAGGCGCTCAATCCATTTTTCTTTCAACCCACTCTCACAAGTCTATAAATTCCCCATATCATAGGGGAAATCATCTTCTTTGTGAAAATAGGGAGTGCCCTAGTTTCCCCCTTGCCTTGATGATGATAAGATCCCTTAGCCAATATTAGTCACTTTAATGAAGTGGCCTACGTAATAAAATGGTAATAGATGACACCCCCACTTTTGGGAATTTATGATTATGCTTCTCGTTCTGAAGTTGTAAATTGTTAATAATGGCCCTGGAGGCTTGAACAATTGAGTTATTATTATTAAGTCCCTAAAATATAGACATTAGAGTTTTAATTTATAATATTGAGCCAATACTGTAAACTAAAATAAGCCAAAACATATTTTTATTAAAATGAATAGAATATATCGTGAAATTCTCATGGTATTCAATAACACATTTAAGTCCTTATCTTGACATCCCTATGTCCTATTTTCCTTCAACCAAAAACTAAAATCTATACCTAAAGTTTTACATTCATATATTTTCTAGAAAAAATGATATAAAATTTTTACATCAACCATCTATATAAAAATCCTAAAAATGCCACTGTGTGTACACAATTTTTTTTAAGTAGAAATTGAGAATTTCATGTAGATCAAAGGGTCATGACTTTATTTAACTTTAAAGTGTCCATTCTGGTGTATAGAAATTATCCAAATTCCCCATTTTAGTGTTGATCCAACTTTTGAAATCCCATTTTCAAATTTGTTTTTGTCCTTATAAATGTGATCCCCACACACACATTGGGAGAAGATTTAAAACTTTACCCTCTAAAGTTTATTCTATATTATTATTCTTTTTGAGATAGATAGTTATTTATGTATAATAATAAAGGTTATGATGTAATAATATTATTTTTATAGATAAATAGGTAGATAAATATATATTTATATACAATAATTATTGGTAACTGGATTTATTTTTGGATAATATAATTTTAGAAATAATTCAAACAACTAATTTAATATATATATATATATATATATATATATAATAAATTTCTTTTTTTTAAATATTTTTATATAAAATAATTACACTCTCAAACGAATGTTGTTAGGATAGGTTATATAGTGTTATATTAAAATAATAATTAAATACTTATATATATATATATATATATATATAATTTAGATTTATATTAACATTACATGAAAAATTAATAAAAAATACTTACATTAAAAAAATAAAAAAACACAAATTGAATTTAAAGTGAAATTATACAAGTGAGCTTTGAAGTGCATTGAGATTTATATTAATCAGTTGGGTTTCATAAAATTATTTTAAACTGCAAATAAGCTCTGGGACTAAAATGTATTTTTATTCATATATATATTTTTAAGGAAAAAAACATTTAGTGTATATATATGGATATGTGCATTCTCTAGGATATGCCTAGATCTATACATGAGTGTTAAAAAAGAAAACATAAATCGTTTTTTAGTCCAGTCCAAAAGGAAGTGGTAAGTATGTTTTAAACCATCTTAAAAATATATAACATATACTATATAGTAGATGCACCATACATTTATAAATAACAAAAAATAGATCTAAAATAAAAAATATGTTATGCTAATATATATATATATATAAGTACAAAAAAACATAAATAAAAGACTAAAATCTGAATATTAGTTCTTTGAAGTTGCACATAGCTCATCTATAAAAAGGCAATGCAAAAATTTGAAGTGATCATACCCTGTAACTTCATTCACATGCCAAATCCCCTGATCCAACTGCAAGCCTTCCTTATAAAGCTTGTCAACAATCCCATTTCGTCCCTGAAAATATGAATGCATGAGAAATAATTATAAACAAATTTTAATCGCAAAATATCGTCTAATATATGATCAAGGAAAATGGTATGAAAAACTTGGGCCTCATTGACCCAGTTCACAGCCAACAATGAGTCACCAAAAAACTGAAGTTGTTCGCATCCTTTTTCGTAAGCAAAGGCAATAAGGGATCTGCAAGCTAACAATTATTCCAAATTTTTGGTTCCCCACTCCATATCCATCTTGACATGAAATGAATGTTGAAATTAGTGGTGAAGAACAAAACCCCCCCACATAAAGAACCCTCCTCTTGATATTCCCCATCGAAGTAACCCCAAGGAAATTTTACATCTGCGGATTCAATCAAAATTGTTCTACCCCAAGATGGAGCCCTTTTCTATGGATAGTGGGAAAAAATGGCAAGACCTTCTGTAACAACCTGAACCAGATATGAAAAAGTGTCCATAAATATTTCCTTGTTTTGAGCTAACTAAATACCCCAACTGAGGAGCTTATTTTTCCTATTTTCAACCTACGCTTTCCAAATCTCAACAAATGAAGCCCCCTCCCAAGAGCATGTTAATATGAAAATATCTGTAGAAGCTAACCAAACTTGAATTTCAGAAGAAGCATTGGACAGAGAAATGACGAATGGAATTTTTACACCTTTATGTAAAGAACACTAACTAGGACCAGTTTTATGCCTAAGCTTAATAACGTCCCAAGTAGGGACTTTTCCTTTATTGATACACCAAATAATAAAGTGATATTTTGAGGGACATTTTGATTTCCAAAAAACCCACCACCACTAGATAATAACTTCATTTTGTGTCAAAATATTTAACATAATATATCCATGTTTTGGAGAGTGTACACCATCAGGGGAAATAGACCAAACCATTTCATCCAAAAAATCGGATAGTCGAATATGGGATGAGTTTAAAGAATCCAAGTATAAGGCCCATTCGAACCTAAAGGCCCCATAAAGATTTAAATTTGTAGCAAACAAGCAACCATGACACTAGAGTTTGGTACGAGTCAAATTATTGATATCAACAATTTTAGAAAAACCTTGGTCCTAGAGCATATCAACAAGAGCTTGAGAAAAATGATGAATATTACTGCATCCAAGGCACAGGTTCATACCCAGCCTATTCTTGGCCCCATTACTTATCTTCGAAGCTAGGCTAGAGTAGATCAAGTTAAAAGAATTTAAAAATTCCCACCAAATTAACACTGTTGTGTTTTGTCTCTGCTTATTTTTAAGTCACACCCATTCTTCTAAAGTATATGGAGCAACGTATTTTTGTGATATTACCTAGGTCCAAAGGTTGGTGGTGGATAAGAGGCACCAACCATAGTTTGAGTCTACAGCCTTGGTAAAAATGCTATTTTTTGAGCCCCACCCACCAAACAACTTTGGAACATCTAATAAAGATAATTTGACCCATGGAAGGATTAATTGATCATGTGATACTTCCCATATGAACTTAAAACATATCCTTTGAGCTTCTTCTAGCAAACCCTTAGGAATCTAGGCCAAATACATCAAGTAGAATGGCATACCTTCAAGAATATATTTTACTAAGAACAATATACCTTCTCTAGAATGCCACCAAAAAACTCCAGTATTTGAATCTTTTCTCCAGTTTTTCAATCAACCACTTCCAATCATTCTTTTTATAGCATTTTGGCTTTATATGGAATCCCAAATACTTTAGACCAACTTCAAGTTTGATGAGCTAAAACGGGAACATATAAATGATATATTGAATCTCATGATCATCGAGGTTGAAAATGGAAATGAAAGATTTAATTTCATTTATAACCATATGCATACCCTTCCCAAATAGTAGAAGGAATTCCTAAACATTTTGGATATCTTTGGACACCCCATTGCAAAAGATTAGGATATCATCAACAAAAATTAAATGAGAAATTGATAGGGCATGTGAAATAACCACCCCATTAAACTCACCCCTCATCTTTGACTCATCCAACATACGACTAAGGCCTTCAACAACTAGTAAAACGAGGAGCATAGAAAAAGGACACCCTTGTCTTAAGCCACATTGTGTAAGGAAGAAAGATGAGGCAAAACCATTAATTATAACAAAAAATGGTACAAACATCACACAACTCATAACCCAATGTATAAATGGAACCTAAAATCCAACATGAGTTAAGAGGAGTCTGATAAAGAGCCAATTTACTCAATAATAAGCCTTTGAGAGAAGAATCTTTAAAACTGCCCCTTTAGCCTTCAAAATTTTCAGACTATGAATAGAATTTTGAGCCACCCCTATGGCTTCATGAATTTTCCTCCCCTCGAAGAAACCAAAAAGTTCTTGAGAAATAGTCTTCGAAAGTATATGCTATGATCTTGGGGATTAAGGCAATAACAGTAGAGTTGAAGGTAGGTAAAATCCTACTTCCTTCCTAGATTCATTTAAAAACCTTAACAAATTAGGCCCAGAAGTTTCATAAAAATACAAAAATAATTCCACTTCCCTACCATCATGGTCAGGGCTCTTGTCATTTCAAAAAATTGTAAGAAAAATTTTTAGTTCATGTTTAGACAATTCCTCTATCAAGTCTCTAATATCGTCATCAGATACAAATCTTGGAAAAAATTGAGCCACATGAATGGCTTCTTCAATAGTAGTCCCCTTAGGTTTCTTAAATGTATATTTGAAATGGGACATGCCCAGAGCAGCAAGGCCCTCAAAAGATGGGACCTCTCAGAAATCATATCTCTCCATACTCCAAATAGTGTTTGAAATTTTCTGACCCTTCGCATAGACATGAGAGAAATTAGTGTTTTCATCACCACAATCCAGGATCTATATAACCCAACTTTTAAGTCACCATGTAGCTTCCGTATTGGCTATAATATCTTTCCTTCTCAATTCCATGTTGCATAGACTACTCCTACACTAATGAGAAAAGGATACCACATCAATTGATTAAGAGAAAACCTCAATTTGATGTTCGATTTACACTAAATATTTCTCTTCCTACCTCTAATTATTCGAAGCCCGTTCCTTCAAAAAGAGTTTAATATGTTTTAGATTTAGCTAAAATTGTTTTTTTGCAAAAAAATCCCATCTTTCCACATAGGGTCTCCAATTGGATTGGACCAGTTTTGGAAAACCCGCCTCTTTAATCCAACTGGAATTTTTTTTAAAAGGGTTGGTTGGCTTATGATAAAGGCCCTTTATTTAAAAATTAATTAGGTCGTTATCAGAGACACCAATAGAGCCCACCCATTAATGAAGAAGAGGTAATTTATGGACTATATCCTTAGCCAGAAGAAACTAGTCCAGTGTTTTTGAAATATGATCCTCCCCCACATGTAAATTCCTCCAAGCGGGCATAATATGACCCAGAACAAGATCATATAGTTTATTAGTTATATGTGATGGGAAAAAAACTGAGAATGGATCAATTCTGGCATGAACACTCCATGATTTAGCTATTCCCAGGGAGAAATTTCTATCTCCATCGATAATCAGGATTTCCACATTAACAATAAATTTTCTAAATTTTTTTTTTCTAGAAATCCACTCATTCCTCATTTTCACCATAAACATTTATGAAGGTGAAGGAGGAATCCAATTCTATAGAGAATCCAACCATGCCAAGTCTAGAGGAGATACTCTAGACATTATTAACCTAAATTTTCCGCAAATACCACCATAAGGCCAAGCCCCCTAATATTCCATGAACATCCGCAGCATAAAATTTCCAAGTGGGAAGGATGGATTCTATGAAATTAGAGATAAAATATCCACCCTTAAGATTTTATTGAAGGAAAATTACATCAGCGTGTTCAACTTGGAACAACCTCCACAAGGAAATATTTTTAGGAATACTTCCCAAACCCCTACAATTAAAGGAAAATACTTTCATTTAGGCACCCTACTTTGATCTGGATTTATGTAGGAATGCAATAAAATATAGAAATAAAAATAAACATAGAGATGCGGCATAAATAAAAGTTCATTTCGTTAATATCAAATAACTGAAATATTCTTACAGATAGAATGGATATAAACTAGCTAGGGCGATGGTAGCTTATGTTTAAGAAGAGATGTGACAGCTACATGCCTTTGAACTTTGTTACAATGAGGCTCGAAGGCCTATTTATTATTTAGAATTAGTGAAAACCATAAACATCCAAAAACCTAACCCTAGGAGATGAAAGGCTAAAATATGGGCCTCGTTGGTGTAAATTTGTACATCAATTTCCCGAGGTTGTAACTTTGGGAAACTATCTCTGTTTGAGGGACACGATACCTCATTAGAAATCTATATCCAATGAATAAAACCAAAAACAATAAATGTTAATTTGAATACTAACAATTTCCACCAGTGATTTTCCAAAAAAACGTCATTTAGGGCCTCAAAATGGCTCCAGAAATTCAGGACCCAAAAAAATGCCAAAAATAGTAAATTGTGCTACAATTAAGGAAACAGAAAAACTGAAAGAAATAATGGTGGGGGTCCAAGTGGAATAGGCGGGTGGCCACCAATATCCACTTGGATCATACATAGTGCTAACAATGTTCTAATTTCCCCATCAATAAATGTTTGTTTTCCCCTAGCCATTTCATCATGAACCTTTTCTTTGGATTGAGAGATATGAGAAATCCTCCCCCTACCTTTTATAGGGAGCGTATAGCCAGGGACTTGACCCAACCCACCCAAAAAATCCTCAGCCATTGAGATAATAAACCTTAATCTAATATTATTCAAAATGTCACTCCCATCCAAAATTCCAGAAAAAACCCAAGGAAAATGACTCTCTAGGAGATGAGTAACCCAAAGACCCTGAAGGAGTGGAACAAGAGGCTTGGATAGAGAATAAAGGAGTGAAATTTTTTTGAGGAATAATAGAATTTAAACCCATAGAGGAAAATGCCCATTTCTTTCCAATTTCAGAAAATGAACTAACAAGTAAATATACATGAGGTAAGGGGAAAGAGTACTTAGAGTGGATGTGTGAGTCACCGACTGTTAATCTGTAGACATAGGAGTCGAGGTTGATTATTTTAGGAAAGATAATATAGGAGTAATCAACATAGATTTAGGAGCCACAAAGCCCATAAACACCTGAAAATACGATGCCACACCATCTTTAGAGAGAGAAACCCCTTCTTCACCCATAACCACATGCTCAATATTTTTCTTTTTTGTGGCTTGTTCCGAACATGATGGTTTTTTAAAAGAAAGACTAAAATTTTGAACCAAGTGTCCTTGTGTGTGTTACCACCAACATAAAAAAGGGATCCCTTCATAATAGAGAACATGAAGCCCGACACAACCCTTGCCAATGTTCATTATGTCATGAAGCTTCTTTCTTAGACTAAATAAGATCCTAGAAATAGATAAATCCTTCGACTCCTAAAAAGAGTAATGTACATCTAGGAAGCAACCCAGGATATTCCCCAAATTTGTGAAGATTTTTAGATTCCACACATGATGGGTTGAAAGTCCTAGAAAACACACCCACATGGGGAAAACATCTAGCCTATCCTTGGTAGCATCAAAAGTTAGTGACCAAAATTTGATGATAATAGGAGTTGAGTTAATGAACCAGACTTCTTTTTTAACCATATTCATAGCTTCACGATATTTTAAAATTAGTTAGAACTAGCCCTTTGCCAAAAGGATAATCTATGGACCCTATGAAACCCTCGAACAAACATTTTGGTCTCGAAACTCAAGGATATCCATACACAATTTTGACCATGAGCACGACCTACCTATTATTTCTCAGCTATTCCATGGCTTGGGAGATCTCCATGTCGTCCCTAAGGCATAAATTATATGGAGCCAGAATAATTTCATGCTTTAACACCCTATGTTTCTTTTTCCTAATTAAAGGGTTTCCTTTATCACCTGAATCCAAGGGACTAAGGAATTCCAATTCCACCTCCGAAAAATTTGGGATAGAACCATCATCAACTGGATTTGGGCCTTCATGAAACTCTAGGAACTAAGGAAGAATTACTGTTGACCGGATAAATAAATCATGGGGACAAGATCGATCTCCCTAGTACCAAAAAGTAATCTAGCAACAAATATCCAAATAAACCTATCTTTCTCTAGACATATGCGATTTACAAAAGAATACTATAAAGGTGTTAAGGACTTACCGTAGATCCAATGCTTGTTCAAAGTTGTTGTCCCTCGGTCACTTGAGGAGTTATCTTTATAAACCTGCAGTCACAAACAAGAAAACATTAAATAGCACCTGTATAGTAAATATTATAAATCATGCCTATCATGGTGATCAAGGAATCCATGAAATAAACAGTTAATTCACAGCTTATTGAGAAAAATGATTTCATTTGTATTAACTTTGAAAGAAGGAAAACCTTACAACCTTAGCCTTGATGTTGAATAGGCCTTCCTGGGGTCCGAAGCAGGAATCTCCTCTACTCTGACAAGCCTTGCACTCTTCCAACCGAGACAGATAGATGTATGTGATCTCTCCTCACAAAAATCTTAGTTAAATGAGTCTGAATCCCAACAACACTTAACCTCAAATAATTCTAAAGTTTGAACTCCCCTTGAGGCTACCTAATGCCTCTTTTTACTGTGCAAAAGAGGAGGTTTCAGTTCCAACTATCAAGGGATAGAATCCTCCTTCAAAGGGATAAGCTCCTCACATCAAGGGGTTAGCTCCTTAAGGTAAGGGATACATGAACCTCAAAAGAGCGGTTCTACCATCGCAAGATTCTTTCTAAAGGCTTCTAGAATTTACTGAAAGTGAGCTTTTTGAGTTTACTTGTGCCTTTTTAATATTTTACAGGGGTCTGCACCCATAACATAGATAAAGTGTGTTTAGGTACGCAGGAGTCATGAACATTAGGTGCGGGACCGTAGGCAAGACAAAGAGAAAGTGCGATACCAGAGTTAAGGAGATTTTTAAGAACTTTTCTCTTATTTTCAAGGCTTGACATGAAGAACTGATATGTTAGACTTGCAAAGGAGGAAGTATGAGTGATAATGAGCTCATACATATTGCAGAATGTCAGGATGACAATTTTCAGTGCAACAATTACACTAATAGATGGAAGATGAATGATTTTTAGATAAACATTCGAACATGCCTCTGGCGCAATCGGGAAACCATCGCTGGAAGAGGAAACAAGATGATATGAAACCGCATTGTAAAAGATAGAAATGGTAGACCCAAATCTAGAAATCCCGTCGAGAAGGACCCAAAAAACACTAAATTCCGAACACTAGAAGATGGTGAGACTAGAGGAGGGAAAGCACCATCACTATCAGCATGAGTAAAAAATACAGGTGCAGTGAAATTATTTACTTGAGTTACCACTGACACGAAATACAGAAAATTGATGGAAGGAGGTTGAGAAACCCCAATAGGAAAGCAATCCCCTAACCAAGAGAAACTTCTAGAAACTCAGACCCCCTTTTAACATTCCTAATGAAATATATGATGCCCTCCTCATAGGGACCATAACCATCAGATCAAACAAAAATAGATCCTAATAATGGGGTCAGTTAGTCATAATATACCAAATCCTAGTTAGCCATGTTCCCCACTCAAACTATGCTAAATAAACACACTTCCAAAGCCCCTTGAGTATAAACCCGAGAGCTGAAAAAAACCCCAAAAAAGTAAATAGATGTGAATACACAAGGTAAAATCTTTATATGCTAAGAAAATTCCTCCATGAGAGAATAATATGTAGCAAACAACAAGTATCCTACCACGCCACCACTAAACTAAGGAAAGAATCATATATCGGGGAAACAAATCATGCCCCCCTACATCTCGCAAATACCATGCAATGGTAAACTGGCCGCAAACATTAGAACCCTAGTCCCCCTCCATAGTTCTACATTTGTCCAGTTAAGCCCGCCTTCTTACAACCATACACACATAAATCTTGGAAAATCACATATATTTTAGTTAATCTCCCACAAAAGACCCACAATGAATCAAAGAATTAAACAACCAAGTTTAATCCTATGAGACGGAAAAAGTTGAGTAGAGGGAATTGATCGAACACATCAACAAACATAGTTTTCAAGTAATTATTTCAAAATATAATTTGTATTTATTAACAAGCCATTTATTTTTCTATAACATAGTGTTTTAAACATATTTTTTATCCTATTATAATGATATAATTATAACACCATGGTCAATGAATATTTATGTGTAAATCACACAAATATCTCCCTGCAAATTCTCTTATGCAGGGGAAATTTGTGAAAATTTATGTTTGATAGATTCTAAAAGCCATGAATATTTATGTTTGAGATATTCTCGCATCACAAAAGAATGTAACTTCATGTCCTTTTAGTAAGATACCACAAATACCAGTATATGTGTTAGAATGAATTCTTAACACAAGTGTACGAAAAGAGATTACTTTAGTTGCACATGAAAAACAACCCTAACAACAAAGATGGTTGTCTAAATTCTTTATATATGCAATAAAAGGTTGAAACAAATGAAAACAAACCCAGATCTATGAAGTAAAAGTAGCTAAACAGTAAAATGAAATAAGATTTTCTCCAAATATCCAATGGACAAGACAAGATTTATAAAGAATTTTTATATAATGTTAACACCTAGAAGGGAACAAAGAATGATGTTACTAGTCCCCCTCAATGGGATGGGTTCCTGGCTGTCCTCAACACTTCAGCGTCAAATTTTCTCTCTCTCAATGGTGTATAAAACCCAAGATGTGCTGAACTCAAAGGGAGTTCAATAAGCAAAAAGAAAATAAAAGTAATCAAAGTATGACAATGATAAGAGGATCAAAGTCCGACCATGAGAAAATGATAAAAGGTAAATAATGAATGGAAAAATCTCCTATTTATAACAAAATATTGAGTTATCCTTGATAATGATGCATATTGAAATATTATTAACCAAGGTCTAGATCTAACTCCTTGGAATATTTTATTATAATTTGTTGGAGGGAAAAGGAATTTAAATTGGTTAAATCCATTTATTTAGAAATCATAAAAAAATAAATGATTTATTTATCATTTCAAGGATGGGGTTAGGGAATAATTTAACAAATAATGATTTATTTTATTAATCCTAAATGATTTAGTTAAATTTAACAAGGAATATTAATCAAATAATGATTTAATTAATTATTCCTAGAGAATAATAAGATAAATAATTATTTATCTAATTATTTCTGATTAATTGGGTTAAATATGACCATGAATATTATTTAAACAATGTTTTAATAGTTATTTTTACAGGACAACCAAATAAATAAGGATTTATTTAATTATTCCTCATGGGGTTTCCTGTTTGAACCAGAAATAACATAATAAAATATGGTTTATTAAATTATTTCTTATAGTGAGAGCAATTTTACTATGGTAAAATTCATCTTACATGGTGTACTTTCGATCCATATAATTGTAAATGGTTAGATGAACAAAAATTGGTGTAACAGATTTCCTTCCAATGTGCGAGCGTTAGGAGCTAATCGTATGACTGAAGTACGTTGTAAGAACACAATAATTATACATCGAAGGGGAGTCATAGAGAGATAGATACATATATGGAGTGAAGCGAGAGAGGAAAATAACCTGAGGGGGTAAGACCTACAAATGATATAAGTCTCCTTTAATGTTGGGGGACTTATTATTAGTGAGGCGGGGGAGGCATACCTATGCCCGCCGAGATGAAAAAGTACAAAGAATAATGGTGTGCCCAGTAAAATGAGACTGAGCTATAAAGTACATTATATGCTGACATAAAATGGGCCAAAAAAAAATATAATGGATTCCACATACATACTGCGCCTAGGACAACATCCATGACTGAATACAATAATATCTGAGTACATGAGATATAATAACAACCAAAGAAGTCCTGATAAACAGGAAAGGGCTTTGAAAATATGAATGGATCATCTAAGTGAAAAATGCATGCTAGAGGCGCTGCAAGCATCTGGGGCTGAACCCATCAAATTTGTGGAGCTGAATTTAAGGTTGTAGAATAAAATGAGGTCACCTAGGCATGTGGGGGGATACCTGAAGGGATACCCCTCATGAGGTATGAAACATCTCACACACACCCAGGAATCACTAGATAAATCTGCTGGATCATCGAACTATCGAGTATACGAATCTCGATCATGCTGAAGTGGAGTGGAAGAGAAAAAATCAAGTCAAAGGGCAATAAGGAGTCCCTTTTCCTGATTTGAGGCACCGAACAATAATGGAAGCTAGAACTAATATACACTACCCTCTAGACCTTTCTTCTGGAATGAATGTGCTGATGTCGACAAAAGGAGGTCCAACATAGGTGAGGTAAATAGGAATCCTCAACTAAGGCACGAGAGATCATAGTAGAGAGACCGATGTACTGACACCGGGGATGATGATGGAATGGGGGATACTGAGTAGTAAATAGACGACTTCCCTTGTTAGAGCATAAAAAGCATGGATGACCTGGAAGTGACTGAATCGACTCTTGAGGGGATGGGGGACAGTGGGAACAAAGGCAAAAATGGGCTACACGAGAGATGGAAAAGGTATGAATGGATGGGGTACTATAACAGGAGGCAAAGGGACTCAAGACAAACTCCATGAATCTGATGATGACTCAACTCGAATGCTCTGAGCAAGGGCGACTCGATGATGCTTCCATGCAGAATAGGCCCGGTGGGGACCATAAAAGCATGATAAAATGATGGTTACTCAAAAAAGAAAATTGACACACACATTGACAAGTATGAAGCCTGAGTGGCGCCCCAAGTACAAGTGGTGCAGGTGTAAAAATTCAATTTTTAGAGGCGGTGAAGTGACCCTTCTTGGAAAAAGGGCTTCTAGATGAAGTATCAAATCACCAAAAACAAAATATGCAAGCTACCTAAATACGTGACAGAAATATAAAATACATCTCAATGGGAGATGCTATGGGTAAAATTTCTTAAGGTAGAGTACATTGCGATGGTTAGGAAGGGGTTAGCCTTCGAGATCCTCTAGAAGGTATGCCTCTTTTCCCAAGTCCTTATTAATGATGTAAGGTCATAGCCATAATGAGTCAAACTTCCCATGACCAAGGACATCATGCTCCTGGTCATACACTAGAACAAGGCCGCCTTCGTGAAAGGTACGAGGGTGGAATTTTTGGTCATATTGAGCTTTGGTGCTCTTCCTAGCCACTTCGATGGTTTGCAAGGCAACACGATGGTATTAGGGTGCACACTCAAGCATGATAAGTCTTTGTTCTAAAGGTTGGGTGTCAGGGAGAAGTTCGACGACTAAGTGAAGGGATGGGATTTCACACTTGATCGATAAGTCTACCTCCTAGCCAAAAACAAGGTGGAAAGGAGTAAACCCGGTGGAAATTTTAACATAAGTTCTATAGGCCCACAAAGTAGGGAAGCGAACAAGGTGCTAGCTAGTTTTTTTCTTTTTCACTGTTCATTGAAGCATATTTTTAAGTATTTTATTAATCGCTTCAACTTTACCATTACCTTGGGGGTAATAGGATGATGAATATTGGTGCTCAAAGCCCAACTAAGGCGATACATCTGACACAGAATACTTGAAAATTGATGGAAGGAGGTTGAGAAACCCCAATAGGAAAACAATCCCTTGACAAAGAGAAACTTCCAAAAACTAACATCCCATTTTAACATTCCCAATGAAAGATATGATGCCCTCCTCATAGGGACCATAACCATAAGATCAAACAAAAATAGATCCCAAGAATGGGGTCACCTAGTCATAATATACCAAATCCTAGTTAGCCATGTTCCCCACTCAAACTATGCTAAATCAACACACTTCCAAAGCCCCTTGAGTAAAAACCTGAGAGATGAAAAAAACCACAAAAAATTAAAGAGATGTGAATGGACAAGGTAAAATATTTATATGCTAAGAAAATTCTTCCACGAGAGAATAATATGTAGCAAACAACAAGTATCCTACCATGCCACCACTAAAATAACGAAATAATCATATATCGGGGAAACAAATCATGCCCCCCTACATCTCGCAAATACCATGCAATGGTAAACTGGCCGCAAACATTAAAACGCTAGTCTCCCTCCATAGTTCTACATTTGACTCTAGTCACGCCTGCCTTCTGACAGCCATACACACATAAATCTTGGAAAATCACATATGTTTTAGTTAATCTCCCACAAAATATCCACAATGAATCAAAGAATTAAACAATTAAGTTTAATCCTATGAGACGGAAAAAGTTGAGTTGAGGGAATTGATCGAACACATCAACAAACATAGTTTTCAAGTAATCATTTCAAAATATAATTTGTATTTGTTAACAAGCCATTTGTTTTGCTACAACATAGTGTTGTTACGTATTTTTCATCCTATTATAATGATATAATTATAACACCATGGTTAATGAATATTTATGTGTAAATCACACAAATATCTCCCTACAAATTCTCCTATGCAAGTGAAATCTGTGAAAATTTATGTTTGAGAGATTCTCAAATCCATGAATATTTATTTTTGAGATATTCTCGCATCACACAAGAATGGAACTTCATGTCCTTTTAGTAAGATACCACAAATACCAGTATATGTGTTAGAATGAATTCTTAACGTAAGTGTACAAAAAGAGATCACTTTAGCTACACATGAAAAAAAACCCTAACAACAAAGATGGTTGTCTAACTTCTTTAGATATGCAATAGACGGTAAAAAAAAATGCAAAACAAACCGAGATCTATGCAGTAAAAGTAGCTAAACAATAAAATGAAATAAGAGTTTCTCCAAATATCCAATGGACAAGACAAGATTTATAAAGAATTTTTATATTATGTTAACACATGGGAAGGGAACAAAGAATGATGTTACCAGTCCCCCTCAATGGGATGGGTTCTTGGCTGTCCTTAACACTTCAGCTTCAAATTTTCTCTCTCTCAATGGTGTAGAAAACCCAAGATGTGTTGAACTCAAAGGGAGCTCAATAAGAAAAAAGAAAATAAAAGTAATAAAAGTATGACAATGATAAGAGGATCTAAGTCCGACCATGAGAAAATGATAAAAGGTAAATAATGAATGGAAAACCCTCCTATTTATAACAAAATATTGAATTATCCTTGATAATGGTGCATAGTAAAATAATATTAACCAAGATCTAGATCTAACTGCTTGGAATATTTTATTATATTTTGTTGGAGGGAAAAGGAATTTAAATTGGTTAAATCCATTTAATTGGAAATCATAATAAAATAAATGATTTATTTATTATTTCAAGGACGGGGTTAATGAATAATTTAGCAAATAATGATTTATTTTATTATTCCTAAATGATTTAGTCAAATTTAACAAGGAATATTAATTAAATAATGATTTAATTAATTATTCCTAGATAATAATAAGATAAATAATTATTTATCTAATTATTTCACATTATTTGGGTTAAATATGACCATGAATATTATTTAAATAGTGGTTTAATAGTTATTCCTACAGGACAACCAAATAAATAAGGATTGATTTAATTATTCCTCATGGGGTTTCTTGTTTGAACCAGAAATAAGTTAATAAAATATGGTTTATTAAATTATTTCTTATAGTGAGAGCAATTTTACTATGGTAAAATTCATCTTACATGGTGTACTTCGATCCATATAATTTTAAATGGTTATATGACCAAAAATTGGTGTAACAGATTGCCCCCCAATGTGCGAGCGTTAGGAGCTAATCGTATGATTGAAGTATGTTGTAAGAACACAATCACTAGACACTGAAGAGGAGTCATAGAGAGATAGATACATATGTTGGAAATGTTGTCATTAATGGCAAAGGAGGTAGCAGATGAAGAAATAGGAACAGTTACAAGGAGACAAAGACAAACAATGGAGGCAGCAAAGAGGAAATGAATATAAAGGAGAAAGGCAGAGGCAGAGTGACAGAAGCGACAGAGGTAGACCCACAGCTGTTATTGCAGAGAAACAATTGTTATTCCAAAAATATGTACATATATATATAAATTCCGAGAATCTTTTATACAGCCGGGCGTTACACATAACATAATTTACATTCCGGACTTTATATTCAAATGTGCAGTGGAATGCAATGAGATTTGATATGCTTTGAATCAGTTGGCATTCACTGTTTGAATTATGTTTGAAATTATCCCCAATTTTTAACAGAGCACTTGTATTCGATTAACATGGAGGTTGTATATATGGTAGGTGTGTTATATATATATATGGTTTATATATATGCATACACCGAAGAACTGTGCGTTATATATATGGCAGAACCATAGTCAAATGAACAGTATGAATGGAGGCAGAACCATAGTCATAACAAAGAATATATATAATTGAAATGCGATGAATAGTTATATATATATAATTGAAATCGTGGAGGACCGGAACCTGGAGTGTAGGGAGAAGCGGAACCGTGACGGATGAACAGTAACGGCGGCTTGGAGGAACATTAAAGGCTGGAAGCGGGTTTCATCGCACCACTATTATACGGAAGGTGGTATTTTGGAGTTTCCCAGCGATTCCATAGAGGTGTTGACGCGTGTCCCTGAACGAAATTGAAAACCGCCGTTTAAACCGCGCCTTCGCGCATTAACTTTCGTACCATGACACAGAGCGAAATTGACACAAGCCATTGATCTGGAAGAGGGCCATCGGATGGTGATCATGCGTCAGACTTTCCCGGAGTTTAATCAAGGTGCACGAACGATAGTTCAGGTATGACACGCCATCGCGCGTTATCTTTCGTGCAAGTAGCCCATTCGATATCCGTTGGATCAGGCAACGTGATGACAACCGTTGGATGGCCCGTGGAATCAACCAAGGTACGGGCGTACATTTGACTGGCTACATAGGTGGGGCCCAGAGTTAAAGGGTTGTTATAAGTTATTTGTTTAAAAAGCGTGGAGTATTAATACAAGGTCCGATGGAAGATATTAAAGTGTTTGACTAAGGTTGCGAATTAATACCGATTATTGATGGACTTCGTTAATAATTGGAGGGCGCGTAACATATATAATATATATAATGGTTGTTGGTGTAATATGGACGTGGTTTAATATATGTACCAGTCGAGGATTATATGAAGATGGACAGGTGAATAAGCACAGAAAACAGGGAATATACAGATGACAGTGAACAAAGTGTATGCAGAACAGGTTCTTAACAGCAGAAGAAAAAGACAAATCCAGTAAAGCCAAAATATAGAAAAGGAGCTGAGTGAAATTGAAATGTGTAATTAAAAATGTGAATGTAAATGTTGTAATTATTTTTATTGTGTGTGATGCAAAGGCAAGTATCCTAAGGAAAAGACAAAATCCCACTGTAGCATGGAAATTTGTACATATTGTAGTAATTCTAAAAATGAGTTGGAAAAAGAAATAAGAAGATAGAAGCCAAAGAGTCATGACTGTTCACTCCAAATTCCTTGTGAAATACAAACAGTCATGTGAGAATTTCTATATATAATATCAATTTAATAAGCTCAAAGAAGAGGAGATGTAGAGAGAGAAAATACAGAGAATGCAGAATATAGAAGAATAAAGAAGAGAAGATTAAGAGAAGAGCAGATACAGAACAGAGCTGATATCTGGAGTAAATCAGCAAACATTCAGTTTGATAAATTGAGGAAGTTGGAGCTTCCCTATCGAGTCGCAGCATGATAGCTGTCAGTTGTTGCTGAATAAGGTTGAAGCCTCCTGTAGGTTGGTGCCTGCAGAAAATTGAAGGGAGTTGGTGCTTCCTTGCAAGTTGTAGCTTGCAGAATTGAGGTTGGAGCCTCCTGTAGGTTGGTGCTTGCAGAAAAACAGTGGTGAGAGGGAGTTGGAGCTTGCCTTTGCATCACACCAATAATAAGATGTGGTTTTCTCCCTTTATGGGTTTCCACTTATATCTGGTGTCTCTGTGCATGATATTTATGTATTGATCTGATATGTATCATCTGCTTAATACCTGCTGCTCTCATACTAAGTCTACTGCGATATTATACTAACACTTGCTGCTTACATTCTAAGATTACTCACACATTAAATTGGATATGAAATGAAGGTGTAAATAAGTTTAACAAAACTTTAAAAGATCAGGAACGTGCTAAACTGATTCAACCCCCCCCCCCCCCTTCTCAGTTTAACTAAAGGTTCAACAATTGGTATCGGAGCAAGTTCCTTTTGTATCAGTCTAACAACTGAAAGGAGATCTTAGGCCCTCAAGATGGCTAGTCAAGAAGGAAGCTCAACCAATAAAACACTTTAATTCACTGGTGCTAATTATGCCTTCTGGAAAATCAGAATGAAAGCATATATAATGTCGTTAGGATTAGAAGTTTGGGATGCTGTGGAATTTGAATATGTCACAAAGTCAACTGATTCAGAGAAAGAAGCTAAACAAAGCTTTGTAGCTAATGCAAAAGAAATGAATGCAATCTTAAATGGACTATGTGAAGCTGAGTTTATCAAAATAATGCACAGTAAGACTGCCAAAGATATGTGGGACACTCTAGAGAATATCCATGAGGGAAATAAAAAGGTAAAGACTGCCAAACTTCAAGTATATAGAGCCCAGTTTGAAAATTTAAAAATGAATGATGATGAAGATATTGGCAACTTCTTCTTAAAAGTTGCAGAAATTGTTAACAATATGAAAGCTCTTGGAGAAACCATGCTAGAAAGTATAATTGTGCAAAATATTCTAAGATCAATTCCATCTAGATTTAATCCCAAAGTGTCTGCAATAGAAGAAACAACTGATTGGGAGATCTTGAACATGAACCAGCTACTTGGAAATCTAACAGCATATGAAATGAGGCTCCCACAGAAGAAGCCAAGTACGAGGGAGGCAACTTTTAAAACAGAAAAGAAGAAATAAGAAAAGGAAGACATATGCTCTTGCTCTGATGAAGAAGAGGCTAAATTTTTCAAGAAACTAGATAGAGGCTCAGGTAGATACAAAGGTAAACTACCCTTCAAATGCTTTAACTGTGGAAGAGTTGGACATTATGCTGCTAAGTGTCCTCATAAGAAAGTAAGGAATCAGGCTCAAGAATCAGAGAAAAATACATCAAAGAACTGGCAGAAAGGAAAGAGATTCAACAGAAAATCCTTCTATGCTCAACAAGACAGCAGTACATCTGAAGACTCAGATGAATCCTCGGGAGAAGAAGGAACCTCTGAATTTTTACTGATGGCCATAGAAGAAATTGAAGGACTCTTGCTAGAAGATGAAGAAGAAGGTGAAGTTGACCTTGAGGGGGAGCTAAGAAGTGCCCTGGAGGAGATTGACAGACTCAAACTAAAATGCAGAAAAAAAAAAGAGATTCTCCTCAAATATGTGAAAGAAGAACAAAATTCAGAAGTCCTCATGCAGCTGAAGGTAAAGCTTGAAGAAGCCAAGAAGATAGAAGACATGTTACTTTAGCAAATCAAGTATAAAACTCGAGAACAAGAGAAGTTGGAAGAAGAAGTTGTATGTCTAAGGAAGAAATTAGAAAATGCTCAAAAGAAAGTGTATATAAACTCTTCTCAAACAACAAGCTCTGGTAAGTTGGATGAAATCTTGGATGCTCAAAGATCTCCCTTGATAAAAATTGGAATAGGCTATGAAGGAGAATCAAGTAAAAGCAAAGAAAAGGAAAACAAAAAAATTATTTTTGTAAAAGCAAAGAAGGATGAAGCACCTCAAATAATTCCTACAAAAGAAGAAGCATTTAAGGAGGGAGACAGAACCCAGAAGAATCCTCTAATAACAAAGAATGAAAGAAATACTCAGTCAACAGAAAAAGGTTCATATACTCCTGAGTTTGTCAAATTTGCAAGCCATCAAAGGAGATTCTTCCATCCTATAAAGAATGCCACCTACTATGTCTGCCACAAGCTGGGACACATTGCTGCATATTGTCATGCAAGGAGGAGTAATTCAAACCAGCTAAAGATTCAAACAGTAAAGAGACTGTCTCAAATAAACAACTGGAGAAGACAACCTCACATCAGAGATCAAACAGAAGGATGCCTCCAGTGGAAAAAGAAGGAGAATAAGTGTGACCTGGCTCTAACTGCTCAAGATCTGAAAAGCCAGTGGTATTTGGACAGTGGTTGCTCTAAACACATGACTGGAGACAGAAGCAAGTTTATAACTCTTGATGAAAATAAATCTGGCAATGTTACTTTTGGCAATGATAAATCAGGAAAGATCAAGGGAAAAGGCTCAGTCAGCATAGACAATGGCAGAGGAAAGGCCCAAGATGTACTACTTGTGGATGGACTGAAAGAAAATTTACTGAGTGTCAGTCAGATGTGTGACAAAGGCTATGAGGTTCTTTTTAGAGCACAAGATTGTGTAGTCAGGTCAAGCACAATAGGAAAGACTCTGCTCAAAGGCGTTCGAACAGAGAGTAATGTGTACATAGTGAAAGAAGAATATGAAGCCTACCACCTTAGCAAACTTGAGGAGTCATGGTTATGGAATAGGAGATTGGGACACCTCAGTTTCGACCATATCGTCAGACTGAGCAAGAAGAAAGTTGTCAGAGATATGCCAGAAATAAAAAGACCTTCAAATACCATATGCAAATCTTGTCAATTGGGGAAACAGACTCACACATCCTTTAAATCTAAAGATGAGCTATCAACAAGAAGACCACTCCAGCTTGTGCACATGGACCTGTGTGGACCTGCTAGAACTAAGACACCAAGTGGAGAATCCTACTTCATGTTGATAATAGATGATTTCTCCATAATGACATGGGTTGCTTTTCTCAAGAACAAATCAGAAGCACTGGAAAAGTTTAAGATATTCAAAGCATTAGCAGAAAATCAAACTGGATGCAAGCTAAAATGTATCAGATCAGATAGAGGAGGAGAATTCACAGATTATGACTTCGCAGACCTATGTAATGAACATGGAATAAAGAAACAATTTACCATTGCAGGGACACCTCAGCAGAATGGAGTAGCAGAGAGACAAAACAGATCTGTACAACAAATGGCCAGAGCTATGATGCAAGAGAGTAACATTACTCAAACCTTTTGGGCAGAAGCTATACACACAACAATACATATTCTAAACAAAGCTCATTTAAGACCTAACAGTGACAAGACACCTTATGAGCTATGGCATGGTAAACCTGCATCAATCAAGCACTTTAGAGTCTTTGGCAGCAAGTGCTACATAAAGAATAATGATGAAAATCTGGGGAAGTTTGATGCAAGAGCAGATGAAGGAATATTCTTAGGATATGCATCCAAGAGTAAAGGATATAGATGCTACAACAAGACTCTTCGAAAAATTGTAGAAAGTATTGATTTAAGATTTGATGAAGAACTCCCAAACAAGACAAGAGATATAGACTGCAGCAGCTATTCAGAAAATCATGAAGAAGAGGACTAGGATGATGATGGAACAAGCAAGACATCAGAAGATGCCGGAATAAACTCGAAAACCCCCTCAAGATACACTCAAAAGAACCATCCAGAAGATCAAATCATAGGAGACAAGAGTGTAGGAGTGCAAACAAGAAGGCAACTAACAGAACAAATTGAAGAGGTATACATAGCCATGTTGTCACAAATAGAGCCAAAGAAATTTGAAGAAGCCAGCAAGGACAAGTCTTGGGTGAATGCTGTGAATGAAGAATTGGACCAAATTGAGAAAAATAATACCTGAGAACTAGTGCCTAGACCCACTGAGAAAAATGTCATAGGCTCAAAATGGGTATTCAAAAATAAAATGAATGAAGAAGGACAGGTGATCAGGAATAAAGCCAGACTTGTCTGTAAAGGATACTCACAAATTGAAGGATTTGACTACGATGAAACATTTGCCCCTGTAGCCAGAATGGAAGCTATCAAAATGTTCTTGGCATTTGCATGCTACCAAAACTTCAAAGTATATCAAATGGATGTAAAATTTGCATTTCTTAATGGAGATCTAGAAGAAGAAGTCTACATGGAACAACCAGAAGGTTTCTCATTGACAGACAAAGAAGACTATGTGTGCAGACTGAAGAAGGCCCTATATGGACCGAAACATGCTCCTCATGACTGGTACTCAAGACTGGATAAATATTTGCAAAAACAAGGCTTTAAGAGAGGTGGAGTAGACAGTAATCTATATATAAAAGCCCATGAAAATGAACTCCTGATTGTTGTTGTATATGTTGATGACATTATGTTTGGAAGCAACAGAGATGAACTAGCAAAAGGATTTGCAAAAGAGATGAAATCGGAGTTTGAAATGTCCATGATTGGAGAGCTGAGTTTCTACTTAGGAATTCAAATTCAGCAAAAGAACACAGGCACATTCATCTCACAGGAAAAGTAATTAAAATAAATGTTAAAAAAGTTCAAAATGGAGGACTGCAAACCTGCGTCAACTCCCATGACCACAGGTGCAAGCTATGTCTTGATGATGGGTCCCCATTGATATAGATCAAAATATCTATAGATCTATGATTGGAAGTCTATTGTATCTGATTGCATCAAGACCAGACATCATGCTAGCAGTAGGACTAGTGGCTAGATATCAAGAAGCACCTAAAAAAAATCACCTTCTTGCAGTCAAAGAATATTCGGATATCTACAAGGAACAGCACAATATGGACTTTGGTATCCTAAAGGCAAAAGCTTCACCTTGATAGCATACACAGATGCAGATTGGGCCAACTGTGTGGATGACAGAAAGAGTACAAGTGGAGGTGCATTCTATCTAGGAGAAAGTCTGGTAGCATGGTTAAGCAAGAAACAAACATTTATCTCTCATCTACAACGAAGCATACTATATAACGTGTGACATGTTGTACACAAGTCATGTGGATGGAAACAAATATAAGATATGAAAGTAAGTATTGATGAACCTATTTCAATCAAATGTGATAATACAAGTGCTATAAGTATATCTAAAAATCCTGTACTTCACTCAAAAACTAAACATATTCCAATCAAGTATCATTTCCTCCGAGAACAAGTGGCTCAGAAGATAGTAAAGCTGGAATATGTACCAACAAAAGAACAGACAACTGATATATTTACCAAACCTCTTGCTAGAGAACCATTTCAATATCTGAGAGATAAACTAGGAGTAGTATCTGCAGATGCTACTCTCTGATATAAAGAGAAAGCACAATTTTAGGGGGAGAACAAAAACGAAAATATCATTTCAGGGGGAGAACAACCAGCAAGGAAAGCATGAATCAAGTCCTCAGGATTAAAGGATTAAGGCAAAAGAACACCAAGTTATTATCCTAAAGTTATCTGCATTATTCAAGCATCAAAAGGTCAATTACAGAGCAAAAGGATCAGTATTGTGCTCTGAAACATTATATTAATAATCTGAAACATAAAATACGAGTAGTGATTATCATTTGAAGCCTCTCAGCATTTTAGTTGCTGAATCTAGTCATACATCTCTGACTAGATAAAGATGATACAATGTATTCTATGAAGTATCATTATTCTCACTTTTAGCTCTATACAAGTGAAAGAACTGTATCAATTTATAGTATACATTCAAATTCGATAATCCTCAAAGTGTTCTCTCAACAAGTCTTATACATCACTATGGAGCAGCATGGTATAAAGTTAGCAGAAGAAGGCCTAAACATAACTCAGAGAGAGGAAATGAAAAAAGCAACCCTTTGCCATTGATGTCAAAGGGGGAGGAAGAGCAAACAACAGGAGAAAGAGCAGGCAAACAGAGAAAATGTATTGCCATCAATGCCAAAGGGGGAGACTGTTGGAAATGTTGTGATTGATGGCAAAGGAGGTAGCAGATGTAGAAACAGGAACAGTTACAAGGAGACAAAGACAGACAATGAAGGTAGCAAAGAGGAAATGAATATAAAGGAGAAAGGAAGAGGCAGAGTGACAGAAGCGATAGAGGCAGAGCCACAGCTGTTATTGCAGAGAAACAGTTGTTATTCCAAAAATATGTACATATATATATAAATTCTAAGAATATTTTATATAGCTGGGCGTTACACATAACATAATTTACATTCCGGACTTTATATTCAAATGTGCAGTGGAATGCAATGAGATTGGATATGCTTTGAATCAGTTGGCATTCACTGTTTGAATTATGTTTGAAATTATCCCCAATTTTTAACAGAGCACTTGTATTCGATTGACATGGAGGTTGTATATATGGTAGGTGCATTATATATATATATGGTTTATATATATGCATACACCGAAGAACTGTGTGTTATATATATGGAAGAACCATAGTCAAATGCACAGTATGAATGGAGGCGGAACCATAGTCGTAACAAAGAATATATATAATTGAAATGCGATGAATAGTTATATATATATAATTGAAATCGTGGAGGACCGGAACCTGGAGTGTAAGGAGAAGCAGAACCGTGACGGATGAACAGTAACGATGGCTTGGAGGAACAGTAAAGGCTGGAAGCGGGTTTCATCACACCACTATTATATGGAAGGTGGTATTTTGGAGTTTCGCAGTGATTCCATAGAGGTGTTGACGCGTGTCCCTGAACAAAATTGAAAACCGCTGTTTAAACCGCGCCTTCGCTCATTAACTTTTGTACCAGGACGCAGAGCGAAATTGACACGAGCCGTTGAACTGGAAGAGGGCCATCGGACGGTGATCGTGCGTCGGAATTTCCCAGAGTTTAATCAAGGTGCGCGAACGATAGTTCAGGTACGATGCGCCATCGAGCGTTATCTTTCGCGCAAGTAGCCCATGCGATATCCGTTGGATCGGGCAACGTGATGACAACCGTTGGATGGCGCATGGAATCAACCAAGGTACGGGCGTACATTTGACTGGCTACATAGGTGGGGCCCAGAGTTAAAGGGTTGTTATAAGTTATTTGTTTAAAAAGCGTGGAGTATTAATAAAAGGTATGATGGAAGATATTAAAGTGTTTGACTAAGGTTGCGAATTAATACCGATTATTGATGGACTTCGTTAATAATTGGAGGGCGTGTAACATATATAATATATGTAATGGTTGTTGGTGTAATATGGATGTGGTTTAATATATGTACCAGTCAAGGATTATATGAAGATGGACAGGTGAATAAGCACAGAAAACAGGGAATATGCAGATGACAGTGAACAAAGGGTATGCAGAACAAGTTCTTAACAGCAGCAGAAAAAGACAAATCTAGTAAAGCCAAAATCCAGAAAAGGAGCTGAGTGAAATTGAAATGTGTAATTAAAAATGTGAATGTAAATGTTGTAATTATTTTTATTGTGTGTGATGCAAAGGCAAGTATCCTAAGGAAAAGACAAAATCCCACTGTAGCATGGAAATTTGTACATATTGTAGTAATTCTAAAAATGAGTTGGAAAAAGGAATAAGAAGATAGAAGCCAAAGAGTCATGACTGTTCACTCCAAATTCCTTGTGAAATACAAATATTCATGTGAGAATTTCTATATATAATATCAATTTAATAAGCTCAAAGAAGAGGAGATGTAGAGAGAGAAAATACAGAGAATGCAGAATATAGAAGAATAAAGCATAGAAGATTAAGAGAAGAAGAGCAGATACAGAACATAGCTGATATCTGGAGTAAATCAGCAAACATTCAGTTTGATAAATTGAGGAAGTTGGAGCTTCCCTATCGAGTTGCAGCTTGATAGTTGTCAGTTGTAGCTGACTAAGGTTGAAGCCTCCTGTAGGTTGGTGCCTGCAGAAATTGAAGGGAGTTGGTGCTTCCTTGCAAGTTGTAGCTTGCAGAATTGAGGTTGGAGCCTCCTGTAGGTTGGTGCCTGCAGAAAAACAGTGGTGAGAAGGAGTTGGAGCTTGCCTTTGCATCACAACAATAATAAGATGTGGTTTTCTCCCTTTATGGGTTTCCACTTATATCTGGTGTCTCTGTGCATGATATTTATGTATTGATCTGATATGTATCATCTGCTTAATACCTGCTACTCTCATATAAAGTCTACTACTATATTATACTAACACTTGCTCCTTACATTCTAAGATTACTCACACATTAAATTGGATATGAAATGAAGGTGTAAATGAGTTTAATGAAAAGTTCTAAAAGATCAGGAATGTGTTCGTAAGTTCCCCCCCCCCTCTCAGTTTAACTAAAGGTTCAACAACATAAATGGAGTGAAGCGAGAGAGGACAATAAAATGAGGTAGTGAGACCTACAAATGATATAAGTCTCCTTTAATGTTGGGGGTACTTGTTCTCAGTGAGGCAAGGGAGGCATACCTATGCCCGCCAAGATGGAAAAGTACAAAGAATAATGGTGCACCTAGTAAAATGAGACTGAGCTATAAAGTACATTATATGATGGAATAAAATGGGTTAGAAAAAAATATAATGGATTCCACATAAATACTGCGCTTAGGACAACATCCAAGATTGAATACAATAATATCTGAGTACATGAGATATAATAACAACCAAATAAGCCCTGATAAACAAGAAAGGGCTCTGAAAATATGAATGGGATCATCTAAGTGAAAAATGCATGCTAGAGGCACTGCAAGCATCCGGGGACGAACTCATCAAATTTGCGGAGCTGCATCTGAGGTTGTAGTATAAAATGAGGTCATTTGGGCATGTGGGGGGATACCTGAAGGGCTACCCCCTCATGAGGTACGAAACATCTCACACACACCCGGGAATCACTGGATAAATCTTCTGGATCATCGAATTATCGAGTATACGAATCTCGATCATGCTGAAGTGGAGCGGAAGAGAAAAAATCAAGTCAAAAGGAAATAATGAGTCCATTTTCCTGATTCGAGGCACCGAAAAATTCACTACCCTCTATACCTTTCTTTTGGAATGAATGTGATGATGTCAACAAAAGGAGGTCCACCATAGGTGAGGTAATGATGAATCCTCAACTAAGGCACAAGAGATCATAGTAGAGTGACTAATGGACATACACCGGTAAGATGATGGAATGGGGGATACTGAGTAGCAAATAGACGACTTCCCTTGGTCGATGGGAGATGCTATGGGTAAATTTCTTACGGTAGAGTGCATTGCGAGGGTTAGGAAAGGGTTGGCCTTCGAAATCCTCTAGAAGGTATGCCCCTTTGCCCAAGTCCTTACTAATGATGTAAGGTCGTAGCCATGATGAGTCTAACTTCCCATGACCAAGGACATCATGAGCCTGGTCATACACTAGAACAAGGTCGCCTTCGTGAAAGGTACGAGGGTGGAATTTTTGGTCATATTGAGCTTTGGTTCGCTTCCTGGTTGCTTCGATGGTTTGCAAGGAAACATACGGTCTTAAGGTGCACACTCAAGCATGATAAGTCTTTGTTCTAAAGGTTGGGTGTCAGGGAGAAGTTCGACGGGCTAAGTGAAGGGATGGGATTTCACACTTGATCGGTAAGTCTGCCTCCACGCCAAAAACAAGGTGGAAAGGAGTAAACCTTGTGGCGGTTTCAACATAAGTTCTATAGGCCCACAAAGCAGGGAAGCGAATAAGGTGCTAGCTAGTTTTGTGCTTTTTCACCGTTCATTGAAGCATATTTTTAAGGATTTTATTGACTGCTTCAACTTGACCATTACCTTGAGGGTAATAGGAAGATGAATATTGGCGCTCAAAGCCCAACTGAGAGGATAGCTCACGCTAAATATCATCTTCAAAATGTCGGTCATGGTTATATAGACAAATTGTTTCAGAACTTCGAATCGAGTGATAACATGGTTAAAGAAAAAGAGGGTCATGGTAGTTGCTGTGTTATTGAACGTTGGCATGGCCTTAGCCCATTTAGTGAAATAGTCGACAGCCATAATGATATACTTGTGGTTACCAGAAGATGGAGGTCGACACTCCATAAAGTAAATGGCCCACTTGTAGAATGTACCGACTGAGATGACATGATGGAGGGGAGTAGGAGGAGCTCGGTCCTTTGGGGTGAAACGTTGGTAGTTGGAACAATGTTTGACTGCCTCAATGCAATCACCAAAGAGAGAAGGAAAAAAATACCCAGTGTGCATGAATTTCTGGGAAGTAGCCAAACCAAAGAGGTGGCCACCATAAGGACCGCTATGGCAGGAATTAAGGACTTTCTCAACTTCAACGTGCATGAGACAATGACGAAGGAAATAATCAACACTGCGACGATAGAGATTGTCACCAATGAGAAGATAGCGGGGGGCTTGGTGACGTACACGTCGTCAAGCATCATGATCAAGATGGGGAGTGAACTTTTGGGTTTGCATATAGGTAAGGATGTCGCCATACCAAAGGACATATGAAGTAATAGTGAACAAATTATCATCGGGTAAATCATCATTAACCGGCTGGTCTTGTCTACCAGTGGGCAATTTAGAAATGAGTTTAGTAAGGCCTAAACCTTTCATATGCTTGGGTGTGACAAATTTGAGATCAAAATCCTGAAGAATAATGATCCAACGGGCTTACTTCCCATTTATGATCTTTCTACTCGATAGGAAAAACATAGGGATGGAATTGGTCACGACCTTGGTGGAACACGTAATGATAAAATGTCAAAGTTTCTGGACCGAGAACACGATGACCAGTGCCAAATTCTCTTCATGCGAGTAGGACATATGGGGACCTACAAGGTTCTTACTGATATGATAGATAACATGTTCATTTCCAGTGTCATATTCCTGGATAAGGACCCCGACGACCAAATGGGTGGAAGCTAAGATGTACAGGATGAAATCCCTTTCAAAGTTAGGAGGAATAATCAAGGGGGAAAAAGTGAGAGCATGTTTCAGGGCATCAAAAGGCTATTGAGCATGGTCATCCCAAATGAATGGAATGGTATATCGAAGGAAACTTAGAAACCCATGTGTAGTGTTGGCATAGTCAGGGATGAACCGACGAAGAAAGTTGGCTTTGCCTTGGAGGCTTTGTAACTGGCGCAAGGTATGAGGAGTGGGAAGTTCAAGAATGGCCTGAACTTTAAGAGGATCAAGTGTGATACCATCTTTGGAAACAATGAAGCGTAGGAGATGACTAGTAGGGACACAAAAGACACATTTTAGCAGTTTGAGGTGGATATTATACTTGCGACATCGGATGAAGAATGTGCCTGCTACCTAGGATGAGGAGTGAGTTTTTTTAGGTAGGCAACGATAATATGAGCTAGGTCATGGAAAAAAATATGACATGGCCCGCTAAAAAGAGCCTCCGACATTCTATAGGTCGAACGACATGACCCTATAAGTGAAAGTTCCCCATGGACTAATGAATGCAGTCTTTAACTGATCAAAACGATGCATAACTATCTAGTTGTATCCGGAGAACCCATCCCTCCAGGATAGAACCTCGTGCCCCACACACTCATCTATGATTTGGTCAATGAACGGTGTGGGGAAGTTTTCTTTGGGACAAGCTTTGTTCATGTCGTTAAAGTCAGTGTAGACATGGATGGTGCCTTGTTTCTTCAGAATGGGAATCACGTTAGAGACCCAGGTGTCGTATTCAATGGGATAGATAAAACCAGCCTGCTTGAGCTTGTTGATTTTAGCCTTGATAGCCTCACATCTGGAAGGATTAATGGGTCCCAAATTTTGATGGAAAGGATTGGCATTGGGCCATGTATCGATATGGTGTTCGACAACGGTGGGATCAAATCTAGGCATCTCTGAATAGGACAAGGAGAAAAAATCACAAAATTCCTTGAATAGCTTAGTGTAAGCCTCAATTTCTTCCAAGGTGCAATCTACCCCTAAGGAAATGTTTTCTTCTATCCCTGGTTTATAAGAAATGTTAATTTTAATGGTAGGAGATATATTGGCCATATTTCATTCTTCAAAATCATCATGTGTAGGAATGGGATCTCTAAACCAATTGACCTCATCAAAGATGAAGTCTTTAGACTCCACAACATATTGGTCATGGGACTTCTGTGGAAGGAAGTATGCACGGTGGTGCATATCATCCCAAGGAAATTCAAGGGTGGTCATTGCTTCCATAATGTCTTCATCAGAGTGAAATATGGGGGGATTGGTAGAAGAAGGACCACATGACGTGGTGTTAGGTCCCTATATTACTAGTTTAGTCCCTTATTGTTGTTGTTGTACCCTTGTAACCCCAATATTGTTATTATTTTTCCCTTACATTGTTATTGATAGGTCAGCTAGGATTATATTGTGGGCCCATGGCCTCCTATATATAGAAGGAGGTTTTGGTCTTTTGTATTATCCAAGAATTGTTCATTTATGTAATTTATTGGATTTCCCCCCCTCGAAGTGGCTAATTTCTAAGGAGTTGATCTCTCTTTTCTTCTATTTTTGGAGCTGGTTTCATAACATTTGGTATCAGAGCTTTGGATTCTAGGGTTTTGTTTCTCGAAATAGGTCATTGTGGAATTTTCGCAATAATGTTTTTTCCACAAAGTTTCAGAAGCTAAAATTTGTACAGAGCAAAGCCAAAATCTTGAGGAACCTGCTGTAAACGTTTTAGATCTTGGTTCGCTATAGTTTCGGAGATATGATCTGGGGAAGTTAGGGTTTTTCAGGCTCCCGAATTTCAACTAAAACAGATCATCATGGAAATTTCACTATAACATTTCGTATACAAAGTTTCAGAAGTTGAAGTCTTTACAGTGTGAATTTGAAACACTAAGGAACCTCCTATGAAAATTTCAGATCTTTTTTCGCAATAGTTTTGGAGATACGATCTGCATAATTTAGGATTGTTTTAGGCTCCTGAATTTCATATCAAAGAGGTGACCGTGGGAAAAATTTCATAACTCTCTCTCTGAGCGTCAGATTGGGATTCTGTAAAAAGTGGCCACAATCAAATGGACTTTAGTTTTCGGTATATCAATTTCAGAGCTGAAGGAGGAAACAATGACACATGGCAAGTCGTACAAGTTCGCTCTACTGAACTAGTCCATAATTAGGTCATCGTGGGAGACTGGGCATAACTTTGTCTTGAAGAATCCAAATTAGGTCAGACCTATGGCATTCGAAAGAAGATTAAGAGGGCTACTTCAGGGCCAAATTTCAAATATTGAAGATCCGAAATCACAGAGATAATTCAGTTTTAATATTGAGTCCCTCAAAAGCAAGAAAAAGGTGTGTAATTTTTTCGAATTACGTAAGTCTCGTTTGAAAAAAAAAATTTAGTTTGAATTTATTCCAAGGGCATATTGAAGAATAGATATCAGTATTGGGTTCTAAAATTCCCCTTAAAAAGAATTGAACACCCATTAAGCCTTTATAAGGCTCTACTATGACTCATGAAGACGAATAAACACAACATGAGATATCAAAATTACAAGAGCAAGTGCACCAAATTTTTCTATCGCAAAGAGCAACAAAAAATGAAATGGAAGTTTTGAAGAAAGGCGTGGAAACTAAGATGGATGGTTTGAAGAAAGGCGTGGAAGCTAAGATGAATGATTTGGAAGCTAAGATGGATGGCATGGAAGTGGGCATGGAAGCTAAGATGGATGACATGGAAGCTAAGATCGATGAAAAAATGAAAGACAACATGGAAAACATGAAGAAGGATCTAAAAGTAGACATCGAAGGTTTGGGAAAGTTGATACAAGAAATGTTTTCTAATGGTGAAAAGATAGTAGAGGAAACTCATGATGAGAACAAAATAAATGTTAATCGTGATTTCATAAACTCTAATGTTGGCAGGAAGAACCACCATATTCCAAAAATGGATATGAGGAAGTTTGATGGAAAGGATCCTGTAACATGGATACTATAGATGGAGCAATATTTTGATCTCCATAATGTGAAAAAAACACAAAAGGTATGCATTGCAACTTTACATTTAGAACAAAATACATTTGTATGGTATCGATGGCTTTGCTCCCGTAAAAAAATTGTCACTTGGTCAATTTTTATGGACGAAATGATAGCACATTATGAGGATACAAAGAGCAACACCTTCTTTAGCCAATTGATAAATCTCAAATAAAAGGGTTTAGTGGGGCAGCACATTGAGGACTTCCAAAAATTGAATATAAGGGTAATTGATATTCCAGAGGAACACAGGATTGATCTCTTCATAGGTACTCTAAAGGATAACATCCAACATGAAGTTAGTGTTTTGGAACCTGATTCATTGGAGAAGGCATTCAGGTTGGCAAGAAAAGTTGAATGTAAAATTATGGCGACAAGGAAGCCTACCACTCAATTCTATAAAGAAGGAAGTGTTGCTATGCCTAGATTTCCACAACCTACAAGGTTGACACCACAACAATTGTAAGAAAAAAGAGAAAAAGGGCTTTGCTACAGTTATGATAGAAAATACACTAAAGGTCATAAGTGTGCTGAGAAGAAATTATTTTACATAGATTGTGAAGAGGAAGAAGAAAATGAACAAGAAGAGGATATACACCAGGAACCAACCCTAGAAGAGGAAGAAATGAATCTGACCATGTCGTGTAATGCATTGGTAGGAATTACCACTCCTCAAACTCTCAAGATAGAAGGACATATCAAGAAGAAAAAGGTAATAGTGTTGATTGATTCAGGTAGCACCCATAATTTTATTCATTGTAAGGTAACCAAGGAATTAAATTGTTTCCTATACCCAGCACCAGAATGTCAAGTGATGGTTGCAAATGGAGGAACTATAAATTGCTCTAGGAAATGCCATAATATCAAGCTAACCATGGGGGAATATGTATTGAATAGTCCAATGCTTTCCATTCCTATGGGAGGTGTTGATGTTCTACTAGGAGTACAATGGTTACAATCTTTGGGGACGGTAGCTTTTAATTTTCAAGAACTTTTCTTGAAATTTTTTTCAGAAGGAAAGGAAGTCGAATTACGGGGTATTGCGGGGAAGCCAGGAAGGATAATAAGCTCTAATGTCATGACAAAGCTTATAAAGAAAGAACAGCGAGGCGTAATTGCACAATTATGCTCACTAGAAGTTCCAACATCAAAATCATCTATTTTTGCAGATCTCCAACAAGTCTTGGACAATCATTCCAAGGTGTTTGAAACTCCCAAAGGACTCGCACCTATTCGTGATCATGATCATGCTATTCATTTGATTCCAGGAAGTGTTCCTCCAAACATCAGGCCTTATAGATATCCTTACTTCCAAAAGAGAGAAATTGAACGTATGATTGCAGAAATGTTAGAGGCGGTTATAATTCAACCTAGTCAAAGTTCTTTCTCTGCTCCTGTAGTATTGGTACACAAGAAGGATGGATCATGGCGAATGTGTCCGGATTATAGGGAGCTCAATAAGCTCACCATTAAAGATAAATTTCCCATTCCTGTCATTGATGAATTATTGGATGAATTACATGGAGAAATTTATTTTACCAAGTTGGATATTCGTTCAATATATCATCAAATTAGAATGAAGACTGAAGATATTCCGAAAACAACATTTTGAACTCATGAGGGTCATTATGAATTTTTTTTCATGCCTTTTTGACTTACCAAAGCACCTTCTACATTTCAAGGGTTAATGAATTCCATTTTAAAACCCTTCCTTAGAAAATTTGTGCTAGTATTTTTTGATGATATACTAATCTACAACAGGTCTTGGAAGGATCATGTTCAACATGTTGATAGGGTTCTCAAACTATTGCAGGAGAAAAAATTATATGAAAAAACATCCAAATGTTTCTTTGGAGTACAAGAGGTGGAATATCTGGGTCATATTGTATCTCACAAGGGTGTTAAGGTAGAACCCAACAAAATTAACGCCATTAAGGAGTGGAAAGTCCCCACAACCATAAAGCAGTTGCAAGGATTTCTCAGGTTAGTGGGTATTATCGCAATTTTTTTAAGAATTATGGGAGAATATAAGCAACTCTAACAACATTATTGAAGAAAGATGCATTTTCATGGAATCCTAAAGCAACTAAGACCTTTGAACATCTTAAAGAGGCAATGTGCCTAGCACCGGTTTTAGATACACAAGACTTCACAAAAACCTTTATTGTGGAATGTGATGCCTCAGGAAATGGAATTGGAGCTGTTTTAATGCAATAAGGAAGGCCCATTTCTTTTGAAAGTCATCCAATCAAAGGAAATTATTTACAGAAAGCTATTTATGAGAAGGAAATGTTAGCAATACTACATGCACTAAAGAAATGGTGACCTTACCTAATGGGTAGACACTTCAAGGTAAAAACTGATCATGATAGCCTTAAACACTTTTTGGAACAAATACTACCTTCAGAAGAGAAAAAAAAATGGGTCACAAAGATGTTAGGTTATGACCTTGAAATAATCTACAAAAAAGGGAAGCTAAATTTTTTTGCAGATGCACTCTCAAGAAATAATGAGGAGGTGGAAGCATTTCTTTGTGCCATTTCTATTATCCAACTAGATTGGATGACCGAAGAAAGGGATGAATGGAAGAAGGATGAAGAAGTGTGGACACTCATTCAAAATTTTCAGCAAGATCCTAGTACATTTGATACATTTAGTTGGAAAAATGATTCCTTATGGTACAAAGATCACTTATATCTTTGTAAGAATTCCCAACTAAAACAAAAGATTCTTTTGGAATTGCACACTTCTCCTTTAGGAGGACACTCAGGATTTTTATAAATTTACCACAGGGTGAAGAAATAATTTTCTTGGGACGGCCTTAAACATAATATTCAAAATTTTGTGGCGGAATGTTGCTACTACATTTATGGACACAATTCAGAAGCTACATGGAAACCCAAAGGTTATTGTGAGTGACATAGATCCCATTTTTACTGGAAATTTTTGGACGGAGTTGTTTTCTTGTTTGGGTACTCAATTAGCTCATAGCTCATCTTATCATCCTCAATCCGATGGTAAAACTGAGATAGTGAATAAATGTTTGAAAGGATATCTTTGTTGTTTTGTATCTGATAAACAAAAACAATGGGTCAAGTGGTTACCTCTCGCTGAATGGTGGTATAACACTTCCTTACATACTGCAATAAAAATGACCCCATTTATGGAACTTTATGGATATCATCCACCATACATCACATCATATTTAAGAGAAAATTCTAAGGTTCAAGCAGTGGAAGATCACATCGAGCATCAACAAGAAGTTATCCAACTCTTAAAGGATAACCTAAATTTTGCACAAAATTGAATGAAACAATAGGCAGATCAACATCGCAACGAGAGAAGTTTTGATGTAGGAGACTGGGTAGTTTTACGGCTACAACCATACAAAAAATTTCCCTCAAGCAAGCTAAGAAGGATAATAAATTATCGTGAAAGTACCATGGTCCTTACAAGGTGTTAAAAAGATTGGTACTATGGCATACAAATTGGAGCTTCCTACTTCTTCGCGAGTGCATCCAGTTTTCCATGTTTCATGCTTAAAGAAGGTTATAGGTGAAAATATTCCAGTTCAAACAATATTGTGAGAACTTGATGAGGAAGGAAAAATCATATTGGAACCTAAAAAGGTCACCGAAACAAGAACTTGACAGCTACGAAATCGATCAATTTCAGAGTATCTCATCAAGTGGAAGAACTTACCCACTGAAGATTCTACATGGGAGGATGAGAATTTTATATAGAAGCACCTAGAGTTACTAAAGCATTGAGGACAACAATTTTTTGAAGAAGAGGGGCATGTTAGGTCCCCATATTACTAGTTTAGTCCCTTATTGTTATTAGTGTAGCTCCCTTATTGTTATTGTTGTACCCTTGTAACCCCAGTATTGTTATTATTGTGCCCTTACATTTTTATTGTTAGGTCGGCTAGGATTATATTGTGGGCCCATGGACTCCTATATATAGAAGGAGGTTTTGGTCATTTTTATCATCCAAGAATCATTCTTTTATGTAATGTATTGGAGGTTTCCACCTCGAAGTGGCTGATTTTGAAGATGTTGAACTCTCTTTTCTTCTATTTTTGGAGCTGGTTTCATAACAAGTGACGGGGATACTTGATGCATCATCATGAGAGATATGGTTCACATGCACATCGCTACAAAGGGTATATGAAGAGCTAGTAGATGAAACATCTACCGATGTTGAGCCCAAGGTGATTGCCAAAGGGGGTTCAGTCAAAATAGAAGGGAATGCTCCAAAGGGTTTTCTGCCAAGGATCTCATGGATGATGACAGATAAAGGATAGTGGCCGAAGGCTCCGTCATATCGAAATCAGATGGAGGTACCACAATAGGTGGGGAAATGTCCTTCAGTTTGGCCTGAGCCAAATTCATGAGTAGAGGAGTAGAGGATCCACTATGTTCGGCTTCGATTCTACGGGCAACCTCATGGTTGTCGCATAAATCATTGAGATGGGGACATAGGTAAAAATAGTGTCCATAAAGATCACAAAAAGCACAAGGGTGATTCTTGTGCAAAATTTTTAGTTTCTTAGCTGAATTGGGGAAGGTAACATGGATCTCCGGGATATTGGATTTAGGAAACGTTTCGTTGACCACAGGTTTGAGAAGAGGATGTTCAAGACAATTTTGGATAGCATGTACAACAACATCACACAAAGCGCACGAAGGTGACTTCTTTGGTGACCTAGGAGGAGCAAGATTTGTTTGGGAAGCCCTATCCTTAGGTTCCCTATTTTTGTCTTTTCCCCCCTAACCAGATGTGTTCGCAACAAGAGTAGATTCTTGTTGAGGTGGATGAGGGACTAAAGCAAAGGCAGGAGTCGTGGCGACCGGTTGGACCAAGGTCAAAGAGGTATAAGGTTTTAGCTGAACAAGCGGGGTTTTAGCTTGGGGATTGATGTACCAAACTGGGATCCCCAGGGTCAAGTTTGGAAGGCTCAACGTAGCCATAATAGGCACCGAAAAGACTCCGAAGGGAGGAGCTAGAAATGGTATCTAACTGGAAGGATAATGGCCTGGAATAATGGATCCCAACTGGTTAAGGCTAGGTGGAATCGTTCTTGGTTGAAAAGGAGTGGAAGAGACACTAGCAGAGGGAGAAGGTCCTTGAAAATATAACCGTACAGGTTTCGTCGAGTCACCACCAGTAGGTTGCGGAGGCGTAGGCTGCTGGGTGGTTGAACCAGACATCTTGTGGCTAGTCCGAGATGATTGCATCATCCAAACAATCGATGAGCTGGAATTTATGATAAGAGGGGGGGTGGGGAGGGGCGACTAGGGAATGCACCAAGTAAGGTGGAATATTTATAGACTCTAGGTGAAACACCGGTAATAGGTGCGACTGATTTCTTATCGGCAACCGAAGATATGATAGAATCGGGGGAGGTCTGAGACTTTGGTTCTTAATATGTCAAATGATCAATGGTAACAATCTTTCCATTATGAGGAAAGTGCATCTTACGGTGAATCTGTTATGAAACCAGCCCCAAAAATGGAAGAAAAGAGATATCAATGCCTTAGAAATAAGCCACTTTGAGGGGGCAACCTCCTTTACATTTCATAAATGAAAAATTCTTGGACGATACAAATGACAAAACCTCATTTCTAGATATAGGAGGCCAAGGGGTCACAATATAATCCTAGCCGACCTACCAATAATAATGTAAGGGCACAATAATAACAATATGGGGATTACAAGGGTACAACAATAACAATAAGGGGGCTACACTAACAACAATAAGAGACTGCACTAGTAATATAGGGACCTAACATGCCCCTCTTCTTCAAAAAGGTGTTGTCCTCAATGCTTGAGTAGCTTTGGATGCTTCTGTATAAAATTATCATCCTCCCATGTAGAATCTTCAGTGGGTAGTTTCTTGCACTTAATGAGATACTTTGAAATTGATCGATTTTGTAGTTGTCTAGCTCTTCTTTCCAGGACTGCTTCAGGATCCAATATGATTTTTCCTTCCTCATCAAGTTCTGGAAATATTGTTTCAACTATAATTTTATCACCTATAACCTTCTTTAAGCATGAAACATGGAAAGCTGGATGCACTCGAGAAGAAGTAGGAAGCTCCAATTTGTATGCCATAGTACCAATATTTTGCAACACCTTGTAAGGACCATAGTACTTTGGCGATAATTTATTATCCTTCTTAGCTTTCTTGAGGGACATTTGTTTGTATGGTTGTAGTCGTAAAAATACCTAGTCTCCTACATCAAAACTTCTCTCGCTACGATGTTGATATGCCTGTTGTTTCATTCAATTTTGTGCCAAATTTAGGTTATCCTTTAAGAGTTGGAGAACTTTTCGTTGATGCTCGATGTGATATTCCACCGCTTGAACCTTATAATTTTCTCTTAAAGATGATGTGATGGACGGTGGATGATATCCATAAAGTTCCATAAATGGGGTATTTTTTTTCATAGTATGGAAGGAAGTGTTATACCACCATTCAACCAGTGGTAACCACTTGACCCATTGTGTTTGTTTATCAGATACAAAGCAACAAAGGTATCCTTCCAAACATTTGTTCACTATCTTTGTTTTCCCATCAGATTGAGGATGATAAGATGAGCTATGAGGTAGTTGAGTACCTAAACAAGAAAATAATTCAGTCCAAACATTTCCAGTAAAAATGGGATCTCTGTCGCTTACAATAATCTTTGGGTTTCCATGTAGCTTTTGAATTATTTCCATAAATGCAGTAGCCACCATAGTTGCTTTAAATGGATGAGATAATGCACAAAAGTGTGCATAATTGGTAAGTTTATCAACTACCACCATGATGACACTATTTCCTTCGGAATTAGGTAAAAATGTGATAAAATCCATTAAAATATCCTCCCAAAGTTGACTTGAGATGGATAAAGGTTGTAGAAGACCTGGGGTCTTAATTGTCTCAACTTTGTTTTGCTGAAAAACCAAACATTCTGCCACAAAATTTTGAATATCACATTTCAGGCCATCCAAAAAAAATTATTTCTTCACCATGTGGTAAGTTTTTAAAAATCCTGAGTGTCCTCCTAAGGGAGAAATGTGTAATTCCAAAAGAATATTTTGTTTTAATTGGGAATTCTTATAAAGATATAAGCGATCTTTGTACCATAAGGAATCATTTTTCCAACTAAATGTATCATATGTAGTAGGATCTTGCTGCAACTTTTGAATGAGTGTCCACACTTATTCGTCCTTTTTCCATTCATCCCTTGCTTTGGTTATCCAATCTGGTTGGATAATAGAAATGGCACAAAGCGATGCTTCCACCTGTTCATCCTTTCTTGGAGTGCATCTGCAACAACATTTAGCTTCCCTTTTTTTTAGATGAATTCAAAGTCATAACCCAACATCTTTGGGACCCATTTTTGCTACTCTGCTGAAGATATTATTTGCTCCAAAAAGTATTTAAGACTATCATGATCAATTTTTACCTGGAAGTGTCTTCGCATTAGGTAAGGGCACCATTTATTTAGTGCATGTATTATTGCCAACATTTCCTTCTCATAAATAGCTTTCTGTAAATACTTTCCTTTTATTAGATGACTTTCAAAAGCAATCGATCTTCATTCTTGCATTAAAAAAACACCAATTCCATTTCCTGAGGCATCACATTCCACAATAAAGGCTTTTGTGAAGTCTAGCGTAGCTCAGACCAGTGCTAGGCACATTGCCTCTTTAATATGTTCAAAGGCCTTAGTTGCTTCAGGATTCCATCAAAATCCATCTTTCTTCAATAGTGTTGTTATAGGTGCTGTTATTCTCCCATAATTCTTAAAAAACTTGCGATAATACCCTATTAACCCGAGAAATCCTCGCAACTGCTTTATGGTTGTGGGGGACTTTCCATTCCTTAATAGATTTAATTTTGTTAGGGTCTACCTTAAAATGCTTGCAAGATACAATATGACCCAGATATTCCACCTCTTCTACTCCAAAGAAACATTTGGAGGTTTTTTCATATAATTGTTTCTTGTCTAGTAGTTTGAGTACCTTGTCAACATGTTGAACATGATCCTTCCAGGACATGTTGTGGATTAGTATATCATCAAAAAATACTAACACAAATTTTCTAAGGGCTTGAAAATTGAATTCATCAATCCTTGAAATGTAGAAGGTTAATTGGTAAGGCCAAAAGGCATGAAAAAAAATTCATAATGACCCTCATGAGTTCGAAATGCTGTTTTCGGAATACATTCAGTCTTCATTATAATTTGATGATATCCTGTACGAAGATCCAACATGGTAAAATAAATTGCTGCATGTAATTCATCAATTAATTCATCAATCACAGGAATGAGAAATTTATCTTTAATAGTGAGCTTATTGAGGTCCCTATAATCCAGACACTTGCGCCATGATCCATCCTTCTTGTGCGCCAGTACTACTAGAGCAGCAAAATAACTTTGGCTCGGTTGAATTATACCAGCCTCTAAAATTTGTGGCAATCATACGCTCAATTTCTCTCTTTTGGGCATAAGGATATCTGTAAGGCCTGATGTTTGGAGGAACACTTCCTGAAATAAAATGAATAACATGATCATGATCACTAATAGGTGGGAGTCCTTTTGGAGTTACAAACACCTTGGAATGATTGTCCAAGATTTTTTCAAGATCTGGAAAAATAAATGATTTTGATGTTGGAACTTCTAGTGAGCATAATTGTGCAATTATGCCTCGTTTTTCTTTTTCAGAAGCTTTGTCATGAAATTAGATCTTATTCTTTCACGGTTTCCTTGCGATACCCCGTAATTCAACTTCCTTTCCTTTCGAAAAAAATTTCAAGAAAATTTCTTGAAAATTAAAAGCTATCGTCCCCAAATATTGTAACCATTGTACTTCTAATACAACATTAGCACCTCCCATTGGAATGGAAAGCATTGGAATATTCAATACATATTCCCCCATGATTAGATTGATACTATAGCATTTTCCACAGCAATTTATAGGTCCTCCATTTTCAACCATCACTTGACATTCTGGTGCTAGGTATAAGAAGCAATTCAATTCCTTGGCTACCTTACAGTGAATAAAATTATGGGTACTACCCGATTCAATCAACACTATTACATTATTCTTCTTGATATGTCTTTCTATCTTGAAAGTTTGAGGAGTGGTAATTCCTGCCAATGCATTATAGGATATGGTAAGACTCATTTCTTATTCTCTAGGGTTGGTTCCTGGTGCATATCCTCTTCTTTTGAAGTTTCTTGTTCATTTTATTCATCCTCTTCAAAATCTATGTAAAATAATTTCTTCTCAGAACACTCATGACCTTTAGTGGATTTGATATCACAACTATAGAAAATACCTTTTGCTCTTTTTTCTTCCAATTATTGTGGTGTCAACCTTGTAGGTTGTGGAAGTCTAGGAGTAGCAACACTTCCATATTTATAGATGTGAGTGGTAGGCTTCCTTGTTGCCATAATTTTACATTGATTTTTTCTTTCCAACCTAAATGCCTTCTCCATTGAATCAAGTTCCCAAAGGCGAACCTCATGTTGAATCTTATCCTTTAAAGTCCCTATGAAGACATCAATCATGTGTTCCTATAGAATATCAGCTACCCTTATATTCAATTTTTGGAAGTCCTCAATGTGCTCCACCATTGAACCCTTTTGTTTGAGATTTATCAATTGGCTAAAGAAGGTGTTGTTCTTTGAATCCTCATAATGTGCTATCATTTCCTACGTAAAAATTGAAAAAGTGACAATTTTTTTACGAGAGCAAAGCCATTGATACCATACAAATGTACATTTCTCTAAATGTAAAGTTGCAATGCAAACCTTTTGTGTGTTTTTCACATTATCAAGATCAAAATATTGCTTCATCTATAGTATCCATGTTATGGGATCCTTGCCATCAAACTTCTTCATATCTATCTTTGGAATATGTTGGGTCTTCCATCCAACATTAGATTTTATGAAATCACGATTAACATTTATTTTTTTCTCATCATGAGTTTCCTCTACTATATTTTCTCCCTTAGGAATCATTTCTTGTATCAACTTTGTCAAACGTTCCTTCAAACCTTCCATGTCTACTTTTAGATCATTCCTCATGTCTTCCATGTTGTCTTTCATTTTTTCATCGATATCATCCATCTTAGCTTCGATGCCATCCATATTAACTTCCATGGCATTCCTTTCTTCAAACCATCCATATTAGCTCCCATGCCTTTCTTCAAAACTTCCATTTCATTTTTTGATGCTCTTTGCGAGAGTGAAATTTGCTGCACTTGCTCTTGTAATTTTGATATATCATGTTGCACTTCTTCCTCTTCATGAGTCATAGTAGATTATTCTAAGGGCTTAATGGGTGTTGAATTCTTTTTAGGGGTCATTTTAGAACACAATACTTATATCTATGTTTCAATATGCCCTGAATCACTTCAAACTGATTTTTCAAACAAGAATTATGCAATTTGAAAAACAAAATACACACCATTTTCTTGCTTTTAAGTAGGCCGATATTGAAACTGAATTAACTCTATGATTTCGGATCTTCAATATCTGAAATTCGGTCATGTAGTATCCCTCTGAATCTTCTTTCGAATGCCATAGATATGAACTGATTTGGATGCTTCAAGCCAAATTTATGCCCAATCTCCCACAATGACCTAATTATGGACTAGTTTAGTAGAGCGAACTTGTACAACATGCCACCTGTCATTGTTTCATCCTTCGGCTCTGAAATATATACACAGGAAACTAAAGTTTGTGTAATTTCAGCCACTTTTTATAGAATTCTAATCCGATGCTTAGAGAGAGAGTTATGATGATTTTCCCAAAGTCACCTCTTTTAGATGAAATTTGGGAGCCTACCAAAACCATAACTTCCACATATCATATATCCAAAAATATTGCGAACCAAGATCTAAAATTTTTACATAACGTTCATGAGGATTTCTGCATCGCGTGATAAAAATTCAGCTTCTGAACCTTCGTAGAAAAAGAGTTATAGCAAAAATTCCACAATGACCTATTTGGAGCAGTGAAACCCTATAATCCAAAGCTCTGATACCAAATGTTATGAAACCAGCTCAAAAAATAGAAGAAAAGAGAGATCAATGCCTTATAAATAAGCCACTTCGAGGGGGAAACCTCCTTTACATTACATAAATGAAAAATTATTGGATGATACAAATGAAAAACCTCCTTTCTATATATAAGAGTCCACGGGGTCACAATATAATCCTAGCGGACCTAAAAATAATAATTTAAGGACACAATAATAACAATATGGGGGTTATAGGGGTACAATAATGACAATAAGGGGGCTACACTAAAAATAATAAAGGACTATACTAGTAATATAGGGACCTAACAGAACCGCAGATGTGACAACAGACATGGCATAGGTATAGCTACAACCCAAAAGGATAATGTAATCCAAGGGGGCATCAATGAATTCAATGTGAATAAAAATAGTATTTCCTGCAAGAGTGATAGGTCAATTCCAGTACATGCCAAGGGGCTGAGAAGAGTGACCGTCTCGAGCACGAAAAGTGATGGTGGATGGGGCTAAGTCAGGTGATTCGATTTTATTCCAAATAGAGGTGAAAATCACGCAGGTGGATGCACCCTCATCAATGATACATTGCGAGAAATGGGCATTACGAATCTTTATTGGTATTTGGAAGGCGACGGATGAAGGTAAGGGGAGATGTTATGACTTGTCAATATCAAAGACGACCAAACGTACATCTGAAGGATCTGCAGTTCCCATAGCAGATAATAGAGATTTACGTTGTTAAGGGCACAACTGGAGGACTTATAGTGTTGACATGGTAGCATGAGATTGTGCCAAGTAATCTATTATGCTATACTTGCGGGCGGCTTTGGCAGAAGCAATAGTTCAACATAATGGCCCTTTTGAGATCTTGGGAATGACCTTTGCTCATAGCTGAGGGATCTGTAAAGGGGAATTCGGTGTCAAATTGGACTCTATGGAAACTTTGGTTTGAGACTCGGTTATAGATGAAACATGTGGCTTGCCATATTGGCGCAACCAAGTTTGAAGGTTGACATGAGTGGTATTAACCACTTCAGAATTCATCATGAGAATCTGGTATTCAGGGGTACTAGATTGTGAGGGTTGAGGGGCGGCCTGACCTTGAGGGTGTTGGGCAGCCACATATTATTGCTAAGGGAAAGGATCAGTAAATCCAACTGGTTCAACTGGTGTAGTATTTGGAGGAGCCGAAGCCATGGCTAGTTGTCCTCTAGATGTTGCTTGTGCTTCCCACAACTGGAGCATCTGGGGTAAAGGGGGAAAATTGTGAGTATAATGGCCATGGACACCACAACAAGAACAAGGCTTGTTCGTATGAAGAGGAATGTCCTGCTTGGGCTAATTTCCCTGTTGATGGTTGTTAGTGTTTGGCTGGTTCCCTTGGCGTCCTTGATTAACTTACGTGGGTGGTTTTTGGTTTCCTTTCCTCTTTTTCTTGGAATTTGGAGGATCAGTCACGCTCTGCTATGCATAGACCTTAATTGGAGGGGGAGGTGGCTGCTGCAGCTGAGGTTGAGAAGGCATGGGAGGCTAGGGTCCTAATGCTGGAGGGGTTGGAGCACTAGGCTATTGATAAGGATAGAAAGGAGGTTGAGAAAAATTAGGGTAAACAGGTTGAGCAACCGTAGGCCCTGGCATCGGTTGATGCAATGGGGAAAATGTGATTTTCCCTAGATACATGTTGCTAGGAGGGGGATAAGTGCTAGAGGAGTTGGCCCCTCCCTGAGGGAAACCATAACCCATGGGAGGATGATTATATGGATGTGAAAGAGATCTAATGATACTGTCGACGATGTGAGATACCCTTGGTGTGTTTGCACCACCTGGTCTAGGAAAATCTGGTAAAATGTTATAAACATAACCAAATTGGGCGTAGATCAAGTCATATTTCAATGTGATTTGGATACCTTCTTCCTATTTCTGAGGAAAGTGGGATGCGACATCTTTACCAATACATGGAAAAATAATTCTAAGAGACCAATCCATATAGACACGGTCGTCGAATGTAGGAGATCAAAATAAGATCCTCCTTCTATGCCATTCTTGGACATGGTCAGGAAGGCGGTGATATAAGTTTTACAGAATGCAATCAATAATTCGGTACCAGTATTGTATCAGAGAGGTAACTGGATATATGACAGGAAAATTCTTTAGCAAGATTCACAAAGGTGGAATGAGAGGCAGAGGCTTGGTCGACATGCCACTTTGCAACGTCTCCAATGAGCATACAATGGAATAACCAAAGATGGATGGAGTCATCAGTGATAGAATTGGACGAAAACCACATGTGAAAGGAGCAGACATGATTAGTAGGGTCCTCTCCATTGTTTCCTTCAAAATTAGGGATGTTAGAAGGAATCTTAGTTGGCATAATAGGCTAACCTGGATCATGGTGTATAGGGTTGTTAATTAATTGGCTGAAATCGGGGAGGCTTAAACCTGCCATAAAAGGTAGCAAAGGAGTAGTCGGAATGGTTCCGATAGTGGTTCCACTACTAGAAGCTCCAGAGTTAGGTTCGGGGCTACCACCAGCTTGAGGACCAGTACCTACATTGGTGCTAGACATGGTAACAGAATGAGGTAGATAAGAACCAGGTTCAGAATGAGTGTGAGGGCCCGATGGACCAGAATCAGAGTCAGTATGGGACTCGGTAGAGGAATAACTTAGGTTCTATGAGGTGGATTAAGTCTCCCTAACATAAAAAAAGGATTAAGGTCTAGGAGTCTCTAAGATAAGTGCCTTGGGGGCACAATGATGGTAAGACACAGATACCCAAATAAGATCGAAGAGAAATAAATAAAGGCTTAGAGGGGCAGATAAATTAATTATGATGTTTATGTCTTGGCTTGACAGTGTAAACCAAGCTCTCTTTGTTTTAGGTGTGCGTGTGTGCAAGTGGTGAGTTAATTTTAATTAAGACTAGATGGTTGTGTATAAATATAAATAAAAAATGTTGTATAATTATAAATAAAACTGAAATGACAGTAAAATAAACAACTAAAGATACGTAAATTCAACCCAAAAATAAGGGCTCCCAAAATTTTTTTCTAAGAGGCAGGTGAAATTGACTCAAAACACACAAGATGGAAAAAATATCTAAAGTCTAAGGGACAAGGATATAATGACCTAGATCTACTGGAAAGAGGTGCAAAAAAAAACAAGAAAGCAGAGGGAAAACTGTTGCAAAAAGGGAGGCAGCAGGTTAAAACCATAAGGGAAACAAGGGGGACCGTAAAGGAAAGATCAAACAAGACTCAAGAGGGATTTTTAGATGAGATAATAACTAATATAAAGGGATCTGAAAGAAAGATATATTTGACCCTGAACAATGGCTGAAAATGCTGCAAAATCTCAGACTACCTAGTCAGCTAAACCCCTCCTAAAAGGGAGGAAGCGTACTAAAACCCTAAGGGGCCTGCTCCTACTTCAAAGAGAAAAACTGAACATATCTAGGCCTAATATAGGAGGATACAGTGGTTAGATAACCCTGAACAGTGCTTGTGGCAAACCCTGAAAGTTACTGAAAAAATCCCCAAAAAAGTTGCAGCTCACAGGTACTGATCTGCACGCTGCTGAAATTGTAGTTCTGGGCCCAGCAGGGGCGACCTGAGCTTGAACTCATAGATTTTGGGTTGAAAAGTGTGAGCTGTAGTTCTGGGAGTCTCGGGCGGCAAGTTATGGAAAATTTTTCCATCTCTAGTGCGACTAATACCTGTTACTTGTAGAAAACACCCAAAAACACTAAGAAATTAGAATTTTTACCTTTTTTTGGCATAAAAGGTAAAAAAAAACATTAATATGCCAAAAAATAGCTAAATAAAAACCCTAGGTACTAAAGAAGATGGTCACACAGGAATCCGAATAAAACCCTGTGGAGTCGCCAATTGTCAGAATGAATTATTAATGCAAGTGTACGAAAAGAGACCACTTTAGCTGCACATGACAAATAACCCTAATAACAAAGATGGTTGTCTAACTTCTTTAGATATGCAATAGATGGTAAAAAAAAATGCAAAAAAAACCCAGATCTATGCAGTAAATGTTGATATTCAACAAGATGATGAGCTTAGTGAAAAGAGTCGCCTTCACTAAGTGGGCCTGTTGGCTATTTTTAGCACAAATCTATTTTTAGACTATGTCTATTTTTAGACATGTCGATCATATTTCAAAATTTGCAGGATGCTATTTGTGGATGTTTGATCAATTTGGAAAAATAGATGAAATTCTATTTTTATAATATTGGGTGAAGTCTATTTATAGATTGTCAATCTAAAAATAGATGCATGTCGATTATTATTAGCTCTTAATAATAATCAGACTCTAAACAACAACTTATTCTCTTGGAGAACTTCAATTCAGTGCACAAATGTGTCACAACAGCTGATAGAAGGAATTATGCTATTCTTGAGGGTTTACTGGAGCTATTGCATGGAGGACTCAGTTAAAACTCAGGTGGTAGAGTTATGACATAGTTGGAAGAAGTTGTTATGGAGTTGTATTTAGTTTAACTCAGTTAGACTCAGTTGAGCTAGTTGTATCTAGTCTAATTGATTGATACACTAGTGAGAGTGGAGTGAATTAATTCATAAATAATAACTCATTAATAAACTTAACAATACATCAGTTACTTACAGTGCATGGCAGTTTCAGTGGAGACCAGTGGAGAGATAGGAGAAAGGGCAAGATAGACTATATGTTGTGACTATTAGTGATACATTGATTGCATCAAACACACAATGGAGATGCCAATTAGGATTGTGCAGTCAATCCAAGAGTAATTCAAATTCACTCAGATCTATTCTTCAGCAGATATTGCGCTGTGGAGGCAGGCTAGCAGGTGGCATAGATCGGTGCATGGATTCGCAAGATTACGCTTGATTGGTGTATGACGATTGTACTGTACTAAGATCTTGTGATAAGCTTTGTATGTTTGTATGAGATTTTCGTATGATCTCCATGTTACATAATATATATTTGGGGTTTTCAGCTTCAGGCTTTCCTGGTTAAAAACTGTGTTATGTGTGATTGATAATTTTTGTTTATGCTTCACATGAGTGTGCAATTAATTTTTCCGCAAAAGATTACCAAGTGGAATAGATTCAGTATCTTGCATAAAGTTAAATAGTGTGAGATAAGGTGGATCTTGGACATATGCATGCTTAGTGCATATAATTTCTACATGGTATCAGAGTATTGTTGATTGAATATTGCAATTGTGAAGTGAGTTTGTGCTGGTGGACAATTCGAATTTGCTACAAAAGATTCTTGGTACAGAAATCGAGTATACATTGAAATGTCATTCAGCGGGTTGAGATTGGAGTATGCCCTTGATGGGAGCTTGAATTACATAGCCTGGAAGGATAGGATGGAGGCGGTGTTGGAGGATAATGGGCTGAAGGAGTTCATCGATAGCGATGTTGCTAAGCCAGGATCTAAGGATGCTGCATTACTTGATTCATGGAAAAAGAAGATTGCAAAGATGAGGAGGATTCTGTTGGAAGGTATGAAGTACCATATTGTGTCCAGCCTTCATGGGAAAGCCATTCCATTCTTAATGTGGAAGGCTTTGACATATTTTTTCCAAAGAATAAGTGACTAGAGGAAGTTGGCGCTTAAAGACAAGCTCAGAAAAATAAAAATAGAGAAAGGTGACATTATTCCAAAATACCTCACGAAGTTTTTCCACTGCAAGGATGAGATGGGAAGTGTGTGGGTTACTGTTGATGAAGAAGACTTGGTGAGCTTGGCTCTCCTTGGGCTTTCGAAGATTTGGCATAGCTACGAAGACTCTGTCAATGGATGGGAGAAACTGCCAAGATGGGAGCGACTTTGGTCAGATCTTGTGCAGGAGGAGATAAGGCGGGGTACCAGGGATGGATCTTCATCAAAGAATGAAGAAGAAGAAAATTTTTCTTTAGCTGCCAAAGCAAGGAAAGGGAAGGGGAATAAAAATCCTTCTAAATCTAGTGCGAAAAACAAGAAGCAGGACTTGTCCAAAGTGAAGTGTTTTCACTGTCATGAGCATGGACATTTTTCCACTAACTGTCCACAGAAGAAGAAGAATAGGCAGGTTGCTGGATCTACAGCTGGAGAGGCCTTAGCCTCGCAATTTGAGGTATATTTTTCCTTGATCACATGCTTGGTTTCAAGCTGCATGGGATCGGTGTGGTATATTGATAGTGGTGCATCTTTCCATATGACAGGAGACAAAGAGTTGTTTAATGACTTGGAGGAGAAGGACCTCCAGATGCATATAGAGATGGGTGATGATGGTCGGTACAGTACGACTAGCATTGGGACCATTACCTTTGAGAGGGAGTTCGGTAATCCATTCTTGTTGAAGAATGTCATGCATGTTCTAGGTCTGAAGAAGAACTTGGTCTCAGTCGCAATGCTGGAAGACAAGGGTTATGATGTTGTTTTCAGTGAGGGAAAAGCTTTCCTTCGACATAAAACAATGGGTCAAACCAAGAAGATAGGGGTTTGAATTAATAATATCTACAAGCTAGAGGTAGATGGCTGCGCTGCAATGGTGGGCAAAGCAGAAGAAGTGGTGAGCCGCGATGAGGGCGAATTATGGCACAGGAGATTGAGCCATCTTCACCATGGCGCTTTGAAAATTTTGTAGCAAATTTATACTAGAATTCCCAAGGTTTCTCTTGCGCAGTCAGATCAATGCAAAGGATGTACAATGGGTAAGTTTGTGAAGACCACCTTTCATGAGAAGGAGAACTGTGCTTCGGTGATCCTGGAGAGAATTCACAGAGACGTGTGTGGACCATTCTCGGTTGCTTCAACAACGAAACACAGGTATTATGTGATATTTGTTGACGACTTTTCTCATAGATGCTGGATCTTCTTCATGCAGAAGAATAGTAAAATGTTCTCAAAGTTCTGTGAGTTCAAGGCATTGGTGGAGAAGGAGTCGGGGAAGCAGGTGAAAGATCTACGGAGCGATATTGGTGGTGAATACATCTCTGGAGAATTCAAAGACTTCTGTAGCAAAGAAGGAATTTGAAGAGAACTCATAGTGCCTCATAACCCACAACAGAATGGGGTCACGGAGAGAAAGAATAGAACGATCGTGGGTGCTGCACGAGCGATGCTGCATGACCAGGGCCTACCGATGCACTTGTGGGCGGAAACATGCAACACTGCGGTCTATGTGAAAAACCATTGTTCTCATAGAGTACTTGGCATGAGTACACCCGAGGAAGCTTTTACTAGTAAGACGCCTGATATTTCTCATATGAAGATTTTTGGCTCACCTATTTACATTCATGTGACAAAGGATGCCAGGAAGAAGTTGGAGCCGACTGCAGAAGTTAGGATATTTGTGGGGTACACAAAAACACCCCATAAATATCGTGTGTATTTTCCAAATATTCAGATGACTATTATGTGATGGGATATAAAATTCAATGAGGTGAAAGCCATGCAGTTGTCGCTTGAGAGGGAGCTACACTTGCATGTGGAGGAGGAACTTATTGTTCCCAAAGATGAACCTCTAGATGTGGATCAACCATAGGAGGAGATTCATGGAGTGGAGGAGTCCACTCATGCAGAACCAAACATCAAACAAGGTAGGAAGCGTACCATAAAAGCTGAGAGACTGAAGGTGGATGCGGCACAGAATGTAGGAGTTCCTACATCACAGCGTAGACAGAGACAATCACCTGACCGATATACTGGATACATGGCTCTTATGAGAAGTGTATTGTGACAGAGCCATCTTCTTTTGAAGAAGCAGTGCAGGAGCCCACATGGGTAGATGCCATGGTGGAGGAGTATGATTCCATTGTCAGAAACAGTGTTTGGGAGATTGTTCCAAGGCCGGTGGGAAAATCAGTTGTAGGATCAAGATGGATCTATAAGGTAAAGCAAGCTGCTGATGGGAGCGTCGAGAAGTATAAGGCAAGATTTGTTGCCCGGGGCTTCTCACAGATTGAGAGGATCGACTATGAAGAAACCTTTGCACCTGTCGCACGGTATTATTCCATACGGACCATCCCTGCTCTCTCAGTACAGATGGGTTGGCACATTCATCAGATGGATGTGAAGACTGTGTTCCTTAATGGGATCATTGAGGAAGAGGTGTACATTGAGTAGCCTGAAGGATTTTAGATCTTTAGTAGTTAATCGCATGTTTGTAGACTCAAAAGAGCATTGTATGGGCTGAAACAAGAACCCCGTGCTTGGTACACTCAGATCGACAGCTATTTCACTGGACTTGGCTTCACCAAGAGTGAGGCGGATGCAAAAATATACCAGAATGTGGTTGAGGGTAAGCTTTTGATTATTGTACTTTATGTTGATGATTTGATACTAACAGGTGATAAGAAGTTGATACACTCATGCAAGGCTGATATTGCAAAGGAGTTTGAGATGAAGGATTTAGGCCTCCTTCATTATTTCCTTGGATTGGAAATATGGCAGCGGGAAGGTGAACTGACGTGTCTCGAGCACGGTAAGAGATACGGAGAAGTTTCTGTGCAAAACCCCAAGCCTATTGACACTCTCTTCCGGAAATTGGAAGAAAGAGGATGCCACATCGTAAAAGGGTAGTGGATGTGCTTTGTTTATCCTTCGATTGGTGGGTTCGCTCCTGTTGGCCAATACAAAATAGGACATATACTACTAACGGTGGTTAAATTTCACAAGCGATGGTTAAGCCTACCAAGATCTTTTGGAAAGAGGACAAGCATGTCCTGAGATATCTCAGGGGCACATCTAAGTATGGTTTATCGTACAGATAGATGGATGAGGTGAAGTTGCATGGCTTCACAGATGCAGATTGGGCAGGAAGCCCAACAGACAGAAAGAGCACATCAGGGGGGGTTTTCAGCATCAAATATATGACAGTTTCTTGGTACAGTAGGAAACAAAGATCCGTGGCACTCAGTTCAACGGAAGTAGAATACATGGCAGCAAGTTTAGCTGCATGTGAGGCTATCTGGATGAGGAAGATTCCGGTTGGTTTGTTTGGTTCACATTTAGATCCCACCATGATTCATTGTGATAATTAGAGTTGCATTAAACTCTTAGTTAATCCTGTGTTTCATGATAGATCTAAACATATTAATATCTGGTATCATCATATCAGAGATTGTGTGCAACATAAGATCATGTTGCTTTAGTACATTCCCATGGAGGATCAGGATGCAGATATTCTGACGAAGGCACTCACCACGAGCAAATTCGAATACCATAGAGGCAAGATCGAGGTGAAGGATAATCCATATCTTGTTGAGAGGGAGTGTTGAGATTCAACAAGATGATGAGCTTAGTGAAAAGAGTCGCCTTCACTAAGTGGGCCCACAGGCTATTTTTGGCGCAAGTCTATTTTTAGACATGTCGATCATATTTCAGAAGTTGCAGGATGCTATTTGTGGATGGTTGATCAAGTTGGAAAAATATATGAAATTCTATTTTTAGAATATTGGGCGAAGTCTATTTATAGATCGTCAATCTAAAAATAGATGCATATCGATTATTATTAGCTCCTAATAATAATCAGACTCTAAACAACAACTTATTATCTTGGACCACTTCAGTTCAATGCACAGATGTGGCATGCAGCTGACAGAAGGAATTACGCTATTCCTGAGGGTTTACTGGAGCTATTGCATGGAGGACTTAGTTACAACTCAAGTGGCAGAGTTATGACACAATTGGAAGAAGTAGTTATGGAGTTGTATTTAGTTTAACTCAGTTAGACTCAGTTGAGCTAGTTGTGTCTAGTATAATTGATTGATACACTAGTGAGAGTGGAGTGAATTAATTAGTTAATTAATTCATAAATTATAACTCATTAATCAACTGAACAACACATCAGTTAACTATAGTGCATGGCAGTTTCAGTGGAGACCAGTGGAGAGATAGGTGAAAGGGAAAGATAGAATATCTGTTGTGAATATTAGTGATGCATTGATTGCATCAAACACATAGTGGAGATGCCAATGAGGATTGTTCAAATTCATTCAGAGCTATTATTCAGTATAGCTTACGCAGTGGAGGTAGGCTAGCAGATGGCATATATCGGTGCATGGATTTGCAAGATTGGGCCTGATTAGTGTATGACGATTGTACTGTACTAAGAGTTTGTGATAATATTTGTATGTTTGTATGAGATTTTCATATGATATCCATGTTACATAATATATATTTGGGGTTTTCAGCTTCAGGCTTTCCCGGTTAAAAACTGTGTTCTGTGCGATTAACAATTTTTGTTTATGCTTCACATGTGTGTGCAATTAATTTTCCGCAAAAGATTAACAAGTGGAATAGATTTAGTATCTTGCATAAATTTAAATAGTGTGAGATCAGGTGGATCTTGGACATATGCATACTTAGTGCATATAATTTCTACAGTAAAAGAAGCTAAACAGTAAAATGAAATAAGAGTTTCTCCAAATATCCAATGGACAATACACGATTTATAAAGAATTTTTATATTATGTTAACACACGGGAAGGGAACAAAGAATGATGTTACTATTCCCCCTCATTGGGATGGGTTCTTGGTTGTCCTCAACTCTTCCATTTCAAAGTTTCTCTCTCTCAATGGTGTAGAAAACCTAAGACGTGTTGAACTGAAAGGGAGCTCAATAAGCAATAAAAAATAAAAGTAATCAAAGTATGACAATGATAAGAGGATAAAATTCCAACCATGATAAAAGGATCAAAGGTAAATAATGAATGGAAAACCCTCCTATTTATAACAAAATATTGAGTTATCCTTGATAATGGTGCATAGTAAAATATTATTAACCAAGATTTAGATCTAACTGCTTGGAATATTTTATTTTGTTGGAGGGAAAAGGAATTTAAATTGGTTAAATCCCTTTATCTAGAGATAATAAACAAATAAATGATTTATTTATCATTTCAAGGAAGGGGTTAATGAATAATTTAACAAATAATGATTTATTTTATTATTCTGAAATGATTTAGTCAAATATAACAAGGAATATTGATCAAATAATGATTTATCTAATTATTTCTCATTAATTGGGTTAAATATGACCACGGATATTCTTTAAACAATGGGTTAATTAATTATTCCGAGAGGAAAACCACATAAATAAGGATTTATTTAATTATTCCTCATGGGGTTTCCTGTTTGAACCAGAAATAACTTAATAAAATATGGTTTATTAAATTATTTCTTATAGTGAGAGCAATTTTACTATGGTAAAATTGGTCTTACATGGTATACTTCGATCCATCTAATTGTAAATGGTTATATGACCAAAAATTGATGTAATAATATCGTCTTAGTATTAAAAACATATATAGTCGTCAATTTCATTAAATTAGTGCATTAGGAGGGTAGAAATGATTTCAAAGTTGTTAAACCAAAAAGCATAAATACATTATGTTAAAAAATAGTAAAGAATCAATATATCTTGATTTAACTCTAAAAAAATGTTAATTTCTTTTCAAATCAATAAATCATAGATGGATATTGCTTCAAGTTCCTCTTCATATTCATATTATATATTATTTATAATAAATTAATTGACATTTACAACCATGATCAAGAAAACTCATATAGCTTTGTCATATATATATATATATATACATATATATATATATACATATATATATATATATATATATATATATATATATATATATATATACCATTCTTAATACATTATCATAAATTATATTCTTTTAAACTAGTATAGAACCATCTTAACACAGATCCATCAGCCACTTAGAGGATCAAATCTCTTGAATTGAAAATCTTTCCTCGAGTTTGCACCTTGAGAGATTTTATCCCTCTTGACACTTGAGAGCTCCAAGGTTAAGATGGATCCATGTTGGTAGATAAATAAAATAAATCCTACTTTTATACTCTTAATATCATATTTCTTAAATTCATCTATACAAAATTAACAATCTAGATAAAAATTGTCCCTCTAATACCTTTGAAAAGGATATCCATAGTTCATGGAATGAAGCTAACCCTCCTACTAGGAAATCTAATTTTAGAATTGCAACTAACCAAATGATTATTTTAAGGAATGATTCCAATCCTAATCCTTTATGGCTAGATGAGGACCTTGTTTTAACTAGTAGATATTGATGTAGGATAATATCTTCAAATCAACAAGACCTAGAAAGTCTTACCAAATTTATTAAAGGGAGTGAGTTTCCTTAATTTAATTCATTGTAATTAAAGTTAGAGATTTTATTTTTTCCAAATGAAATAAGTGTTGTATAACCAGCTCCAAAAATAGAAGAAAAGATATATTGACGCCTTAGAAATAAGCCACTTCGAAGGGGCAACCTCCAATACATTACATAAATGAACAATTCTTGGATGATACAATTTACAAAACCTCCTTTCTATATATAGGAGTCCATGTGGCCATAATGTAATCCTAGTGGGCCACAATGTAATCCTAGCCGACCTAACAATAATAATTTAAGGGCATAGTAATAACAAAATGGGGGTTACAAGGGTACAATTATAACAATAAAAATTTACACTAATAACAATAAGGGACTATACTAGTAATATAGTGACTAACACTGCCCCACTCCTCCAAAAGTATTTGTCCTCAACGTGTGAGTAGCCTACAGAGTCACCACCATATAAACTGCGCATCTCCCATGTAGAATCTTCAGTGGGTAAGTTCTTCCACTTGATGAGATACTCCAAAATTCATCGATTCCGTAGTTGTCAAGTTCTTGTTTCCGTGACTTCTTCAGGTTCCAATATGATTTTTCCTTCCTCATCAAGTTCTGGAAATATTGTTTGAACTTGAAGATTTTCACCTATAACTTTATTTAAGCATGAAACATGGAAAAGTGGATGCACTCGTGAAGAAGCAAGAAGCTCCAATTTGTATGCCATAGTACCAATATTTTGCAACACCTTGTAAGGACCATAGTACTTTGGCGATAATTTATTATCCTTCTTATCTTGCTTGAGGGACATTTGTTTGTATGGTTGTAGCGGTAAAAATACACAATCTCCTACATCAAAACTTCTCTCGTTGCGATGTTGATCTACCTGTTGTTTCATTCGGTTTTGTGCACCATTTGCACCAAATTAAGTTATCCTTTAAGGTTGAAACTTCTTCTTTGATGCTCGATGTGATCTTGTGTGAATCAAATGAATAGCATGATCATGATCACGAATAGGCAGGAGTCCTTTGGGAGTTTTAAACACCTTGGAATGATTGTCCAAGACTTGTTGGATATCTGTAGAAATAGATGATTTTGATGTTGGAACTTCTAGTGAGCATAATTGTGCAATTACACCCCGTTTCTATTTCTTTAGAAGCTTTGTCATGACATTAGAGCTTATTATCTTTCCCGGCTTCCCTGCAATACCCCATAATTCGACTTCCTTTCCTTCTGAAAAAAATTTCAAGAAAAGTTCTTGAAAATTAAAAGCTACCGTCCCCAAAGATTGTAACCATTGTACTCCTAGTCCAACATCAACACCTTCCATAGGAATGGAAAGCATTGGACTAGTCAGCCATGTTCCCCATGGTTAGCTTGATATTATGGCATTTTCTAGATCAATTCCTGGTTCCTCCTTTCATCCTACTTTGACATTAAAATGCTGTGTATAAGGTAATTCAATTCCTTGGCTACCTTACAATGAATAAAATTATGGGTGCTACCTGAATCAATCAACACTATTACCTTTTTATTCTTGATATGTCCTTCTATCTTGAGAGTTTGAGGAGCGGTAATTCCTACCAATGCATTACACGATATGGTCAGACTCATTTCTTCCTCTTCTAGGTTTGGTTCCTCGTGTATATCCTCTTCTTGTTCATTTTCTTCTTTCTCTTCACAGTCTATGTAAAATAATTTCTTCTCAGCCAACTTATGACCTTTAGTGTATTTTCTATCACAATTTTAGCAATGCCCTTTTGCTTTTTTTCTTCCAATTGTTATGGTGTCAACCTTGTGTAGATTTTTTAATCTGAGCATATGTACTTATTATTTATAGAATTGAGCTTAGATTGAGCTTCCACATGTGCCATTATTTTTCATTCAACTTTCTTCTCGCTGAATGCCTTCTCCAATGAATACGGTTCCAACACTGAACTTCAAGTTGGATATTATCCTTTAAAGTGCTGAAGAAGATGGAGTCCTGTGTTCATGCGGAATATCGATTCCCCATATGTTCAATTTTTTGAAGTCCTCAATGTGCTACCCCACTAAACCCTTTTGTTTGAGATTTATTAATTGGCTAAAGAAGGTGTTGCTATTTAACATCCTCACCTTCATATATCATTTCTCGTAAAAATTGACCAAGTGACAATTTTTATAGGAGCAAAGGCATCGATACCATACAAATGTATTTTGTTGTAAATGTAAAGTAGCAATGCGTACCTTTTGTGTGTTTTGCACATTATGGAGATCAAAATATTGCTCCATCTGTAGTATCCATGTTACAGGATCCTTTCCATCAAACTTCCTCATATCCATTTTTGGAATATGGTGGTTCTTCCCGCCAACATTAGAGTTTCGAAATCACGATTGACATTAATTTTTTTCTCATCATGAGGTTCTTCTACTATATTTTCACCATTAGGAAACATTTCTTGTATCAACTTTGTCAAACCTTCGATATCTGCTTTTAGATCATTCTTCATGTTTTCCATGTTGTCTTTCATGTCATCCATCTTAGCTTCCATGCCATCTTCCATGCCATCCATCTTAGCTTCCACACCTTTCTTCAAACCGTCCATCTTCGCGTCCACGCCTTTCTTCAAAACTTCCATTTCATTTTTTGTTGCACTATCTCTTGTAATTTTGATAGATCATGTTGCAATTATTCATCTTCATGAGTCATAGTAGAGCCTTCTAAAGGCTTAATGGGTGTTGAATTATTTTTACGAGGCATATTTTAGAACCCAATACTGATATATATTCTACAATATGCCCTTGGAATCAATTCAAATTGATTCTTCAAACAAGACTTATGCAATTCGGAAAAAAAATACACACCTTTTTCTTGCTTTTGAAGAGCTCGATATTGAAATTGGATTATCTCTGTGAATTTAACCTTATATATTTTAGTTTCGATGCGGAGTGTGGCCCTACGAATTCTTTGAATGCCACGGGTCTTACGATTTGGATTCTCGAAAAATTTGCCTACGATCTCCCACAATGACCTAATTATCGTTTGGTTGGTTTGGTTCAGTACAACGAAACTTGTACAACTTTCCGCATATCCTGGCACCGTCCTTGACTCGCAATCGATGGCCAAGAAGCTACGGTCCGTGTACAAAGACCAAGTTTTGTCACTCAAACCGATGCTCGGAGGAATTGCAGATATTTTCCATTTCCAGTCCACTCTTTGAGATGAAATTCAGGAGCCTGAAAAAACCCTAACTTCCATAGATCATATCTCCGAAAATATTGCGAAACAAGATCTGAAATATTTTGATGATGTTCCACTGCGGAATTTATGACATCACACCCTAAAAATTTCAGCTTCTGAAACTTCGTAGAAAACAATTTATAGCAAAAATTCCATGATGACCTGTTTGGAGCAGCGAAACCCTAGAATCCAAAGCTCTGATACCAAATGTTGTGTAACCAGCTCCAAAAATAGAAGAAAAGAAATATCAACGCCTTATAAATAAGCCACTTCGAAGGGGAAACCTCCAATACATTACATAAATGAACAATTCTTGGATGATTCAATTTACAAAACCTCCTTTCTATATATAGGAGTCTATGTGGCCATAATGTAATCCTAGCCGACCTAACAATAATAATTTAAGGGCACAATAATAACAAAATGGGTGTTACAAGGGTACAATAATAACAATAAGGGGGTTACACTAATAACAATAAGGGACTATACTAGTAATATAGGGACCTAACAATAAGGAATAATTATATAAATGAGGGTTATTTCCTCATTGATGCGTAATGCACTATTTGAATTAATTTGTTGAAGGAGTTAGAGATTTTAGGCCTAGATTAGATATTTTCCATACATGGATTATTTGAACCATCTTTATTGGATCTCAACAAACCACCCTTATTGTATATAATTAATCTTTATGAATATTAGAGGATAGAGAGGTATATAAAATTGAGTAAGTCAGGAAGTTTGAGTAGATCCAAAAGGATTTAATGGGCCTTTAATGTGAAATCTAGAAAAACTAGGTTTGATATGGTGGAAAAGAGGAATTCTAGGATTAATTCTTGCACAAAGTAAGTTCTAATAAAAATATTTTGTGACCAATTCTCATATCTAAGTATTTTTTTTTATCCTTATGTAAATCATCAAAGGTTTGAATTAGATTTGGAATGAGCTTGTTGATTTTGTTGAATGAGGAATAAATTGACCAATGTGATTGCCAAGTTCTTCATTATTGTAGGAAGAATTAATTTATCGAGTGATAAAATGAGATTGAATCCTTTCCATAAATGGAAAAGGAAACAACATTATGTAAATTTGAATTATTTAAGGTTCTGTACAAGGTTCCAATTTGGGGGTTTATATATAGTCAATCCACCTATTGACAAAGCTTTTCATAAATGTTTCATGTACAGGCTATACAACATGTGTCAATTGATAGGAACAAGAATTTACCTATCGCACATTTGTTAGTCTAGTAGTTTAGTATTATGGTAGTTTATTACTATGTTATTTGGGTGTGGAAGTATCGAGTGTGGATCCAACTACAAGTTTCAGATAAGATTTCATATTTTGGAATTCATGCCAAAAGTTATCTAGATCGAATAAAGGTATTTGGATCTATCGTCAACAAAAGATATATCTATATCTAAGGGTGTATTCAAATCAAAAGAGTATCTAGATTGATAAATATATCTGGATTCCTAAAATAGGGAAAGCATAGGGACCATCCAGGTCCCCGGAATGAGGCATTAGTGGAAATATATCTGGGTTTAAAAGGTATCTATGTAAATGGTGTTAATGATTTTAAGAACCATATGGATTATAGATTGCACAAAAGGTTTACCGTACCACCTTTTGGAAAAGTTCCCAGTCATAGCACTAGATATTTGGATGACATATGCTAAGTCCATGGTGCTCAGGGCATAGAAAATTAGTGATTTTGAAATTGTTTGCAATATTAACCATGATTGTATTAGGGGAGTTTGAAAAATGGTTGATGTTGTTATTTAAAATTTAAACCATGATCCATAGTATTAATTTAAGGGATTTATAGGTGATACCACACACATGAGATCGAATCATGATCAAGGGGGTTTGATCAAATTATGTTTTGGCCACTATGTATATGTGGAAAGTGGATGCATTGTCATCATTTAGAGCATCAAAGTAGGATATTTTTTCTCATTTGAATGTTTATAGGGATTTGAAATTATTGTAGCAACACTAGAGAAAAAGTGTTGCCAAATCTAATGGTGGATCAACATGAGAATATAAAAGAAGAATACAAGGTAGGAGATCAATGTAGGAATGCTTCCAAATTTGGAGAAATTGTTAGAGTTTAAAAAAATAAACTAGAGGATTATCAGGAAGATATTGAAAGGAGGCGTGCAAGGCACATAACCTACATATATTGATGTAACAAATTTATTTTATTTTATAATGAATCTATTTATATGATTTAGAACTGATGAGAAGGGAGTTGTCTCTGCAAGAATGGGGGTTTAGATAAGGAAACAAAGCATAGAGGATCTTGTGCAAAGGAAATCTAGGATATAGTAAAATTCTTGCAGATTGAAGATAATTCAATCCAAGGAGGAAAGATGGATATAATTGTTAATGACAATTTCAAGGAAAAGTTGACGAGCATAATATCAATAAGAATATTGTGAGACTTTGAAGTAAAGAGCTCAAAACTTCTTGGAATTGTATATCTAATGAGATCTGACAAGGAACATGATATTTATATTTTCAAATTTATTTAGGAAGATAAATTGTCTATTGCGTGTAGTAATGAAGAGAGAAGAAATAAATGTGCCAGATAATATTGCAGTAAAATAATTTTTAACAACTTCCAACTAAGGTTGGGTAGAATTTGTTGAGACAATTATAGAAGTTGTTATTATTGATAAAATTTTCAGGAGAAGTAAGTAGAATGCAGACACTTAGAAGAGAAGATGAAGATGAAGAGGTTCTAGAGGAGGCAACCAAGGGTACTGGAAAAACAAGTTCATAGGAGAGAATTTTGGTGAGGTATTGTGTACCAAGGTAAAAAATGCTTGTTACCAGAGAGGTTTTTTTGCATATAACAATTATACATGGAAAATCTCATCGATAAAGAGTTGAATATGATTAAATACAATAATGCAAAAATCCCATGAGAAAGCCACAACATGATGCAAGAAGATGCTAGAGAAATTGACAGAAGAAAGAAGCAGATGATTGGAGAGGAACTTGACATAGAATTTGTTGAGTTAAAGGAAAGGCTCACTGTAATCATGAAGTTTCTATGAGAGAGTGATAATGAAGACCAAAGATGTGGATGGAGAATGAAAAAGCAGCTTACATGGCTTGTTAAGGAATTATTTGCAACAAAGTTGAAGAATTTGGGGCATAGGTTGAGTACTTGGTTGAAGGAAGAAGGACTCATAGTAGAAAATTATGAAATGATAAATCACTATTGTGAACCAGAGAAAGGATAATTCCATGGAGAGAATGATAATAAATATTTTTATGAGAGAATTAATGAGATTCTCATGGATTGTTTTGAAAGTTATAGTCAAAATAAGGATGTGATATAGACATCAAAAGAGGCTAAATAGCCTCATTATTTTGAAACTGATAATTTGTGTATGAGTGTAAGTTTTTCAGATATTGAAGATGATGGAAAGTCATTATAAACTATCACAAGAAGAGAGTAAGATAAAATAAATATTTTTCAAAGCCAATTAGAAGGAAAAAATAATAAAACTGTCATAGAAATGGAAGAGGTGGCATTGTCTCATGAAGGCAACTAAAGGGAGACCTATACACAATCAAAGGCTAGAGTTATTGAAAGGTAAGTAAACATGGTAAAATTGAATTGTCAAGGAAAAAATAAGGAGGAAAAAAAAGATGAAGAACAACATTCAGGTGTGATGCTGATAGAATTTGATGAAGAGATTATGTTATTCAAAAATTTGTTGAGAAAATACGAGTTTAAAGAATATTTTACAGTCAATGCTAAGCAATATTTAGGACTACTTGACAAAGTAGAGATGTTTAAAGCATCTATGGAAACCGAGGAGTATTTTCAAGTTGATTATGTGTGTATATGTATGAAGAGAGTGAAGAAAAAAGAAGAAGAGAAAAAAATTCTTCAGGGGAAGAGATTTTATTTCATTCCAAGAAAGAGGCTGGTGACACGAGAAAGAAGATTCCAACATGTGGAATGAGGCATGACAACCTTATACAAGGAAATACAAAACTTGGTGAATGAATTGAAGATTTATAATAATTTATAGTCAAACCAAGGATTGAAGAGAATTAGACAAGGATCACAGATAGGAAGCATGAATAGGGGGAGGTGCATGAATCATCTAATGATTATGAAAATTTTGAAATTAATCATTTCTATGGATATGGGTATGCCATTAATTTGAAGTTAATAAAAAAAAATATAAATATGATGAATGGGATTAGGGGATAGCCGTATAATTTATTGAATAATGAGGGAAAACATGAAGAATATTCACAACAAATAAGTGCAAAGCAAGAATTTGTATTGCGAGACAATAATGAGGAAAGAAATAAATTTAACCAGCAAGTTGGAAAATATGGACCAAAATTTAAAAGAACAACTAATGCATAGAATGGGACAACAAACTACACATTTGGAGTAAACAAAATGAAGATAAAAAAAAATATTATATTTTTTATTCATGATGATTCTTAGTAGTCAACTAAAAAAAGTAGTTTCTATAATGAATTTATTTTGTGCGTGGATGCAAGTAAAAGAAAACGTTTTGGATATGAAAGTCAATATTTTGTAGAGCATCGATGGAAAAGGTAATAAAGTTCCTTAAGCATATTTGGAATGATGTATGGTGATGAAGTTCTGTAAGTAGTTTTAATAGCATGTATCAACAAATGGGTAAGTTGGACATTGGAATTAATGAATTATGGATGCTAAAGGATAAATGGGTTAAGAAGATCTACAATGAAGTAAAGTGAACAATCAACAACAAAATATAGTTGACTACACAAGTTTACATTAGCACAGCAAGCAGATAACTACAAAATGAAGTATGGAATATTGGAAAGTGGAGAACAACAACAACAAAATCAACACCAAGCATAAGTGAAGAAGACACAATTAATGAGAAAGTTCAACTTAAAAACACATTTTGTTGAAAATGTTTATGGTAGAAAATAAATTGAACAACAACAAACAAAGTTTGGGCTCTAGGAGGATGAGAAAATGCGGTAGATGCACCTACAATTGAGAAATGTCAAACACAAAAATGGAAGCTACAACTAGTTGAAATATAACAAAAGTAGTTGAAGACTCATGAATAAGAGTCCATGAATTGTTTTACCCTAGGATTCTAATGCAGTACAATCTCTTCAAGTCAATAAGAAGTAGAAGGTCTTACCACATTTAACTAAAGGGAGTGGGTTCGCTTCATTTAATTAAATGTAATTAAAGTTATGGATTTGATCTTCCAAATGAAATATGGATTCATTGGAAATGAGGGATTATTTCCTATCTCACATGTGATTCACTATTTGAGATAATTTGTTGGAGTTAGAGATTTTAGGCCTAGATTGGATATTTTCCATGTATGGATGATTTGATCCATCTTCAGTGGATATCGACAAAAATCCTTGATCTATATAATTAATATTTATGAATATGAGAGGAGAGAGAGGTATATTGAACTAAGTAATATAAGAATGTTGATTAGACTTGAAAGGCTATAATGGGACTTTAAAGTAAAATCTAGCTAGATTAGGGTCAATATGGTGGACAAGAGGAATTTTTGGAGGAATTCATGTATAGAGTGAGGTTTAAAAAAGAGATTTTGTGTCCAATTATAATATCTGAGAAGTATTTTTGTCCCTATGTAAATCATATAAGGTTTAAATTAGATTTGGAATGAATCTATTCATTTACTTGAATGATGAATAGATCAACCAATGTGATTGTTGCATTATTCATTATTTCGGGAATAATTAATTTTTGTGGAGTGTTCAAATGAGACTGAATTATTTCCACACAAAGAAAAAGAAGCGTTATGGTGATTTGAATCAATCAAGCTGATGTAGAGGGTTCCACTTTTTGGGTTTATGCATCGTAAATTTTCCTATTGATAGAGGTATTTCTAAAGGTTCCAAAGCATGCATGAGTTGATGTGAAAAAGAATCTATCTGTCCCACATTAGTTTGTCTGATATTCTAGTGGTTTGGTAGTTTAATATTCTAGTAGTCCGGTTGTCCAGTAGTCAAGGTATCTGAGTGTGGAAGTGTCGAACTTGGACCCCACTGCAACATCTGGATAAGATTTCATATTTTAGAATTCATGCGAAAAGTTACCGGGATTGAAACAAATTTACTTGGATCTATCACAAGCGAAAGAGATATCCGAATATAAAGAAGCATCTAGATCAAAAGAGTATATATATTGATAAATATATCCAAATTCATATAGAGATAAAGTATAAGGATCAATCATATCATCCAAATCCCTAGATTGAAACTAATGGAAAGATATGTGGGTTGAAAAGGTATCAAGGTAAATAGTGATAATGAATTTAAGAACCATTTATATTCCCGAATTTGCAAGAAGTTGACCTTAGAACCTTTTGGTAAAGTGCCTAGTCATAGCACTAGGTCTTGTGCACTCTATATATTAAGCCCTTGGTGCTCATAGGCTTAGAAATTTGGGAATCAAAAAATTATTTGCAATATTAACTATGATTTTATTGGGGCATTTTGAAAAGTGTTGATGGCATTGTTTAAATTTTAAACCTTGATCCATAGTCTTGATTTAAGATATCTCTAATGAACCCACACACATGAGATTGAAGCATGATAAAGGGGATATACAATGAACCCACACACATGAGATTGAAGCATGATAAAGGGGTTTTGATTGAATTCATTTTGGGCCACCATGTATATGTGAAAAGTTGATGCATTAGCATCCTATATGAAAGAAACTTTGAATACCTAGCCAAGAATTTGTTTGGTATTGAGCTAGTTAATTTTTTTAGTTGTTAAGACCCAATAATTCACAATTATGTGATGAAGTGGCTAAACTCCAACCTGATGACTTGTATTCATGGGCTTGAAAATAGTTTCATGGATTATGTGATATTTAATATTCCTATTCCCAACCAAATAAATATTTTTTACCTCCATGAACCTGACTTAGATCATATACCTTTAAACCTAACTCTAAACTTTGTCATGCACAAAAGCCCCATGGAAGAAAAATTTGATAAACAAGGGAACATAATTTTTTTACAAAAGTAAGGTTGATTTTTCATTAAAGGATTTAAATTGTGATTTAAATATCCTAGCTTATAAGGAAAACATCAACAACCTCTATAATAACTTTACAACAATTATTTTTTCTTCCATTAACCGTAGTTCTCCGTTGAGGTGTCATGTAAAAAGTATAATATAATTACCAACTTTTGGTATGATAACAAATGTAATTTTTTTTGGAAATTCATCAAGAATAATTCTAATGAATCCTTAAAAGTTGGTAACATAAATACATACAAAGCCCTTATTAAAAGGAATAAAAGGTACTATATTGATAGAAAACATGAATGGTTTTTGCGGCTACCGAAACTTGATCCTAGGAATTTCTTAAGGAAAAAAATAATTCATAAAACTAAAGAAAATAATATGATTACCTTAAAGGATTGAAATTCCTACCTTAAAATAATTTATGAATCTATTAACGTCATGGATAACGTTAACACTGGAAAATCGTACAATCAGAAGACGAAATTAATTAATGTCAAGCAGAAGGATTTACAGGGCTGAAAGACATTAGATAATTTGGAAAGTATTTAAAAATCTCTAAGGTCTGAGGAAAAATCAAATTTGAGCAAGTCATAAATTATTTTGTGCACATAATCCTTCATGAAGAGCGCCTTTGCGCGCCTTATGACCTCAAATGCGTGCAATCCTGGGAGTGGCGAAAGTCACTTTCTAGGACCACAAAAAGCACACTCCAGGATAGTGATTCCTCACTTGAAGTCGCCTAAGGACAGCCACCAAAGCCTCCTTAGACATCAAGTGAGCACACAAAGGAATAATCCCCCTCTCTTGGGTCACCATCCACAATGTACCAAGAGAGGGAAGGAGGATTTGAATTCTCCTATATAAGGCCACCATGAGATGAAGAATTGTAGAACACATTGTTATGCTAGCCAGAATTTCCCAAGAAATACCAACATTGTGTGATCTGGAGCTGAAGATAGAGGGGAATCAATTGTTCGCCATCTAACAAGTTTAGTCCACCACAATAGAGAGAGGGAGACTTTGCACCGAAGCAAGCCTGGAAGTAAAAACATCCTTGCATCCCATGTTCTAGGGGCCCTTTGGCAAGAGGGTTAATGTTTCATCCTCATTTCCTACCAGCACTCAATAAGAGGGGTCGAAGAGCCACTGTTTGGATTATTTCAGTTATTTGACTCTATTGAAAACTTTTGTTTATTTTTTTTAGTTTTAGTTTAGTTATATTTTATATATGCATGCTATTTCTATATCTAGTATGTTTATGGTTCTAGCTTGTTCCACTAACTTGCTTGACTCCACTTCTTTTTCTGCCTGTAACCAATAACTTAAGTGGGTAAAACACACCCCTTAAGTTGGTGTGATTTTGTACATACGCACACAAAACACACTAAAATAGGATTGTTGACTCCTCTAACGTTTATTACCAAGTTTATGTGGTTGTGCTTTTTTTGCAGAGACCCCTGTCTGTGTTGTGGAGTGGAGTTGAATTTCCGCATTTTTCTTTTGCAGTCCCTAGTTCGTCCCAAGCGACATACTGACGCAAAAGAGCTCCAAAAATTACTTTTTCAGGAATTTTTTCACTTTTCCCTCCCACAGATGCGCCCAGGGCATGCGTTTAGAGCTGACCCGCACGCAAACATCATGCCTATTTCAGCCTTTTGTGCACAAAAGAAAGAAAAAGAAATTTCTCCCAAATTTCTATCTTTTCCTGCTTGTAAAGTTCTTGGCAACCCATAATACATCCGTTTAGCAATTAGCCGAGGCACTCTGCAATTTTCTCAAAGCCTACTCTTTGGCTTTTGTAGGCTTAGTGTTAGTTTTATTTCGGGTTAGATTTTTTCAAAAGTTCATACGCTTATGTAGGGGGGGGGAAATAACTTGCATTCCAAAAGAATTTTATGTTTTGCAAATTTAGGTACCAACACACCTAGATAAGTAGCCAAAGTAAGTGGCCCAAGTCCACGCATGCTTAGCTAGTTTCTTTTTTCTAGTGTAAAAGCTATTAGTTTAGTTCAATTTTTGCACTAGGATTTCGGGACTAGGATTGAATTGTCAATAGAAGAGCAAGTAATCTCTGCTACCTTTTCACCCTCCGGTGATCCTAGGTAAGCAAATGAACACTATCTATTCACAACTTGCCATCTCCCTTTAGATAATCACATATATTAACTAGGAAAAATAGAAATTGGCCCATATCCGCACATGTTTTTATTTTGAGCAAGGAACAATACAACATAGTCTAAATAGGGGATTTTGAAAAGGATCATCGCATATCCACATGTTCAAACTATGTGCTTTTCCACTTTGTGTTCACACACATTCACCCACCAAGTGAAGCAAAGACACCTAAAACTAAATTAACCAAACTCATTAAATTCTCCCCATAGGGGCCACAAAATAATTTATAGCTTAAGTTAGGATCAAGGGGGTAGGCATCCTATAAGCCGCCTTGATCATTCTTCATCCTGAAACATAGAAGTTGACTATTTAGGGAGCTTCAAATCCACCTATCAACTGACAAAAAAGAAAATTCGAGCGTGGCAGAGACCCGTTTCAGAGGGGGTTAGGCTTAGGCGTAGTGTGTGCGGTATTATTTGGGGCTACCTGACTCGACTAATACTCGGTACTGTTAGCTGACTTACCAAGAATCCCAAGACTTGAATGCTCACGTGGGACGGTGGTACTTAGTGGCCAAAAATAGGGCATCCTTTCCCTATAGGTGACGGTGCAGGCAAGCGCCAAACCCACTACCCTTAGCTTGGTGGATTTTCTTCAACTAACTGGGGGCATCGCTAGCTCTTACGGGACGTTGTGCCAACACTCACAAGATATCTTCTCAAGGCCCAGTTACATTTGAGTGTGTGAGGATGAATAGGTCTTCTAGGGTTTTGAGTATCATATGCAAACAAACAAAAACCAATTTTTTGATTGTTTGATCACATAGAGTTAATTTAAAGGAAAAATTTATTTTATTTTCACTTTTTTTTATGTATGTGACAAATTTTTTTCTTTGATCATAGACTCTATCCTCTCAAATTTTTCCAAAACCAAACCTAGTCAACATCAGAATAGACCCAATGGGACCTCGTCGATCTAGGCATCTTTTGGACCTCCCCCCATTACCGGGAGGGGTTTCAAGTCTTTTGCCATTTAGGCATCAAAGACAGAACACTGCCACCATTATTGGTTAGTCCTTTATTGGGACATCCTTACTTGGGAACCCTGGTCGGTATCCCAACACCACACCACACACCACTCCTCCCACGACCCCTGGGGGCAGAGGAGTGTGACGCATTCGGGAAGCCAACTAAATACACATCAGGGTATGTCACAGACCAACCATATTCCTAACCAGAACTTTTCATTTTCTTACATTGCAATGGCATCAACCTCCCAGTCACCTTTATTAGCTTCGTTGAATCTACTCGATTTAACCAAGCTAACGGATGACCCCATCTCACACAACCCTACATGACCTCCCATGCCCAAAAATCTCCCTTATGATATTCCAAAGTTCGAAGGAAAGAAAACAGAAGACCCATCTAATCATGTCATGAACTTCCACCTGTGGTGCTCATCGAACAATATCATTGACGACACTATTCGATTGAGACTATTTCAACGCACTCTGACATGAGTAGCCGCGAAGTGGTACGTGGAGCAACCCTCTGCTTCACATGGAACCTTTAGCACCCTCGCCACCGCATTCCTAAGATATTTTCAGTTACCTATTCACCATGATTATGGAATGGAATTACTGACACACTTTAGAAAAACCCTCGTTGTCCATATCTCGGACCATCTCCATGAATGGAGGTAGCATCGTAGTTTATGTAAAGCTAAACTCAACGATCGGGTTCTTTTACATTTGTTCCTGAAAACTTTCACTTCATAGATTTTCAAAGGATGTGGTGCAACAAAGGCCCACATCTGAAGAGGACGTCATCAGCAAATCCTATCAGCTTGAGCTTATTTATACGCAGTTAGGATATATTTACAATATCCACTTAGCCTTGATGCCTGAAAACTTATCTAGAATATCCCGGTGCGTCGAACTGCGGATGGACTAGTGGGTCATTGACCCAAGGTTACCTAGGTAGAAACAGTCAAAACCTCAGTTACACGTATAGTTCTACCCAAAACATACCTCAACCTGGTTTTCAAAGGCATCATATGCGTCAACAAAATTTAACCAATAGGGTGCCAATGTATCATTAGGGAGGTCCTTATCGTCTGGCTCAAGGGACACAGTACACAGAAGGAAACACTGACAAAATAGCTCCCCTCCAACAGCTAGGTGCAAACCAGGGACCATGTTATGCTCAATCCCTAGCATAAGATCCACCTATGAAGACCAATTCACAGGTGAACTTTGTGCAACCGTCCCAAAACCAACCACACCAATACAACCAGGAGAACTACCCTCCTAACGCGGTGAAGAAAAAATTAAAAAATAAGCCAAAAGGGAACCCTAGACAAGGGGGAAACAACCATCAACGCTCACCGCGATCCCAGGTTGGAGGAAACTCCAACCGGAATCAGAGCCAGGAGCCGAGAAATGGCCAACGATAGAGAAAAAGGCCACCTCTTCGAACAAACCATTCTTTTTCGATATGTGGTGAGTACGACCACTATACTCACCACTGTCCTGATCTCCCTGAGCTAAAGAAGCTACAGAGTAATTGAGGACAAGGAGGATATTCCCAGCAACCAGCTATGATGCAAGAACCTTCCCCCCATCAAGGGATGGTAAGCACTCGGCCAATGACAAAAAATCTGGCGACGCGGAAAAGTAGACACGAAATTTACATGATAAGAAAAGAGCTATTCTTCCAAACACGGTGTTAGAGTCGGTCCTTACAGCCCTCCGTCAGTGATCATTTCGTTTTTGCATATTCATTCTTAGGTGTCTCGCTTGTTCCACTTCGTTGCATTTCGCTAGGAGCATGCCATTGACTGACGAAGGGGTCTGTTGTCTTATGTTTCCTCATGCTTACACCTGCAGGGCTATTTAAAAAAAAAAAAATTCCTCAAAAATCACTCAAAATCATTGTCATTTCATTTATGGTCATTAAATGTCAATAAGTGTCTTTGGTCCTAGTGTCTAGGGTTTTCGAGTCATTTGCATACATGTCATAAAAGCCTGCAGGATGAGGATGGTTCCGCAAATTTTGATTTCATATTTTTTATCATTAGCATTTAAAAACATTTCTAGTCCAAAACTCTGTTTTGGAACTAGAAATTGTTCAATATTATTTTTGTAATAAATTGTGTTTATTTCACCAAGAAGAAATTTCAAAGCAGACCTCTGATCTTTTCCTCAGCTAAAGAGCCATACCCCTGCAAGAAGACAACAAAATCATCAATTCAAAACTCAGAAAAGTCAAAAGAGAGATTGTATTAAAAAGCCAAATGTGAAAATGCAAAAACATTGTAATATGGGTTATCAAATAGATTTGGATCAAATCTGATTGTGAAAGATATTTACATCATGTATAAAAGGGCAAACAAGTTTCATTTCCAAAAATCCACAGCATACAAGTCGAAATCTGGAGTTTGGAGGCCGAAATCGAGTTTTGGAGCATCATTGACAGAGGTTGGAGGTCGTGAGACCCACTTGGGCAAAAGAGACCCACTTGGGCAAAAGCGACCCACCTGGGCGTTTTTCACAGTGCAAAATATAACGCGTGAGACCCACTTGGGAAAAAGCGACCCACTTGGAAAAAAGCGACCCACTTGCCCGCAGAGTTCAGAAAAGTCGTGTTGAGCGCCCAGTTTCGATTTAAAACGTCTCCAGCTGCCTTCAAACAGTATACATAGTGCCAATATCTTGTTCAGAGCCATGTTAGAGACAGAATCAGAGTATGAGAAAGGGTCAGGCAGTGATTCCATGACTGAAGGCAATGTGCCCACGGGGGTCTCATAGAGTTAGCAGAGGTGGTAATCATCGCAGAGAGGAGCCTACTTCTTTGGCTCGGTTGCAGGCATGTCCACTAGCAATGGATTGTTTTCGGTATTTGTCATGTTTCCGATTTTGTGAGATGATTGCACAAACCCGGCTTCATCGTGAATTGGCTCGTCTGTTTGTTCTACATTTACGGGATGGCCGGGTAAATCTTGTCGGGGTTGATTTCATTTTGTCACCCTTGACTATTGCTCAAGCCACTGGCATACCAAACATGGGCGAGGAATGGAACAAACGTTAGCATTTAGAGAAATTCCACTATGAGCCATACATTAAAACTGGATATATGAGTTACTTGAGCAGAGTTTTTCCATTCAGATTCTTGAGGGATGAGTTTGCACCGCTGATGAAACTCATCATTCAGTATTTTAGTTGTGAGGGCAGATATACTCGTCTCTTTGCGTACCATGTTCGTTTGTTGATGCACTTCACAAGGGTACGTATGATGAATATTCCGTACTTCATATATCGCAACATAGAGAGGATGGTGATTTTTGTGCAAAAGAAGACGAGCCCAGCGCAGCAGTACAGGAGTATATACCATTACGCTTTGATCAAGATCATAGTGTTACACCAGTTGGCAGAGCAGGACATCACTTGGGAGGATTTCATTTCTCGAGACTTTTTCACAGTGCCACAGCCGCCTCCCGAGACAGTTCATGATGCGGGAGAGCCTTCACACCAGCCGGACATTCCTGAGGTTGAGCATATCAGCGCTCCTTTGGTTCGGACATATCAGCGAGGCCACAGGGCCTTATTTGCAGCGACACAGCGAGTATTATCTCCACGTGAGGTGGAAGGGGTCTTGCCGACTTCATCAGTAGAGCGAGTATTATCTCCACATGATGTGGAAGGGGTCTCGCCTTCTTCTTCAGCGCAGGTACAGATACAGGACAGGGGCAAGAGGCCCATGCATGATGAGGGCCCATCAGGAGGCCGGGACACAGATTTCACAGTCATTGATGTTGATGCGAGCTCTCCCAGCTCGAAACTGAGGGAAGTCATCCAAGAGCAAAGGGCTGAGAATGACAAGCTGAAAGATCAATTGCAGAAGGCTCAGTGGGTTATTAACTATTTGGAGCAGCGCAACAAATAGCTTGAGGATGAGCTCACATATTATGAGTTGCGTCGAATCCGTGAGGACCGACAGTGGAATCGAAAGAGACCCGGTGACATGACACCAGCTGACCGAGATACTATACTCACACATGTGAACATTCATCTGGAGAAATTGTTGGCGAAGGCCAATCGAGACAAAGACATGCTTCGTCACATGAAAGGCCATTATTGGGCTCGCATGCATGTCTGCAAAGCGAGAATGAAGATTTTGAAGAGGAGGTTGCGCGAAGCACTAAGACGGCGGAAAAGGCCTAATCCACTTTGGATTTTGGTCGAGGCTTCGTTGAATGGGCAGGATACATGATGGAGGACCTCCGCTCCAAATTTGGGCAAATTCGGAGAAAATTTTGTCATTTTCAAATTTTTGGGTCAAAAAACAGGTTTTTCAGTTAAGTGGGTCTCACCCTCATATGCTCACTTTTTTTTGGGACACTTGCTGGAGGAAATTTTTGCATTTTTGGATTTTTCATGGTTATTTATGCATCCTCAGACATTACCTAAGCATTTCATCAAAATCTGGATGGTCAAAGAGCTCAAAAACACCATGAAAACCACCTTGCTGCCACCTTTTGCACCAGCAGGAAGTACTTCTGGGAGAAAGACGTTTTGGAGGGTCAAATGAGCTCCAAATTCAGAAATTCCACTTGGGTTGGATAGTCAACATCCAGGGCTTTCCAACGAGCTATCATGAGCTCAATTGGGATGCCGGGAAGTACCTCAAATTCAGGCTGGAAAACGCGCGACCCACTCGGCTCAAAAGCGACCCACTTAAATTTTTGCTGAATTTTCAACTGCCAGCTCAGATTTTCGCCTAGTATGGACCAGTTTTGCTTGTGGATGGAATTTTTGGGTTTTTATGATGTAAATGTATATTGGGCATGTAACTTTGGCTTATTTTTATCTCTTCTAGAAGATTCACTCACAAAAAGGGTAAAAATCATGTAATGGATCATTTTCCACTCTTTTAGAGGCAAGTTGTTAGCTGCCTAGATTGTAGTTCCATGAATAGAATTGGTTGAAACTGATCCCTGAAGAGGGAATTCGACCCCTAGAGGTGGGTAAAGGTGTTAGAGTGATCTATATATTGTAACTTCTCAATCATTTTCAGGGGTTGGAGAGTTGGACTCTTGGGAGACTTTTGATATCATTGTACATATTTTCATATTTTGGCTAAGGAAAGATCAGAGGTTTTGCGGCACTTGTTGGGATCCTTGTGGTGTTCTGTTCTTGATGGTGTTTCTTCTTTGTTTACTGTAAGTTTCTTCATGTTTAATGTATACCATCCTTTCATATGCTTCTGAACTAAATTGAATGCGTGAATAAGGTTGAATCCATTGTTTACAGTGCTTGGCCTTTGAATTCAGTTAGTTCTATATGTTTTCAACTGTTTGGAGAGGATCCAGTTCTTCTTTGCCCTCTTCAGCTCCTCGTCGGTCTAATATGTCCATATATCCAATCAAAAGCATCAAGACATTCACCTACCTCGCCCCAACTCGAAATCTGCAAAGGTCTGACCTTATCCCCGGACCCAAAATTTGTTTTCCCATTTCTCCAGCGAAAACCCAAAAACCAAAAAATCAAACATACCTATCTCTTTACTAGCCTAAAATCAGTTCCTATTGTAAGTCATCTCGCATCTTATTGCTCATTTTATCGAGATTGACGGAGAGAGCCCTCTCCTATCCTCGTAGGGCTAGCTACGAGGCTGAGCGTGGTTTGATGTGGCCTTGAGTTTTACCTCATTTCAGCCTGAGGTAGATTTGAGCGCTAACATAGTGGCGACCATACTGGGGAGAAACTCAAAACGTTTGCTTGTTATAGACGGAGTCTGAAGTCACGCCAGGTAGCCTTCGAAACGCTGTTGCTATGCATCAGCGAAGTAGATAAACGCTGCTTCAGTCGATCTCCGGTTTAACTTGTAATCGTAGCATTTAACTTGTAAATTGCCCCAGTACATGTATCAAGTTCATATCTGATGGTTGATGGTGGACAACGATCAGACATAAGAAGGCTGAAATCATTCACCTGGCGATTTCACACACTAAACAATCCAGACAATCAAATCCTTCATGGTGACTTCACTGCAGGGAGATCAGTAGCTGTGAGATTTTCAAGATGGACCGGATCACAAGAAGATACGCTCCCATGAGCCGAGATCACATCCCAGGTTTTCCGAATAAGATGCCCAAGGTGGATTGGTCGAGGAATCTGCCTACGTTTAACAATGATGGTAAGAAAGATGCTGCTTTACATTTAGTCAGATTTCACATGCATATTCGCAAGTTGAAGGTGGAATTTCCTGAAGATTGCTTGATGAAGATATTCCTGGCCACTCTAGAAGGTGAAGCCCAATCTTGGTATGAAAATTTGCCGCTGGCCTGTATTTACTGTTTAAAGGATTTTCATGCCCTGTTCATTGAAAGATATCAAGTATCTTATCCATCATTAAATTTAGTTCATGACTGTTGCAAAAATGCTTCTACTTTTATTGAAAGTCTTGAGAAATATTATGAAGATGATAATTTCATGGATGATGAGATCATGGAAGCCCTATATGAAAATCCATTTCAGCAGCATAAAGACGATCATGAAAATTTGCAGCAGGATCAAGATTTTAGTGTGGTGGAAGATGAAGGAATTTTTCATCTTGACAGTGAACAGGAATTATATGAAATGGATCAGCAGTATGAGGAAAGTTTGTATACTCCTTCACTTGAAATCAATGAAGACAATCATTGTTTGAGCCAAAGAAAACAGAAGGTATTATCTCCTCTATCTGAAGACGAGATAGATCAACTCTTGAACAATCTTGTTCCAGCTCAAGTCAACACAGATCTGCAGTGTGCACATGGTCAAGAAGGTGATGGTGAAACTTCTTCCTTTTCTGAAAAGGATGACAGTCCGGTAAGTAGCCTTATAGATCAGCAGGTTGAAATTTGTCATATGGCTGAAGATGATGAGAGAGAAGAGCTTGTTTCTGATCTGCCCATAGAAGAAGACAACATGCAAGTAAGTCCAGTTTCAATTTCAGAATGTGATGCAGTCAGGTCAGCCATTTCAGATTCAAATTGTAATAACCAAGCATACCTTGTGCTGAATCCTGAAAAGGAGAACTTTGCTGTTGAGTTCATCTGCAATGAAGAAGACAAAGGTATGGACTCAAATGTTTTCAGTTCATTAGAACACAGCCTTCAGAAAGAAGCCATTCAGTCAGTTCATGAAAATCAGAATGAGATCTTTGTGCAAGTAAGTGAAACAGTTCCTTTGGATGAATTTATGGTAGATGATAGAGATATCATGTTTGAGCATCAAGAATCAGTTGAAGTTTCTTTCCTCATGATTGATGACTGTAATGAAAATCCGGCTGTCCTATCATATGAAGATGACCTACCATATTTTCAGACTACAGAAGATCCGACCATTCAGGATTCCCTTTCAGTTTCTTCTTCATATGTTTCATGTTTTGAAATGTTCTTTGAAAAGGAGAACTGCTCATCTACTTGTTCAGAGTTTTTCGAAGCCCAGGAACATATTGTTACTGAAGTACATGATGAAGGAAGATCAGAATTAGAAGCAAAGGACACCTTGTTTTTTCAGCAGGAGGTAAATCTTCATGTTTTTCAGGATCCAATGGCAGATTTGTTACAGTCAGCAGTGAAAGTGATTATTGCAGTGTTCAATGATGAAGGAGATCATGGTCAGCTATGTTTTTGGATGCCCAGTTATCAGTTTGTATTGTTGACCAGCAGATCTGATCAGGGAAATCAGTCAAGAAGCCATCTGCTTGAATGGTTACATTGGAAAGCCAATTATACATGATTGTACATATTTCATTAGTATGCAGGTGGTTGTCATCATGATTCCAAATCTTGATGGATTGCTGCCTTTTTTCCAAAAGCTTTGTAAAGTCTTGTTTTAAGTCAGTCATGAGTCATTTGTGTTTGGTCTGTTGAGTCAGTTTTTTTCAAGTTATTTCAGTTTGCCATCGAGTCAAGTTTCAGTCAAGTTTCATTCAGTTTTCAGTCAAGTTTTCATTCAATAAATGTGTCAAAGGTTTTGTTTTATCAGTTGAAATAATGACTCCATCGCCCAATGGATGAAAGGCACTGTCTGACTCCCCCAGAGATCTGCCGTTCTTGGCACCTCCAAGGAGCTACCATCCCCATTGGAGCCAATGTTAGAGTCGGTCCTTACAGCCCTCCGTCAGTGATCATTTCATTTTTTGCATATTCATTCTTAGGTGTCTCGCTTGTTCCACTTCGTTGCATTTCGCTAGGAGCATGCCATTGAATGACGAAGGGGTCTGTTGTCTTATGTTTCCTCATGCTTACACCTGCAAGGCTATTTTAAAAAAAAATTCCTCAAAAATCACTCAAAATCATTGTCATTTCATTTATGGTCATTAAATGTCAATAAGTGTCTTTGGTCCTAGTGTCTAGGGTTTTCGAGTCATTTGCATACATGTCATAAAAGCCTGCAGGATGAGGATGGTTCCGCAAACTTTGATTTTATATTTTTTTTTTATTATAAGTATTTGAAAAACATTTCTAGTCCAAAACTCTGTTTTGGAACTAGAAATTGTTTAATATTATTTTTGTAATAAATTGTATTTATTTCACCAAGAAGCAGTTTCAACGCAGACCTCTGATCTTTTCCTCAGCTAAAGAGCCATACCCCTGCAAGAAGATAACAAAATCATCAAATCAAAACTCAGAAAAGCCAAAAAGAGAGATTGTATTAAAAAGCCAAATGTGAAAATGCAAAAAACATTGTAATATGGGTTAGCAAATAGATTTGGATCAAATCTGATTGTGAAAGATATTTACATCATGTATAAAAGGGCAAATAAGTTCATTTGCCATGATTCGCAACATAGAAGTCGAAATCTGGAGTTTGGAGGCCGAAATCGGGTTTTGGAGCATTGTTGACAGAGTTTGGAGGTCGTGAGACCCACTTGGGCAAAAGCGACCCACTTGGGCAAAAGCGACCCACCTGGGCGTTTTATCCAGTGCAAATTATAACGCGTGAGACCCACTTGGGCAAAAGCGACCCACTTGAGAAAAAGCGACCCACTTGCCAGCAGAGTTCAGAAAATTCGTGTTGAGCGCCCAGTTTCGATTTAGATCGTCTCCAGCCGCCTTTAAACAGTATACATAGTGCCAATATCTTGTTCAGAGCCATGTCAGAGACAGAGTCAGAGTATGAGCAAGGGTCAGGCAGTGATTCCATGACTGAAGGTAATGTGCCACGGGGGTCTCATAGAGTTAGCAGAGGTGGTAATCATCGCAGAGAGGATCCTACTTCTTTGGCTCGGTTGCAGGCATGTTCACTAGCAATGGATTGTTTTCGGTATTTGTCATGTTTCAGATTTTGTGAGATGATTGCACAAACCCGGCTTCATCGTGAATTGGCCCGTCTGTTTGTTCTACATTTACGGGATGGCCGGGTAAATCTTGCTGGGGTTGATTTCATTTTGTCACCTTTGACTATTGCTCAAGCCACTGGCATACCAAACATGGGCGAGGAATGGAACAAGCGTCAGCATTTAGAGAAATTCCACTATGAGCCATACATTAAAACTGGATATATGAGTTACTTGAGCATAGTTTTTCCATTCAGATTCTTGAGGGATGAGTATGCACCGCTGATGAAGCTCATCATTCAGTATTTTAGTTGTGAGGGCAGATATACTCGTCTTTTTGCGTACCATATTCGTTTGTTGATGCACTTCACAAGGGTACGTATGATGAATATTCCGTACTTCATATATCGCAACATAGAGAGGATGGTGATTTTTGTACAAAAGAAGACGAGCCCAACGCAGCAGTACAGGAGTATATATCATTACGCTTTGATCAAGATCATAGTGTTACATCAGTTGGCACAGCAGGGCATCACTTGGGAGGATTTCATCTCTCGTGACTTTTTCACAGTGCCACAGCCGCCTCCCGAGACAGTTCATGATGCAGGAGAGCCTTCACACCAGCCGGACATTCCTAAGGTTGAGCATATCAACGCTCCATTAGTTTTGACATATCAGCGAGGCCACAGGGCCTTATTTGCAGCTACACGGCGAGTATTATCTCCACGTGAGGTGGAAGGGGTCTTGCCGACTTCATCAGCAGAGCGAGTATTATATCCACATGATGTGGAAGGGGTCTCGCCTTCTTCTTCAGCACAGGTACAGGTACAGGACAGGGGCAAGAGGCCCATGCATGATGAGGGCCCATCAGGAGGCCGGGACACAGATTTCACGGTCATTGATGTTGATGCGAGCTCTCCCAGCTCGAAACAGAGGGAAGTCATCCAGGAGCAAAGGGCCGAGAATGACAAGCTGAAAGATCAATTGCAGAAGGCTCAGTGGGTGATTAACTATTTGGAGCAGCGCAACAAACAGCTTGAGGATGAGCTCACATATTATGAGCTGCGTCGAATCCGTGAGGACCGACAGTGGAATCGAAAGAGACCTGGTGACATGACACCAGCTGATCGAGATACTGTACTCACACATGTGAACATTCATCTGGAGAAATTTTTGGCGAAGGCCAATCGAGACAAAGACATGCTTCATCACATGAAAGGCCATTATTGGGCTCGCATGCATGTCTGCAAAGCGAGAATGAAGATCATGAAAAGGAGGTTGCGCAAAGCACTTAGACGGCGGAAAAGGCCTAATCCACTTCGGATTTTGGCCGAGGCTTCATTGACTGGGTAGGAAACATGATGGAGGACCTCCGCTCCGAATTTGGGCAAATTCGGAGAAAATTTTGTCATTTTCAAATTTTTGGGTCAAAAAACAGGTTTTTCAGTTAAGCGGGTCGCGCACCCATGCGCTCACTTTTTTTTGGGACACTTGCTGGAAGAAATTTTTGCATTTTTGGATTTTTCATGGTTAGTTATGCATCCTCAGAAATCAACTAAGCATTTCATCAAAATCTGGATGGTCAAAGAGCTCAAAAACACCATGAAAACCACCTTGCTGCCACCTTTTGCACCAGCAGGAAGTACTTCTGGGAGAAAGAAGTTTTGGAGGGTCAACTGAGCTCCAAATTGGGAAATTCCACTTGGGTTGGATAGTCAACATCCAGGGCTTTCCAACGAGCTATCATGAGCTCAATTTGGATGCCGGGAAGTACCTCAAATTCAGGCTGGACAAAATGCGACCCACTCGGCTCAAATGCGACCCACTTAAATTTTTTGCTGAATTTTCAACTGCCAGCTCAGATTTTCGCCTAGTATGGACCAGTTTTGCTTGTGGATGGAATTTTTGGGTTTTTATGATGTAAATGTATATTGGGCATGTAAATTTGGCTTATTTTTATCTATTCTAGAAGATTCACTCTCAAAAGGGTAAAAATCATGTAAATGGATCAGTTCCCACTCTTTTAGAGGCAAGTTGTTAGCTGCCTAGATTGTAGTTCCATGAATAGAATTGGTTGAAACTGATCCTTGAAGAGGGAATTCGACCCCTAGAGGTGGGGAAAGGTGTTAGAGTGATCTATATATTGTAATTTCTGAGGCATTCTACAGGTTGGACTCTTGGGATACTTTTGATATCATTGTACATATTTTTCATATTTTGGCTAAGGAAAGATCAGGGGTTTTGCGGCACTTGTTGGGATCCTTGTGGTTTTCTGTTCTTGATGGTGTTTCTTCTTTGTTTACTGTAAGTTTCTTCATGTTTAATGTATACCATCCTTTCATATGCTTCTGAACTAAATTGAATGAGTGAATAAGGTTGAATCCATTGTTTACAGTGCTTGGCCTTTGAATTCAGTTAGTTCTATATGTTTTCAGTTGTTTGGAGAGGATCCAAGTTCTTCTTTTCCCTCTTCAGCTCCTCGTCGGTCTAATCTGTCCATATATCCAATCAAAAGCATCAAGACATTCACCTACCTCGCCCCAACTTGAAATCTGCAAAGGTCTGACCTTATCCCCGGACCCAAAATCTGTTTTCCCATTTCTCCAGCGAAAAACTAAAAACCAAAAAATCAAACATACCTATCTCTTTACTAGCCTAAAATCAGTTCCTATTGTAAGTCATCTCGCATCTTATTGCTCATTTTATCGAGATAGACCCGGAGAGAGCCCTCTCCTGTCCTCGTAGGGCTAGCTACGAGGCTGAGCTTGGTTTGATGTTGCCTCGAGTTTTGCCTCTTTCAGCCTGTGGCAGATTCGAGCGCTAACACACGGAATCAAAATTACGACACCCCACCAGACACCAATGTGTCGGGGGCAAGTACCAGTGCACTGACAGCACCTTTGACCATTTCAAAGATTCCTATCAAGCCATTTCCAAAGATGGCGAAGGGACGCAATAGGCGAGTAGGAAACTACTCCAAAGCAGCCCATAATTATAGTATAGTGGAATATTTAGCACAATCTCCCGTTGCTATCTCAGCATTGGAAGTATTGCAATTATTCCCAAAACAACGAAAAGCCTTACTTTCCATGTTAGGTGCTATCGACCCTGTCGATACATGCCTAATGGCTTTTGACTTAGACAAAGCCACCCCCAGGCTTCCTTCTATGGTCGCTTTCGAGATACCAGTGTCAGTCCAGAATATCACAATTCACCGATGTGTCATTGACGAGGGTGCATCCACATGCATCATGTCAAAATTTTTTTGGCAGAAGTTAGGGTCTCCCGAAATAAAACCCTTAGTAATCATGCTTAGAGCATACGATGGTCGTCCTTCGACCCCAATCGGCCTCTACCAAAATGTCCCAGTCTGCTTAGCTGCAAAGATGGTCGACATAGACATTGAAGTCTTGGATTCTCACTTGGATTATAATATACTCTTTGGGCAGAGTTATATGTACGCCATGTCAACCATAACCTCCTCCGTCTTCGGCATTATGAAGTTCCCCCATGAGGACCACATCATTACTATAGACCAATTGACACATAGCGAGAAGTGACCATTAAAAAATACTAATGTAATTCTACCCTACGTAGATACATCCTCGGATGTGCTTTCATGGTACCAAGAATATGGCCCTAGCCAGTTCAAACCATCGTCCATTCTAGGATCATTCCTAGGAGATCCCCCCATTGTCCCTGAGTCATCACCTGATGCCACAGCGGCTTCGATGTGCATGATGTCCACATCAAGTGACGAAGCTAGTCAGGACATAGACATGAGTAGTAATGGCACTGAGTCATCGGCCACGATAGCCTCTCTAGCCTACACCGCTTCCCAAAACCCTTTCCTCTACCCCCGAGCTACTTTCATCTCCCAACAGGTTTTGGCAACACTGGTATTACCAAACATATCATTGGAAATGCTAGTTTGGTACCTCATTCCTCCCACGAGAATAGGAGCCACTCACATCACTGCCACAAGGTTGAAGCCCCTCAATCCCGAGGAGATCCTACCCGTCCAAGAAATGGTCAAAACCAACCCTGCAAAGGAAATTTTCATTGCAAAACCGATGATTACGAATAATAAAACTGAGAGAAGAGAAAAGAAGATGGAGACTCCCACAACACAACGGGAATCACTGGTTTGCACCATATGCGACGTAACAGGTCACCCAACCCATATTTTCCCAGATCTGGATGAATTAAAACCACTCCTTGGCTCTGAGACAAACATAGCGATGCCACGTTCCTGTAAAAAGGAAGCTACCACCAAAGGTAAAGTCAAAGCATTGCATATCAATCACGCATGTGCTATCTGCAGCAACTATGGGCACTATACCCATCATTTCCTAGAAATCCCATGATATAGGGATGCCTTACACGACATCGAGCAATCCTATCAAGAGAATACCCTCACCAAATATATTAGGGATGAACCTCGTATCATCTTGTACCTACAGGAAGAACAATGATCACTTGAAAGGATACCCACCAGACCCCCTTCCCCAATCGAAAGGTGTGTACTCTGCAATGAACTTGATCAGTTCAACATTGATTGCCCAAATTTGGAAATGTTCCAACGATGGTATCCAGTCCATATAGTATATCGCACCAACATGGACGTCCCATATTCATGTCATATATGTGGTGACAACCACCCAATACGTCGTTGTCACTACATGCCAAGATTCCGCACAGCACTAGCCTGTATGAAATCAACCATAGTCCGCCTCTCCCAAGAAGATGGCACGGATTCGGAATCCATGAATAGTTCGACAACCGAAGAGGATGTGATGGATAGATCCATCCTATTCTTTTCAACTGAGAGACGACCAATCAGGAAGATTCTACCCCCATGAAATGACGACGACACGATACACCATATATGATTCATATCATCATGTATCAAAACCATGACTCAAGTTGTCTGCTCATCTACCATAGGTGTCGAGTCAGCTGCAACTACCAGAGTAATTTTATCTACGACAGTGAAAACCCAATCTAGCTGCACTCTATCAACCACGTCTGGTTCCACCACATCAATGATGGAATCCTTCTCATGTCTCTCAAATAGCTCCATGTAGATTAACCCTATTCAGCATAACCTTTCACAAGAAAAATCCCCCTTAAGATCCCTATTACATTCAAATGAAGACATCCTGGAGGCTATGACAGAGCCATATTATCCATGGGATGCAATGCATCATCGTTTGCTCTTTCTCCCCAAGAACATATTCAGTCCCAACAAAACAAAACAAAAAGAGATCTACGCGATCGAATCAAAATATTTCCTCCCATTAGGAAAAGTTGATTGGTTCAAAAACCCCATCCCAATGGCTGATGTGTTTGAGAAAGGAAATATGTCAAAAATTTCTCTTACCATTAAGGCAAACATATCCAAAAACCCTACAAAGGTCGAAGAAATCTCACTAGGGGTAGCATTCTCTCTATAAGAAATAACCTCTTATACCCAATTGCTACAACAGTATCGAGATATCTTCGCATGGGACTACTCAGAAATGCCTGGGCTTAGTCCTACTATCGTAGAGCACCATATTGACACTTGGCCTGACATACCTCCAGTGCACGAGAAACAACGTTAACTGCACCCATCTAAGGCAGAAGAAATAAAACGAGAAAATGACAAGCTTCACAAAGCCAGGTTTATCCATCCCATCGCCTATACATCATGGGTTTCCAACCCTGTTCCCGTCATGAAAAAATAGGGCGCTATATGTGTTTGCACCAATTTTTGGGACCTGAAAAAAGCTTGTCCTAAAGATAATTATCTCACCCCATTCATCGACCAGGTCATCGACACTTGTACAGGACACGAGGCTCTATCCTTCATGGATGGGTTCTCTGGGTATAATCAAATTCAAATCCACCATACAGACCGATACAAAACCACATTCACCACCCCCTGGGGCACATTCGCATACAAGGTAATGCGTTTTGGCTTAAAAAACACTGGATCCACCTTCCAGAGGGCCATAAATTATATATTTCATGACTTGGAACACCTTATCCTTGCTTATTTGGACGACCTGATCGTCTGTTCCAAGAAGCACTCAGATCATCTTGAGGATCTGCGATTGGTGTTTCAACGATGCCAGAAATACAACCTACGCTTGAACCCCCTCAAGTGTGTCTTTTGAATTAGCGTAGGAAGACTCTTAGGTTTTATTGTGTCCCAGTAAGGGATTCACTTGGACCCCCTCAAGGTCCAAGCCATCAAAGAGGTACCACCACCTTGAACCCTCAGGCAACTGCAAAGGATGCAGGGGAAGGCCAATTTTCTGAGACGCTTCGTCCCAGATTATGCCACCTGCTCCCAAGGGTTCCTATGCCTTCTTTGATAAGACATCCCATTTAAATGGGATGATTATGCCCAACAAGCATTCGATGCAATAAAATAAACATTATCTTCAACGCCACTCATTAGTCCCCCAGACTATGACAAAGATTATATCTTGTATCTATTAGCTTCTAAGTCCACATTAACCAGAGTTTTGATCTAGGAAGGCCCAGATGGGAAGGAGCATGTAATCTACTATGTCAGCAAAGCCTTATCGGGCCCAACATTAAGATATGAGCCTGAAGAAAAGACTACATTAGCATTAATCCACGCAGTCTAGAAACTTCGCCACTACATCATCTTAAAAACCACTACGGTCATTGCAGATATTAATCCTATTAAATACCTGCTCACACGTTGACTAATGAACCATAAGTACGCCTATTGGATAGTCATTCTCCAAGAATACAACTTGCAGTTTCACTCCCCTAAAAGCAAAAAAGCACTTTCCTTAGCATAGTTCATTACAGATCTCCCGGGAGATACCAAGGGATCACCAGCGAACGACTCACTACCAGATGAACATCTCTTCTTTGTAGCAACCGACAACCCTTAGTACGAAGACATTCTCCTATTCTTGTGAACCCAAAAATTCAGACCTCATCTCACTCGAGACGACCATCGACGCATATTCCAGCAGGCCCCCCAATACCTCCTCATAGGAGATGTCTTGTACTAACAAGGCATCAACACCATTTTATTTCAATGCCTCAATCATGACCAAGCGGAACAAGCCCTTAACACTTTCCACAGAGGTGCTTGCGGCGGCCACCTATTCGGAATGGCCACCGCCCAAAAATCCTAAGGTCAGGATATTTTTGGCCCTCCCTGTTTGGCGATTGCATTACTACAGTCAAGAGATGCGAGCAATGCCAACACTTCACCCACAAAGCAAGAGCACCTCCCGCTCCTCTACATCCTGTCATCGTCCCTGGCCCATTTTGTAAATGGGGAATTGACTTCATGAATTGTAACCCTGCATCATCGGGCAACCATAAATATATCATTGTGGCTGTCGATTATTTCACCAAGTGGGCTGAGGCCATGCCCACATACGACAATACCGTAGAAACCACCGCTCGATTTTTGTTTAACAACATGATAGCCTGATTCGACATTCCCAAAGAGTTAGTATTTGACCAGGGGAAACACTTCGACAATGAATTTTTTGAGGAGCCATCTCACCATCTCGGATTCACCCATGAATTCGCTTCACCATACTACCCCCAGTCCAACGGATAGGTATAAGTTGTAAACAAAGTACTCAAAACTATGTTACAATGCATGGTGAATAACCATAAAACCAACTGGAACCACACGCTCTTTTCCACCCTATGGGCATACCGCACAACTCTAAAGACGTCCAATGGTTTCACTCCCTTCCACTTAGTATACGAGGTCGAAGCCGTGATTCCCATAGAATGAAAGATCCCAAATTTGCATGCCACTATCGAACTCCTTCATGATACCCAACCTCTAGAACAATGCCTAGTATAACTAGACCTCGTTGACGAAAGCCGATGACAATCGCTGCAACACAATGAGGCCCATAAGAAATGGGTAAAAGTGTCATTCGACCGCCACATCAACCCTTGCTTGTTCACCGAGGGAGAACTAGTCCTCTGCTATGATGTTGTAAAAGAAGCCCTAGGGCAAGGAAAGTTTGAAACCTTGTGGAAAGGACCCTACATCATCAAACATTTCCTCCGACAGGGGGTATATATCTTGACGGAATTGGATGGGACATGCCTCAAGAACCTCGTCAATGGCCTTTACCTCAAGAAATTCTACCCATAAAGGCCAAGATGGCCCTTACCTAAATTGAACGTACACAAACCCAACCACCGAAATTTTTTGACCAAAATAATTATTAAGCACGCTCAAAGTGCCGCCATGGATCACCAACCTGACCCTTATTTCGGATTTGTTGATGGAGCATCAAGATGTTCTCAAATTTTAGCTGCAGCTACTTGGGTCATCTACCACCCTGACCGATCGGCACTTTTCTCAAATGGTGCGTGCATCGGTTCAGCAACAAATCATCAGGCATAATACGACACCATCATTAGACTTATGTGTGACACCCTCCATCAGGGCATACGCCATATGCATGTCTACCTCGATTCCCAGTTAGTAGTGTCATAGTTAAACCAAACATTTGAGACAAGAGATACACATCTGTTTAGAAAATATTTGCGTGCAAAAATATTAAGGAGACAATTTGACTATATTACATTTACACATGTACCAAGGAGTCAAAAACCAAGCAGCTGATCGCATAGCCAAAAACATCCTAAACTGGAATGTATCTCGGATAAACCATCATACATAAAAAACAAAAATATAGATATCCATCGGCATAACATCATTCATAAACCGAAATAGGTGACACAACATGTAGAGCCGAAAAAAATATCTCTCATTTATATATATATATATATATCATGATGTATGTGTCTGAGTAAAAAAATAGTGTCGCTGACCCATCGGCTAGACCAAAGATACACAAAAGTCATCAAAAATAGGGGAAGAATCCTCATAATGGCTACTTTCCCCATGTACAAGTATACTCTAGGGTGGTGCACCCTCAGGAGGGGCACCTGGACACACAACTACTCCTGGTACCACCACCGGAGCCATCGTCACAACTGAGACTACCACCCGATGTAAAATAGGCCGATAGTCCCACTCCCAAGCCATCACTGTCTCCAACCAGACCTGCTCGAGATCATCCATAAAGCCTCGAGAAGGCATTCCTTGGGTCAAGCGGTCCACTCGACCCTAGGCATCCTCTATAATTGACACTCGAGCAGTCAGTTCCGTAATGCGAGCCTCCATCGTATCTGCACGTGTTTCCTCTTCATTAGCATGAGCTCGGTCGATCGCAGCCTCGGCAGCAGCCGAGCTACTACCCTCCCCTGAAGGGCCAGTGCCACCACTAGGCCCTCCAACAGAATCTCCTCCCTGCTTGCCCCTAGGTCTCCGAAGAGGACCATGGCCGACCAATCGAGCCACGGGGTGACCTACCTCGCCAACATCTTCAAAGAGTAACCAAAACTATGTCAGTGTCACCATCAAAACACATAAGAACATATATACTAAAATAAATGTAGAAAACATAAACAATGTACCTGTTGTCCCCCAAACATAACTAGGAGGGAGACCCATATCTGGATCCCCTTGGAAGTCTATCCCTGCATATGGAAATGGAAAGAACATCTGGGGGTTCACCTCGAACGAGGCCTCTGTTGTGCCATTCCAGTAACGCCTCACCATACCCCCACCACCTCGTGGCATCATCGAATCCCACCTCCTCATACGAGGCTCCCATGGCCCCCCAAAGAGGCACCACCACCACTGGTCACAATAGCACTACCCTCTCATACATAATGCTGCACAAAATGCTGGCATACACAAACAACTTTGATCCACTATGGACCTTTTTGAGCTACATCACCATCCTGTCATAGCAAAAATGAGAAAAATCATAAAAGTGCCCGAACCTAAACCAGCGCAAGAATCCAACCTGCGGGCCTAATGCCCGATGTAGAGCCGACAACCCCGCAAGTCGCACAATCATTGCCAGAGCACATTGCTCCGCCAAATCTGTCACTGATGCAATGCTGATTCACCCCTCCATAAGAGGTGCCCCACCACAATGACATCTCTGAAACCTCTCCAAATCCACCCTCCCGGAAGGGAGTGGATACCTCAGCGCCTCACCATGAGGCAGTAACCCAGTCAAAAAATATACATCTGTCTCAGGACAGATGACCAGGTTCGTCCCACTCAACACAAACATGTTGCGACTCTTGTGCCAATGCCAGATCAAGTAATGAAGCAATTGGTCCTGCAACTTAATAAGCTCGTTCTTCGCAAACTTTAGGAACCCCCATTGTGCCAGCTGACGGTGTGCCCTAACATCAGCAGCCAATGCAGTTCGGAGCTCGGGCCAATCCTGATCCCTCCATAACAACCTTTCATCCAAACAGGCACCCATCAACAACAGGAAAGCATAAAAAATAGGAAAAACTCAAAAATTTTCTTGTGTCGGCCTTTTGCACGCCTATCCCTCAAACAGATGCGCTTAGGGCGCACCTATATTTTCGACAGGCACACTTAAGGCATGCCAAAGAAGGGGAACATAGCGCTTAAAGCACGCTTATCCCAAGAAAATGTGCACAGAGGGCGCGCTTTTTCCCTGATTGCCCTCATAATCTAGGGAAAAAAACACTCAAAATCTATACAAACCAAGTCTGTATGGAACCCAACACCTTCAAACTGAAAAAATTAAAGTGCAGGATGTCATGGAGGTTACTTGAGGATGATATCGCTAATCCGTGGTGCTCAGGTTAACCGCAATGACAAGAAATGCTATGAAAAAGCCTATGACCTCTCAAGAACTCAAACAGTAAAAATGAATTGGATTAGGGCCATATTCACCTATATGTCGCCCTTTTCAAAGACTTTGGAGGACCATAACGAGAGATTAGAAGGTCCATTCTATGAATCATAAGCTGCACCGTGATCAACACTCCATAACGACCAAAGGTGATGCCACACAGTCGCACTCCCAAAAAAATAATCTTTCAGCGTCGGCAGGTATGCCCTCTCTCATCTTCTTTTTAAAATCTCATGACTTTTAATAATATTTGATAAATAAGATGCTTTCACTTGAGGTAGTTGTTTTTGTAGGAAAATCTCGCAAAACATTCACAACACCATCTACTGAAAGTTCTAGAGTAGGTATCATTCCACCCCCAGCATGATAGAGTCCCAATAAAATTTGCATATCCTGACATCATTTCTCCATCAGAAATCAACTATAGGTTCCACATATCCGACCATGTTTATCATCACCCCACCCTGCACATGATAAAAATCCGCGTTGGTCAGTAGAGCCTCCCCTCCATGGCGCTTGTCACCCACAATAGACAATATATCACAGCAAAAGTGACACCATGGCCATACCACTTTAGTCTAAGAAGCACCTCATGCCCATCCATCCACCATGCATACAGGTCAAGTTTTACCATACAAACTAAAACCCCCTTCCCAGACGACCAGGTTGTATAAGAAAATCAAAAGCGCACCACCGTGCCCCACATTTGGCCCACCATAAATCCACCAGCATAATCCATCTATGATAAATTTTCATCTGCTTCATCAACCCCACACATGAGACCAACCAATGGGCCCCCCACCCTTAGGAAAACACCTTCCTCAAAAAATCAGTGAGCGAACACTTTCATGTTTTGGGGAACCCGTCTCTGTGTTTTGTACAAACCAAACCCCATTATTTTATTCTTTTGGTACATGTACAAATACCGCAAAAATAGTGCATGATGTCCCCCACCCTCTCATCCATCTTTTCTCCCATGGCAACAGTCCCTGAACACCCTTTTTCGAATTATCACACCCCCACACGTAAGAAACCATGACACTCATAGCCAGTCTTTACCCACGTTGGAAGTCCTATCGACTCCAGGGATTTCCCCATCATAAATAACTATGACTACCACCAAGATGCTTAGTACACTCCGACCTTGGGCCACTGAATCCCCATCATCAGTATTCAGTCACCCCTCGCCAACATGACTATGTTAAATCCATCACATCTAGGTCCCTGACCCTTCAGGTCAGCGACCCCTCGTTCGGTTGAGGCTTCCTTTTGTCGACTTCAACACCTATTTTCCAAAAAGGAAGCGGTACCTTGGATCACCCCTCTTCAAATAAGGGGCATCCTCGAGTGGCATTGTGGGAGACACCATTGCCCATATATGTCATCGATCCTCATGACATTCAACTAAAACAAAAGCTTTCATGTCAAGATGGTATCATACCTTACAACCATTTCACTTTGATCAAATTCGTCGAAGACCCGTGCCTTCATAAGTGTCTCTTTTAGCAATGCTTACAGGGGCAGGTCCCAACTAGCACTTATGCGTACAATGCACAACTATAAGCCATACCAATTTTATGCATATGGGTACCACATTCCACCTATTGTCAAAGAAAAAAAACGCCCCGAAGGGCATCAACAGTCGTCGTCAGTAAGCACCAGATCACTATCATATTAGTGACATAGATAGAACCTGTATCTGTCAAATAGATTTGTTTAACTAGCCATAGCATCATGAGCATGGGACATGCCTGCCTCATAGAAAATTTGTATATATATTGTATTATATTTACTTACAGGGGTCCCATAGGACATGGTCATTCTTCGAACCGATGCAGGGTGTTTCCAATTCTGAGCTTCACGCAAGTCTCTCTCTCTCTATGCATGATATAAAGAAAATAAACTATAATGTATTTTGACTATAAATTTATTCCTAGACCTCACACATTCGGGGGAAACTGTTAACACTGGAAAATCGTACAAGGAGAAGATGACATTAATTAATGTTAAGCAGAAGGATTTATAGGGCTGAAAGACATTAGAGAATCTAGAAAGTATTTAAAAATCTCTAAGTTTTGAGGAAAAATCAATTTTTAGCATGTCATAAATGCTTGCGTGCATAATCCTTCGTGAAGAGCGCCTTTGTGCGCCTTATGACTCGAAATGCACGCAATCCTGGGAGTGGCGAAAGTCACTTTTTGGGACCACAAAAAGCACACTCCAGGACAGTGATTCCTCACTTGAAGATGCCTAAGGACAACCACTAAATCCTCCTTAGACATCAAGTGAGCACACAATGGAATATTTGTGGCACACAAAGGAATCATCCCCCTCTCTTGGGTCACCATCCACAATGTACCAAGAGAGGGAAGGAGGATTTGAATTCTCCTATATAAGGCCACCATGAGATGAAGAATTGGAGAATACATTGTCATGCTGGCCAGAATTTCCAAAGAAATACCAAAAATGTGTGATCTGGAGCTGAAGATAGAGGGGACTCATTTGTTGGCCATCCAACAAGTTCATTCCACCACAGTAGAGAGAGGGAGACTTTGCACCGAAGCAAGCTTGGAAGTAAAAACATCCTTGCATCAGGACTTAGAACCCATGTTCTAGGGGCCCTTTGGCGAGAGGGTTAAAATTTCATTCTCATTTCCTACCAGAACTCAATAAGAGGGGTCGCAGAGCCACTATTTAGATTATTTCCGTTGTTTGACTCTATTTAGAGCTTTTGTTTATTTTTTTTAGTTTTAGTTTAGTTTTAGTTTATATATGCATGTTATTTCTCTATCTAGTATGTTTATAATTCTAGCTTGTTCCACTAACTTGCTTGACTCCACTTCTTTTTTCTACCTATAACCAATAAATTAAGTGGGTAAACCAGACCCCTTAAGTTGGTGTGATTTCATACATACGTGCACCAAACACACTAAAACAGATACCATTCAAAATGTTCCTATCGAGGATAGATCCTTTTATCTGAAAGATATAGAGTTTGGGGTTAAATTACTTACAGATAAGAAATATGAGGACATTGAAGGCTTCCAAGCTAAAATAATCAAAATCAAAGGGCTTATACTCATCTCTCACATATATAAGTTCTTCAATTTAGCAATGAAGCAAGTATTTCCTAAACCTTGGGACAATGCGTCATTTTACTTATTTTTAAATGTGGGGATAAAATAATTCTATTTTGATTATAGGACCGTTATGATTAATCCCATTTTAGCCAATGATATGGAATTATTTTGGAAAATATATTAAATTATGGCTATAAATCCATAGAAAAAGAGCTAAAGTATAGGTTGAATTTAGGAGATATCATTCAATCTTGTTACTGTAGGATTTTTCTAGAGGCATATCACAAAAATAAAATCAATCTATTGTGTTGTTTCATTAGCTTTAGAAAATATTTTTACACAATACATAAGACAAAACTCTAGAATAGATTGCAAGAGATAAAGGTTCTTTTTGAGTTGAGGACTATTATGAAAAGGTTGTATAAGAACATTATTTCCAAGTTAGGGAACACTAAGGGTTGGTCGAAATAAATTAACCAAAATTTTGCATTCTAGTATGATTGTCACTTGTCTACTACCCTTTCTGTCACATACATTTACAAGTTAGAAGATTGTATGGAGGATGTAAGTTTTTTTGGCCCAAATCTCACTGGTATAGTCATCATTCTTCTTCTTTATACTAACTATGGAAAGAAGTCACTATAACCTTGGAAAATAACTAATAATTTCCTAGTATTTCTACTCCAATATGATTATGACTATTAATATATAAAAAAAAATGTAATGATAATTAAATCCAATAAAATTTTATATAATTTTTTCATATATGAAGAAAATAACTTGGAGGAAGTTCCTTCATAAAAAAATAAAAAACCAATATACATCACAAGGTCAATTGCAAGTATAGAATTGAGGAAAGGATAAATGAAGGGTGACAAACACATTATGGACTTGAAAATAATTGTAAATCAGTGAATCTTTGGATATGGGATTAAAACAAATTTCTATTTGAGACTCTCTTTAATCCTATTATTTTATAAGGATGAGAAGGTTGAGGATGTAACATCTCTAGATAGTCACGGAGAAAGATATAATAGACCCAAAATAATTTTATAGCTTATAATCTCAAAATTAAAGGAAATACACCCCATCCTATCCTCGTTATAGAATTGAGATTTTCACCCATTAATAGCATTGTTGTGAGCATGTAGCTGATGTGTAAAAACCACTTAAACAAAATCAATGAAAAGAATATTCCTAAAATTTCTTCAAACACTAGATAAAACCACCTTTGGCTCAAGTATAAAATTATATCAGGATTCTTAATCTTGGCTAAACAATCAGGGAATAAATGAAGAGATCATATTGCACAATAAGGATATATTAAAAATATTATTACATCAAAAATTAAGGAGAAATATGAGGCGTGATAAAGAATTTAGGGAAAAAGGAAATTAAGATATCATAAGAAGGTAATCAACCGCAATATCTATAAAATCAATGATATATGTTTGTGTTGATTAGTGTGAAGAAGAAAATAAAAAGAAAAAAAGAAAAAGAAAAAAATTCTCATGAGCTACAAAGTGAAACTCGATGCTGGTTAATTTCAAAATACCATGAGATTAAAGAGTTCGTCACCTTTGTGATACAAATAGGGTTGAACATGAAAAAAAAGTTCTCTTAGATTTTTCATCATATACCTATCTTAAATTGCAATTTCAAAAGTTTTTTCACTCTACCAATATGTTTAACTTTTTAATTAAAAAAAACTATGATGATCTTGGAATGCTTCTTTTAATGATTTTTTGAACACATAAAAAAAATTCCAAATAATCCGTTACCTTCTTAAGGTTTGACAAACAACTTTTAACATCAATAAACATTAACCATCATTATTTTTATTTTATTTTTGTATGAAAGTAATAAACATTAAATTAGCAAAAATATAGTACATAGGTTACATTCATAGAATCATTATGAGGCCCAACCGATGAGAGCTGGGTGAGGACCACTTTCCCCAAAAGGGGAGACTGGATGGTATGTTAAGGAGAATAAAAGTATGATACAATGTCATAAACTATGCAAAAATTATAAAAAAAAAATATTACAGGAAAATATTTTTCCAAAATGTCTACAAGTGTGGTTTTCAATGCATATACCATTGAGATAACATAGGAAAGATAGTAGAAAATGAAACAAGATAGGGAACCTACTCATGTCACATGCATTTGGAGCTTAAAGGATCTAGGTTCACTTGACTAGGACCCGCTTCTTCGTCTCTCCCATTTCCTGGAGGTTCAACATTAGGTGTCTCTTCCACTGTGACGAAACCATAGAAGCTATTTCCTTGTGGATAGGGCACCATATCGACAAGCTGGGCAATGATGGTGGGGAGAATCTTTAACTACTCCCCTTGGCAACTAGTTGCTGATTGGGATACCCCTGGTCTAACGAGCCTCTGCCATCTCCATCACAAGCTAGGATGATGGAGGGAGAACGAGAATGAGACTGGTGGGTTGGATACTAAGCTCCAGACCTTTCGAGAGAGCCTAAGGATGTAGAGGTTGTAGGAAGAAACGAAAAACCAATGTTGATGTATCTGGAGAGGTTGCAGAGTGATGCTCTAATTTTTTGGATACATGCATTTGTTTCATACACCTGTCTTTCAAGTCCAACTCTTGCTAACTCCATGGTCCTGTTGTACTATACAACAACCCTCCCCATTTCTAAATTTTTAGAATAAATTTCGTTTAGAAATAGGTCCCCTTTTTATCTTTCTTTTTAGATAGAAATAAAATATTTAGAAGCAATCCGATCATTTTTTAATGGGAAATAAGAGTTCATTGTTAGAAAGATATATTGCATATCTTTATTAACAAGTGCGCATAAGCAAATGCAACATTGAAAGAATTTCCGATCCGATGTAATATAAAGACTTTATCACATAAAAGTATTTAAATGGAAAAACTTCGACGTATAGTAATCGCAATCACATGATCGGAGATATCTTAAGTTGTATATTTGTTTTTCAAAAAACTCCGATGCGATTGAACCAATCGCAATCGAAAATCGTAAAAGGTTTCTAACATTCACATTTGTTTCGATGCAATGCAATTCATCGCAATCGCATTTCGGAAAAGGAGTATCATATGCGCTTGTTTTATAAATCTTCGATGTGATGGGCCCCACCGCCATTGAAATCGCAAATCGCAAAATGAAAACTCTTTGTTCGGTCATTTGCAAAACTCCAATGCGATGTGATTGATTGCAATCGCATTTCGGAGAAACAAACGTTGTAATCACTCATGATACTAAAATCTCTGATGCGATACACCATCATCGCAATCGGAAATCAGCATAAATTATAAAATCTTATTTGTTGTCCCTCTTGAAAATCTCCGATGCGATTAACACTTAATCTTTATATTTGACATTACACATATATTATTCATTCATCGCAATCGCATGATTCCAAGGGAAAGTTTTATGTTTTCATTTCAAAAGCCGCTGATATCCAGTTGTACCTTTATTATTAATAGAAAATCAGAAGGATGATGGTTATTGATTCTATTTCAAACGCGTGAGTGTGACTTCTTAAGAGAGAATTTAAGTTTAAAATATGGAGTTATAAATGAAAATCAATGAATAAATCTTTCATATATCTATTCTCTTTATTCTCTTTTTACCACGTTTGAAATATTTTTTCTCCATTGCAGAACCAAAGAATGCCCAACCCTTTCTTTCGCAGAGCGAGGGAAACGTTATCGGATACCGAAATGTCGAAGAGATCCAGGAAAGAAAAAGTTGTTGTCGTTACAAAAGCCTCTGTTTTCACCATGGCACCTAAAGAGAAACCAGCGAAAATTAAGCTGGTTACAGACACGTCGTGTGAAGGTCTTGGTAAATTATCCTAGGAAGAGGTATATAACCTCATTGAAAGGGAAAAGCCTAAGGTTACTGTGGAAAAGGCAACAATTCCTGACGAGGATGATTCAGAGTCTGATTCAGAAAATTCTCTTCAAGCACTTGCAAAATTCATTCCTGCACTGAATTGCAGCTCGAGCAAACATTTTCCCATACTATGATGTGATTTGGTGGGTAATTGAAAATGTGACCATTCAAAACAGGACGTTTGTTTCAGCTTCTGGAGCAACATTCGGGTCATTTAACGCAGAGGAAATTAAAGCAATGTGCCGCCTTTTGGACCTGCAAAAAATCTACAACAAATTCTTCATCAACGAATTTTCTGCAAATAATGAAAATCAGGCGGAGCCGATTAGAGAATGGAGAAGGGCTCCCGAAAAGCACAAAAACGAGGCATTAGGTATGTACTCAGTGGAATCCCTTTCACCTCCATACTGTTACGCCGTTGCAATGATGTTCAGATTATTCGGAAATGAAAATTCAGCTAGGTTCTCTATACAAATGGTACCTTTAATTCATTCTGCTGTAAACTCCGAAATAATGGACTGGGTTGTCATTCTTTCTGATAAGATAGCCAATAGGATTCTTGAGTATAGGAAGGACAAAAACACAGGAAATACTACTCCTTTTTACTTTTGTGCTTATATTCTAGATGCCCTTTGTTTCAATTCTGAATTTCCCATGTTAAGATGGAAATTGACCCCTAAAGATCCTGTTCCTATTCATATATATCACAAGTTCTTGTGGAAGGGGCATTTTAAAAACTATGTTTATAGAGTTTGTCACGGTTTCCTCATCTCAGTTTATCAAACTATTTTTGGCCAATTCCCTCCTAGACTTTCTGAGAAGGCTAAAGATGATTTATCCTCGATTGGGGATTGGTTCGGAGAAGAAAGATTCACACATATCAGAGTTTTCGGGAGTATTTTAGAACCCCACATTCTTTCCTCTGTATGTTCCAGATAAAATTTTAGCACAGGAGATTTCATATCAGCTAACAATAGAAGGCATGTCCAGGTCTTTAAAGAATAACAAGAAGCTAATGTGGCCTACTTTTCCTTTTAAATGTGGAGATTATACTCTCAATAATTTTGTTCATGCTGAGAAAGAAGTTGGTAAGTTAAACAATCTCAAGCTTTCAACAGTCCAAGGCAGGCAATATGACCCAAGGAAGGTGGCGTTTGATTTTACCACTTCAGTTTCAATTGCTTGATTTGAACACGAACTAGATGAATTCGATGATTTATTTGTTTTTCTAGATAATTTGTCCCAAGTTTATGATTTGGCCAAGTCCAAATTCCAGACTAAAGAGATGAATAAGTTTATGTTACTTAGGAGCAAGAGATTACTCAAAGCTCCTCTGGATCAATTAAGAGTTCCTATGCAAGAGGCTGAGTCACAGCAGAAGAAAAAAGAGGATACATCTGGAAAAGAAGTAACATAAACATCTACCAACAAGATCATCATATAGACACAGAAAGAAGTAACATGAACTAATCCTGTTGTGCAAAAAGAAGACATTAGCAGCAAATATGATACTGAGAAGAAAGAAACAACTGCTAAACTTGATGTACATATTGATCAGTAATCTACAACTCATACAGAAAAGAAAAGCACAGGTACTGAGGCCATACTGAAAAGGAAGACATAGGAAATGAAACTACTATACAAACAATAACAAGAGATATAAACAATAATCCAGATTTACAACTTGGAAGAGAGAAAACTACTGATAAAATAGTAGAATATGCTGAACTTATTGTTTTTTCCCATTTGTTGGACCAATATAATCAATTTTCCCAACAAATAGGATTGCAAAATAATCCCCAAGTTAAAGATCTGGAAGATCAGGATACGAAAGTCATTCCCGAAAATCCTACAGGTGAAATTACGTTGAAAGTAGAGTAAATTCCTCCTCTAGACATATTCTACAGTCCCAAACATATGGCTTTTGTGAGAAAGCAGAGGAAGAGGAGAAGAACTGATCAAGATAAACTTTCAACATCACAAGTGGAGTTTATGAATATTGTTTATAAGAATGCTGAGGTAGATCCATCTGAGGATCTCACTAAATTATCTCAATACGTAGGTGCCTATAGTGCTGCAACTATAGACAAAGCTTCTAAAGTATCCCAGTTGATAAAACAAAAAGACTTATAGATAGCTATGTTGGAAGAACAGGCCACAGAGCTTCAACAAAATCTTGTTAAGCTGGAAAAACAATTGCAAGATCAGGAGCTCAGATCTAAACAGCTAGAAGAGCATCTTACCATTGAAAATAAGAAGATTGATGAACAAGCCTTGAACAAACAACAAGAGTTGAGTCAAGAGGTAGAAAAGCTACAAAATCTTGTGCAAAGTGAGAAAAATACAAAGAGTGAACAAGAGAAAACATTCCGATCAGCATTGGACAAGTTCAAGGATTATCCTAAATTAGAGCAATTCAAAAATGAAGCCCTTGAAACAAACAAACTGCTATCTCGACAGTTGAATGAGTTTTGTCTGAAATTGACACAAGTTGAGCCTTTGTGCGAAATAACATCATCTTTGATAGATGAAGCAGTCACTCTCAGGCAAGAAATTGATGATGCTGATGATAAAATTTATGAATTCCTTTCATGGCAGGATACAGAGTAGGGAAGGAAAGTTAGCCTTCCCAAAATTGAGGAAAGACACAAGGAAATTTTATTTGTGAAATGGGAACAGTAGTTGATGAAATCAGAAAGAGCCATACCAAGAGCTAAAAGTATGATGAATAATATTACACAACTGGTTAATGATAGCTTGTATGCCATTAATTTGATCTCAGATTGTAACCCAGGAAAATTATCGAAAGTAAAAGAAGCTGATTCCAGGTGGAAAGAAGAGGTAATCAATAAAAATCAACAGATTAGCAAGCTTCAAGGAATTTCATGGGATATTATATGGACTTATCTAATAAAGCCACACAGTAAACAAATGGCTATCAAATTCCTTTCAAATGCCATTCAATGTATCATTCATGAATTCTCCGATGCTACGTATACTGGGCAGCTACATTCAAGGTTAAGTCATCCAACAAAAGTGAAAGATATGCTAAAAATATGCCATCTGGGCACATTAAAACCAGGAGATAATCAATGAATCAGTTTTGCTTCAAAATTGCAATTCTGTTTCTAGATTTCTGATTAGATAGATTGTAGGAATAGTTTTAGTTATTTAGTTTTATTAAGTACCTATTTAAACCCCTTTCATGCATTTAGAAAGGGGTCCTGAATTTGTGATATTTTGACTTGGAGATTACATTTCTGTACTCCATTGACTCTTATATTTTTATAAAGGATCACATCTGGTGGTTCTATGGAAAATTTCCTTTAAGAATTGCATTTATGTATCTTGGAGTCTGTTTTACATTGAAGTTGTTGGATTTGGATATCTAATTGCATCGGAAAGTATCAAGATGGATATGGTATTTCTATCTATTCACTGTTAATTTCTTATGTTTTGAGATATTCTCTTTTAAAATTGCTATCGTTTATATGTACTCGTTTTACAATATTTCTTTATACATATCATTTCTGAGTGTGTAGAAATATTTATCTTTTTCAGTATATGTGAATGATATATAAAATGATAAATACAATATGCTATTATAACTCTGTTTAATTTCTTAAACAGAGTTATATTTATTTGTTAATGCATATTTCAATTAAACTATAATACATTTTCATGGTTATATATTTTATTGAAACAATCTTTAAGTTGTATTCATATTTGATACCCGGGTTAGTATTAGAATTATTTATCAGTTATAGATTAGATTAGATAGTTTATTTTAGTCATTTAGTCCCATTTTCCATTCATCCAATCATTTCATCACCAACCCATTTAAATTATTCGGAAAATGGTCCTATCAATCCAGTCAGAGCCACCACACCAAACGGAAAAGGAGCTATCCTAAGGTCCCGACCAGGTGGTTATCCCCCAATGTTTGAAGCAGCGATTTTCGAGGCTTCAACATTTTTGGTGCTAGAAGGGGGGCCCACGCTATGAATGGTAGATAAATCCAAATCCACAGGCCATTCTAAGAGAAACTCACCCTCATCACCTTCTTCAATTTCTTCCACATCTCAAATCACCAGAGAAGAAACTGATAAGAGTATTCAAGCACCCACTACCAAAGTCTCAATTCAATTAGATAATCCACCTCCTGAGTCTCCTGAAGTTGAAGCTTTATTTCACAAACTTCAAGGATTCTCATTATCATTAGAAGAGTCTGAAATATCTGAAGGTAGTGTTACCTCACAATTTGTTTCTTCTAGACCTCTCAGTAGGTCACAAAGTGAGAAACTTGGTATTCATCCAAAGGAATTTCCTTTTCCTAGTAGAGTTAAAACAAGAAGAACACCATCGGAAATAGAGAGTGATATTAGTTCTTCATCGCAAATTAAATCATCTATTTCCCAAGCCCTATATCAGAAAAGTGCAGTTGTCTCATCATCATCATCTGCTCAAACAACATCTGTCCAAACACCAATTGTCTCTTCTAGTACTTCAACTTTTACTACTCATACACCAGTTGTCACTTCTAGTTCTTCGATCATCATCACAACAATGGCACAGAGACCATGGACTAGACTGGGAGCTGTAAATATGGCTGCACCTTTACATGATTTACCTAATCATCCTGAAAAATGGCTGCCAAAATTTAGTCCAGATATTGGTATACAGGAAGAACACATCAATAACTTTATGCTTGCTATAAATTTGAATGTAGTAGAACATGAAGATGTTGTAGTCAGGTTATTTCCCTATACTTTGCAAGGGACAGCATGATCCTGGTACTTTTCCTTAGCTTCAAATTCTATTACAAGTTGGGATATGTTTGAAGAGAAATTTTTAACTAAATATGGAGATGATAGATCAATAGCTACCCTAATCAATGATCTCTCCAATTTAAAGACACAACCCAAAGAACCCATCAAAGATTTTAATTCTCGATTCAATAAACTCTTGAATAAGATCCCTACAACATCTAAACCTAGTGAGCAGGTTAGAAGTGAATGGTATATTAATGCTTTTCCCTCAAACATAGCAATTTTTGTAGATAGAGTAGAAAAACCTACTTTAGTTGAGAATATGAAAGAATCTATTTCAGTTGAAAAACGAATGATTTCTCTAGATAAGAAAAATGCTATTGAGGAAAGAAAATCAAAGAAAGTCGCTTTTAAGGATGATTCAAAGAAAAAGACACAAATAGATCCATATGACATGGAAGGCTTACAGAAAGTTCTCAAAACCATGTCTAATGAGATGGTTGAGATTAAAAATCAAGTAGTAGAGACTTCTACAAAGAGACCACTCAGAAATTTCAAGAGAAATCAAGCTGAATCTAAACCTCCCAGTTCAATTTACAACTTAGAATCAGAAGAGGAAGAAGAAGAAGATACTCCTCCTGTATCAGATGAAGAAGAAGAAAGATAAGAAATAGCTGAATTACATGGAATGTGGGATTTCATTCTCCCTAATTCGGACAGTGAAATGGAACAAGAAGTTATGCCTGCGAGTGTAAGGAGCAATTCTACATTGGAACCTGTTCAATCTGTTCCTAAGAAGAAAACTACAAATCCAAGTACCAAAGACAAATCTCCTGCAAAGAAAGCTTCTCCCTTACCCACTCAGAATCAGCCATCATCTTCTAATCCTCCTACATCAACATCTAAAACTTTGGTGGTATCAGATCCTATGGATTATAACATTGTTGAAGACATGAAAAAGACTAGAGTGAACATTTCTTTACATGAACTCAACAAACTTAAACATAAACAGAAGTTGTTATTAAAAGAATTAAATGCTACATCTATTGCTCCTCTACCAAGTGGTGTAGTTGCCAAAGCAGCTAAAGGGACTGGTAAACCACCAGACAAAGTAGATGCCACAGATACTGTTCTTATTGGAGAAAGATTAAATTCTCAGACACCTCCTTTTATGTTGACTTATGAAATCTACAACAAGAATTTTCATAATTTTTTAATAGATTCCGGAGCATCCTCTAATATAATGCCTACTTCAGTCTGTGCAAAATTTAATATTGAACCACAAAATTCTGCAGCTCACATTGTACAATTGGATCGCGCTAAAGTTCAATTTGTAGGAGAAATCAATTCAGTTACCATTAGACTAGCTTCCAATCCTAGGATTCTCCAAATAATTGATATTCTAATTGTAGATATTCTTGAATTCTATGGATTAGTCTTAAGCAGGGATTGGTCTGCAAAGCTCAATGGTTATATCGCAACTGATTATTCACATATGTGGCTTCCCTACAAAGGGAAACCAAATCAAATCAAAATCGAGTGAGAAAAACACATGACGCACACTGTAACTGAATTTGAACAACCAAATGAACCTGTAGCTTTCAACAACAATATCCTTGGAGGTTATTCTGCTGGGTCATTCCTTGGGAATTTTACTGCACCACAATCACCCTTTTCTGTAAATACTTTTGTTTCTCAAATTGAAAAATTTTCGCAATTTGATTCTTCTACAATAGTTAATGTTTCTGATACATCTATAGATAAACTTGTAGATAAGTCTTTATTTTGGTCATTATATTTTGATGGATCAAAATCTAGTGATGGAATAGGAGCATGATACATCCTAATTGATCCAGAAGGAGAGAAACCCATGCTATCATGTAGATTAGAATTTGAGTGCACAAACAATACTGTAGAATATGAAGCCTTGATTCAAGGGCTTTATAAAGCCATAGGGTTAAATGTGAAATACTTGAAAGTATATGGAGATTCCGAAATTGTCAAAAGACAAGTAAGGAATACTATCCATTGTCTTTCAGGACATCTTAAACATTATCAAACCCTAGTACAAGACCTTACCACTCAATTTATAGCATTTAATATCTCTTCTATTTTTAGAAATAAAAACACATCAGCTGATTTGTTAGCTAATGTTGCATCCAAACTCCTCCCTGCTGAAGATTGTAGTCCTGATATATTTTCAGTAGAATTGATTTTTCACCCATCTATTCTCGATAATATCACAAACTGGAGAGTATTCTACCATGATCAAGATATATTGAATTTCTTGACTTCAGAGAAATCCTATGATGAACAAATTATTGATGAAGACGATCATGATCTGCAAATTATTTCAAAAGGTAATGAAAATTATATTCCTAAATCTGTTGTTAAACTTGAGGATCTATATGATATTAAAGATAGATTCAAGAAAGTTACTAATGCTAAAATTCAGAGTTCAACTTTGAAGTTTGAATTAGTAAATCTTGGCTCTGACTCTAAACCTCAGAATGTTAATCTAGGACTCAATTTAACTCCAGAGGAAAGAAATGCCTTCATCAAACTTCTGAATAGGTATAAAAATGTCTTTTCTTGGAATTATGAACACTTAAAGACTTATGATACTTCTGTAATTCAACACACAATTCTAATGTTGTCTGATGTTAAGCCTGTTCAACAGAAGTTAAGAAAGATTCATCCAAATCTTGACAGTCAAATCAAAACAGAACTCAACAAAATTTTGAAAGCCAAAATCATTTTTCCTGTAAGGCATTCTAATTGGGTTTCCAACATGGTATCTGTCAGGAAGAAGAATGGTGATATTAGAATCTGTATTGATTTTAGAAATTTAAATAAAGCATGCCAAAAGGATAATTTTCCATTGCCAATCATGGAGAAAATACTCCAAAAGGTAGCTGGTTCTGAACTCATGTCCTTCCTTGATGGATTTTCAGGCTATAATCAAATATTAGTACATCCAGGTGATAGGTTGAAAACTAGTTTTAGAACCAAATGGGGAACCTATGCTTATCAGAAAATTCCTTTTGGTTTAATAAAGGAGCTACTTTCTAGAGAGCCATGGACATAGCATTTAAGGGTCTGATTAATATATCAGTTGTTATTTATCTTGATGGCATAATAGTATATTCAAAGAAGAGATCCAATCATCTACATGATTTGAAACAAATATTTGAAAGATGTAGAAGGTTTGGTATTTCTTTAAACCCAAAGAAATCCTTATTTTCTCTCGATGAAGGAAAACTCTTAGGGTTTGTTGTGTAAAAAGATGGTATATATATCGACCCGGACAGAGTTAAAGAAATTTATGATATTTCTTTACCTCATAACAAAAAATCCATGCAATCATTTTTAGGGCAGATTAGTTTTGTAAAAAGATTCATTCCCGATTTTTCTCAAATTGTTTTACTTATGCAGAATATGATTAAGAAAAACTCAGTATTCAAATGGGGGTATAAAGAGAAAGAATCCTTTGATGCAATCAAAAAGGCAATCATTCATGCACCTGCATTGAATACTCCTGATTTTTCTAAAGATTTTATTCTGTATACTTTGGCCACTGAAACATCCTATGATGTTGTTTTAACACAACTCAATGATCAACAATTAAAAGCACCAATTTCTTTCTTCAGCTCGAATATGCAATGAGTTGAGATGAATTATTCCAATTTAGAAAAACAATCCTTCACTGTGTTTAAGTCAATCAAGCATTTTAGACCTTTTCTCCTAAAAACATATACAAAAATTATTGTCCCATTCTCTGTAGTGAGACAATTACTAATTCAAAAGGAAGTAGGAGAAAAAAGGGCTAATTGGGTGACAACTTTGCAAGAATATGATATTGATATTAAGCCAGCTAAGATTGTCAGAAGTCAAGGTTTTTTCAGATTATTAGCAGGAGCTCACAACATACCAGAAAATCAAGATCCAGACAATGTTGTTCAAGTAAGTCAGATAAGTATTACAAATTTTGAATCACAGTATGCTGATTTGATCTTTTACCTGAAAAATGGGTATGCTCCTTATAATCTCAACTATAAGAATAAACGTGCTTTAAGATTGAAGGCTACTAAATATGAAATCATTGATGATGTGTTATTTAGAAAGAATTATGATTCAATCTTATTAAGATGTCTTCAAAAGACTGAAGAAAAAAAGGTATTGCAGGAATTACATGATGGACCAGCAGGAGGTCATTTTGGAGGTGATACCACAGCTCACAAAATCATCCATGCTGGATATTATTGGCCTACCCTTTTCAAAGATACACATTATTATGTGAGGAAGTGCAAAATTTGTCAAACTGCTAGTGGAAGACAAAGGAAGCCATCTTTTCCTTTGCAACCAATAAACATTGAACAACCATTTGAGCAATGGGGGCTTGACATCATTGGTGAGATAGTACCTCACTCTTCTAAATAGCACAAATACATCCTCACAGCAAAAGATTACTTCACAAAGTGGGTAGAAGCAATTCCTCTAAAGGTAGCCAATTTTGATGCAATTAGTAATTTTATCGATCAATTCATCATTACCAGGTTTGGTGTACCTAACGCTCTTGTCTTCGACAATGCATCTTATTTTTCTAGAAATAGTATAATGGAATTTTTAATCAAAAGAGGTTTTAAATTGAAATATTCATCAAATTATTATCCACAAGGTAATGGTTTAGCTGAATCCACTCACAAAAATCTCATCAAAATCATTAAAAGGACCATTGATCAAAATCAAAAGAATTGGCGCAAGTGTCGAGGTATAAAAATGTATCTTTTTAACACCTATTTATCTCACATTAATTATCAATCCAGGAGCGACTTATTATTTCAAGAGTGTACTCTGTGTGAGGCTGCAATTCATCCAAGAGAAATGTTGTGAAGATGTAGTACAGAATTCTAAATTCAAGAATAAACAAATGCTTGTAAAGGAACCTAATTACAAATGGAAATGCTCTGAAAGGTATAAAAGGTGTCTTTTTAACACATATTTATCTCACATTAATTATCAATCTGGGAGCGACTTTTTATTTCAAGAGTGTACTCTATCTGAGGCTAAAATTCATCCAAGAGCAATGTTGTGAAGATGTAGTACGAAATTCTAAATTCAAGAATAAACAATTGCTTGTAAAGGAACCTAATTACAAATGGAAATGCTCTAAAACTTGAATTAAATCAAACTGCAAAACATTGATCAGGGATACAGTAGTAATAAATATTTCCCTTAGAAATCGATGCAAGATAACCAATATGGGGACTTGGGATCAATAACCTCTGTCCTCTACAGTTGGTGATCTTAAAACAATCGAAATGAAAGAAAACTCAATCTTCTAGAAATTTATGCAATTGAAATCAAACTGGAACAAGACCATCAATCTGGGAACGAGGAAGAAATAACCAATGTTCTCTACAATTGACAGTCCTGCTTGAAAGAAATTAAAAGGAAATATAAATTGAACTAAAAGCTGCTAATGAAAGGAAACTAGGAAAGCTCTCAAAACCAAATTCTTTGCAATTAATCAACTGAAATGAACAACAATGTAAATGGACAACAAACTATGATTAAAGGAATCGAATAACCAATCCTATTGAACAACAATCTGTAATGAATATCAATCAAATGGAATAGCAAGTGGAATGAAACCATAATGGAAACAGAAGAACGAAGCTCCGTTAAGGTATTAACAATATAGATTATACAATGTTGAGATTCTTGTTAAATCATAAAGAAACAGCAACGCGATTCGTTAATATAACACAGCAATACCAATAATAAATTCAACAGTAATTAACTATGCAATCGTAATGAAACCAAACACGATTATCACATAACAGTAATTAAAGAATAGAAATACAAATAGCGGGTCGCTCCACCAGGGTTGGGCCCTCAACTGCCGGTGAAAGCGCCGCTGGGCTACTGCAGAACTTGAGAAATGGAATGAGAATGCCTATTTGTATTAATAAAACATGAATAGCTTTTACATCATTTGCTCTTTGCTCACAAGAGTCAAGAAATTATAATGTTACAAAGGAAATTCAATAATCATTCATTGTTCTCCATCCTCCCCAATACACAATACATGCTCTCCTTTTATAATCAGAAAGAGGAGAAATTAAATAGAAAATATGATCTCCCATAGCAATATTGGATTGCTCCCAACAACTTGATCAGCCAGAAAATACATTTCCAACAATCTTTAAAAAAGAGCAAGGCGAATTTGGCTTTGTAGCTGAGATTTGGAGGACGGCCGCAACAACAAATCTGAGAAAATCATGCTCAAATAACTATGCATTTCTCTCAATACAGGCTGAATTTAGGCAAACCGTTCTTTGTTAAAGTTAACTGGGCCCATTCTAGACAAAATCCATGTTCTAGATTTTCCAGATTCTTCTTCATTTGCCCAGAATCTCAACCGCAAAACTGTCACTTCTTATTCCAGCGAATTTCTAAGTTGAGATATTTGATGATGATTTGGAGATCAAATATTCAATCTGGAAAATATCGTGGAGGCTAAAATGGTAAGTGATATTAAAAAATATATTAATAAACCATCATTGATAAAATTATGTATAATAATCATCAATTTATTAAAAATAAAGGAGAAGAAATAATATTCATCCATAAGAGCATAAATCATTATAAAATGGATTTATATGATAAATTATAATAAATGATATGATAAATAAGAGTAAAAATGGATGAAATAAGTGTTAGAAAGTGGTCGTATTCACGACCCAACATACCCCCAAACTGAATATATTGCATGTCCTCATGCAACCCAGAACTGAATATATTGCATGTTCTCATGCAACCCAAAGACAAAACCCATGTGTTAACCAAGCAAAGAAAATTGTTCATCCCAACTCATGAAATAGATGGAACAAATGAATGTTTCCTCAAATAATGAATATTCAATTTTAGCAATAGAGGCATAACAATTTTTACAGTTGATGTTCAACTATATGCATATGAAGTTGCAGAAAAATGTGACATAAGCAACAACAACCCTCATTAATCATTTTCTCAAAAATCGGATCGTTTTGATGCACGGATCATGAGATATAAACAAAATGGTTGTAGGTGATAGTGCATAATTTTTGAAATTTTATGAACTAATTTAGCGTGAAATTATCTAGGTTTGTGTATTTTAATGATTCCTCTTTATTATCCAGAAATCATAAGAATTCAGTTCATAGTTTTAAAGATATATGAAAAATGGAAAATGGAAAACATCCATCATGTGTAGCAATTCCCCCTCCCAAACTGAAGAATTAGCATGTCCTCATGCGATGCTAGAAAAAAAAGAGAGGTGGTTGCTACAATCTGTTGAAATCTATGCTTGTTTTAAAACAACATGGAATAAGGGAGGTGTTGAGAATGAATAAGAATATTAAAGAAGATTACTGACATGGTCATAAGAAAGAAATGAAAGAAATCAACACTCCCCCAAACTGAAAGATGAAACGTGCTTGAAAAATGGGAAGTGGTAAAGATATGGAATGAATGATGATAAATAATTCTTAATGGATTTTCATGAAATTCTCCTAAATTCATAATAAATCAGAAAATTATGCTATTTTACCTCAAGTGTTACCTCCGAAAAAATGTGAAAGGACATGTAGAGACTGGCCTTTGCTGAAGCTGATGTAGGCTGAGTGAATACTGAAAGTGATGCAAAAGGTGAAAGCCATGTGCGCGTTCGTGAGCCTTTGCTGTTAGTTGCAATAGTGTGATCGTGCTGCGAATAGAATTTTCCCCCATACTTGTTGTTCTCCTGTAAACAAATCACAATTCTGTATGCAATTTTCTTGAATCCACAGTTTGAGTTTGGAATGGAAACAAATAAGATGCATGCCAAAAAAGTTCAAGCAGAAAAAAATTCTGTAAAAATGCAGTATCAATATTGTGGCAAATCAGCAAAATAGAAGAGCGGCGTACTGTACAGAAATTATACAGGATGGAAAGGCATACATACTTATGATATGATCAACAAATTATCGCATTACTAAAATCCATGCATGTGATAAATCGTAAACAGATATAGAAGCATTTTGTAATGATTCAAGGATAAGGAGAAGGGACAGCTTAAGATAAACATAAGTACAAATGCATTTATTACCCACTTAAACTAATGTGATCGATTTATGATGATTTTCATGTATAATAGGTTCAAAATCAAAGGTTAAGGATTCATACTTTCATCTGATATTTAAATAGAGATATAGGAAAAAGGGTTTAATATTACTATTGATGTGTATAAATGTGACTCCAATACCATCAGCAGAGCTCTGTTGCCCATAGGTGTCCATAACCTTGACAGAGTTTCTTTCTCACCCTTGGAACCATTGTCCTTTATTTATGTTGAGGAAGTTCTTGGTGACCAGATAAATCACAATGCCATTCACTGGGAAGAAGTGAAAAGTGGGCAGGCCGGCTCGTGATGAGAACTCCTTTTCCAAGGACTTCTTAATTTTTTCAATTGTCCATTGGACCATATCCCTGGTTTGGTGGCCATGATGGGAATGCTACTTCACTTTCTTCCTTATGAACATGGTAGGTTGGCTTTTGATGAGACCCACTATCCTCCATCTATCAAATTATAAAATTATTAATGAAATATGTAAATATTTTTCTTTTCATATAGCACTTTCCTATTTATTTATAAAGGATGGCTCAACACTCTTTAAGAGTATGGATGGTGGAAGAAGTCTGAACAGTTTAATAGAAAAGAATATGCCCTTGTTTCTACTCCATAAGTAAAAATCAAAGAAAGTTATAAAATATGGGAAAGAACCAACATGATAAATATAATCGATCATATGAATTTAGTGGTAATAAGACAACAAAATCATGTTATTGATTATGTCCCTTTTTTATTTTTCTTATCATTACTAAACAAATTTCTTAAAAATGACGATTTCTTTTGATTTTCTGATTACAGTAAGCTCTAATTTGTGTATCCTTCCATAAATTGTATATTTTTCTTTCAAAAATTTATGAAAAATTCAAAAAAAATTCTAAAAGTGTTGTTTAAAAAAACAAGAAAAATGCACTCGTGTTGTTCCTTTGGAAAGGAACAACAAAAACAATCTGTGAAAATGCTATTCCTTTGGAAAGGAACAGCAAGAATAATCTGCAAAAATGTTGTTCCTTTGGAAAGGAATAGCAAGAACAATCGGCGAAAATGTTGTTCCTTTGGAAAGGAATAGCAAGAACAGTCGATGCTATTCCTTTTGAAAGGAACAACAAAACTGTTGTTTCTTTCAAAAAGGAACAACAAAAACGAGCGGTGTTGTTCCTTTTGAAGAGAACAGCGAAATCATGCAAAAACAAATATTGTTCTTTTTGAAAAGAACAACAAAACTAATTAGCGAAAAAGGTTGTTCCTTTTTGAAGGAACAACAAAAATAAACACATAAACGCATTGCTTCTTAAGAGAAACAACTGTTGTTCCTTAAGAGGAACAATAACTGTCCCTTAAGAGGAACAACAAACAAATATAAACACGCAAAAAGGAAAAAAAAACAGAGGAAAGAACAAAGATAATATGCAATCCATTGCCAAGAAAATCCAATCGAAAGGAAATTTTATGTACAGGTTTCAAGAAAAAGTAATTTTTTACAGAATTGGTGCTACTGAAGAATTTCCTTCTGCAATTGAAACTTGCATGGTGGGGTCCTTATTGTTCAATTGCCACTGGAGTGGAAATCATAATTTGAAGAGATTAACACCTGAAACACAAAAAAATAAAAGAAATCAGAAAATAAACAACACTTTATTAAGTTACAACAGCTATGATATTATTTCTAAGAGAATATCAAATCTATTAATGGAAAAAAATGATCTTTTTGAAAAATGTTTGGCAGTAGTGACATGAATCTTCAAATGGAAACCAATTCTTCATTTCTTCTTGTTATGAATCTGTTAGGTAATAAACTGGATTAAATTCCCTTGTTTCACTAAAATTTCTCTCTAGAATCGATCGTCCATAAATTGACCTTCTTTGTTTTGCTAAGACCTGCAAAAAACGAGTGTCTACCTGCAGTAAAACATTAAATCATGGAGAAAGAGAGGTGCGAGGGCTCTCCTGATCCAATAATTATGCAAAAAACCTAACAAGTAGTTACTCTATAGAACAAATCCACAGACAAAGTAAAATTAATTTATTACCTGCGGGAGAGCAGTGGCCAATCATGTTAACTAACAATGTTTCAATCATAAATTCTTTGTTTTTCGTATGATTTGAGTGATTCAAAATCAAAATAATAGCTAATTCAAAGTTTTATCTCCAATAGAAACAGGTTTTAAAAATTCAATGCTATGATATGTCAAATTGGCTTAGAACAACCTGCATAATAGAGTCATTTTCAATTTTCCAGCTTAGACTAACAATTAATATTTCAAGCATAAATTTTTCGTTTGATGGCGGATTGAACCGATTCAAATTGAAGATTAAATTATATTCATTTATTGATTTCCAATAGAAATATGTTTTGAAGACAAGAATAATTGATGGGTCAAATACGTTAATGAACAGCCGAGAAAACTGAGTTTCAAGAATGCTGATTTATGATAGGTAGTCAGTGTTTCGGTCATATATTCCTCATACAATATCGAAATTGACTCATTCAAATTGCGTTGTAAACTAGCTTCATAGAGGAATATACCATAGAAACAGGTTTTAAAAATATAGTCATTTAGGCCTCCAAAAACTGATTGTCCCAACTCTGTTCTTGAGCTGCCTACTAGACACCTTGTCAATGTTTTGGTTCTAACTTTTCCGTTTCAAATAAAAATGGAGTGATTCAAATTTAGTTGGAAAGAAGACATCAAGGGATACTTAGGATAGAAACATGTTTTAAAAATATTCAATTTTGGTCCTCCAAAACATGACTGTCCCAACTTTGTTTTCAGGATTTTCATCAAGCCCGCAAGCCAAAAAAATGATATTCAAGCAATTTTTCCATATTGATGATAAAAATTAATATAATTTTTTGTAGAATTTTTATTTGTAATATAATTCATCTACATACACAAATAAGTTAGTAATATTTATCATCAATTTTGATTTCCACATCGTGTTGCAACAAAGAAACAACTATTTTTACAAAAATAAAAGAATAAAAAAATGTGTTTATTTCCTTATTTATTTCTCTACTAATCTACTCTTCTTTGAAAATCAAATATTCTTATATATAAGAGTATTTCCAGTGGAGCCATTTCCAAAATAAGGCCTCCAAAAATGCATGTTGATAAATAGTGGGGTATGAGAGGCCAACTTCCCTTCTTGTAAAAAAATTGGGCAATAATTCCCAATTTCTTGGGAATCTTGCTCAGTCTCTTCTGTTTGGATATGTACCTCAGCAAAGGCTACAGATGGTGACTCTGTGGCCCGAAGGGAGCTAGTAGGTTGTCTAGAAATAACTTTCCTAGGTCCTACTCATGGCTGAGATTCAGTTTTCTTAAGAACTTCATCAATAAAGGTCGTTCTCCGAAGGGTCACCAATCCCTTAGTTTTTTCAAGTTTAGGAGGAATTTTTTCTTGTTTAGATTTTCTAGTCATTTAAAACAACAAGCCTTCATTCCTACCTAAAGAAAAAAAAATTACCCAATTCTGCCTTGAAGCGGGCAGTGAGCAAGTATGTTCCTTGCTCGGTGCGCAGGTTCTTACCTTCTGTCTTTAAAACCCAATTCTTCCCAAGCAGAAAAAAGTTCAAATGTGCATCACTCCTTCTAAATAGCATACACTCTCCCCAGCAACGGTGCCAAAATGTTGAGGTATAAAAGGTGTCTTTTTAACACCTATTTATCTCACATTAATTATCAATCTGGGAGCGACATTTTGTTTCAAGAGTGTACTCTGTCTGAGGCTGCAATTCATCCAAGAGAAATGCTATGAAGATGTAGTATAGAATTCTAAATTAAAGAATAAACAATTGCTTGTAAAGGAACCTAATTACAAATGGAAATGCTCTGAAACTTGAATTAAATCAAACTGCAAAACATCGATCAGGGATACAGTAGCAATAACTCTTTCCCTTAGAAATCGATGCAAGATAACCAATCTGGGGACTTGGGAGCAATAACCTCTGTCCTCTACAATTGGATATCTTAAAACAATTGAAATGAAAGAAAACTCAATCTTCTAGAAATTAATGCAATTGAAATCAAACTGGAACAAGACCATCAATCTAGGAACGAGGAAGCAATAACCAATTTTCTCTACAGTTGACAGTCCTACTTGAAAGAAATTAAAATGAAATAGAAATTGAACTAAAAGCTGCTAATGAAAGGAAACTAGGAAAGCTCTCAAAACCAAATTCTTTGCAATTAATCAACTGAAATGAACAACAATGTAAATGGATAGCAAACTGTGATTAAAGGAATCGAATAACCAATCCTATTGAAAAACAATATGTAATGAATATCAATCAAACAGAATAGCAAGTGGAATGAAACCATAATGGAAATAGAATAGCGAAGCTCCGTTAAGGTATTAACAAGATAAATTATACAGTGTTGAGATTCTTGTTAAATCATAAAGAAACAGCAACGCGATTCGTTAATATAACACAACAATACCAATAAGAAATTCAACAATAATTAACTCTGCAATTGTAATGAAACCAAACACGATTATCACACAACAGTCATCAAAGAATAGAAATACAAACAGTAGGTCGCTCCACCAGGGTCGGGCCCTCAACCGCCGGTGAAAGCGTCGCTGGGCTACTGCAGAACTTGAGAAATGGAACAAGAACGCCTCTTTGTATTAATAAAACATGAATAGCTTTTACATCGGTTTCTCTTTGCTCACAAGAGTCAACGAATTATAATGTTACAAAGGAAACTCAATAATCATTCATTGTTCTCCATCCTCCCCAATACACAATACATGCTCTCCTTTTATAATCAGAAAGAGGAGAAATTAAATAGCAAATATGATCTCCCATAACAATATTGGATTTCTCCCAACAACTTGATCAACCAGAAAATACATTTCCAACAATCTTTCAACAAGAGCAAGGCGAATTTGGCTTTGCAGCTAAGATTTGGATGGTCGCAACAACAAATCTGAGAAAATCATTCTCAAATAACTCTGCGTGTCTCTCAATACAAGCCGAATTTGGGCAAACCATTCTTTAAAAAAGTTAACTGGGCCCATTCTGGACAAAACCCATGTTCCAGATTTTCCAGATTATTCTTCATTTGCCCAGAATCTCAACCGTAAAACTATCACTTCTTATTCCAACGAATTTCTAAGTTGGAATATTTGATGATGATTTGGAGATCAAATCTTCAATCTGGCAAATATCTTGGAGGCTAAAATGGTGATTGATATTACAAAATATATTAATAAACCATCATTGATGAAATTATGCATAATAATCATCAATTTATTAAAAATAAAGGAGAAGAAATAATATTCATCCATAAGAGCATAAATCATTATAAAATGGATTTATATAATAAATTATAATAAATTATATGATAAAGAAGAGTAAAAATGGATGAAATAAGTGTTAAAAAGTGGTCGTATTCACGACCCAATAGGAGGTATAAGAGTCATTGTTGGATAATGTTATGGTTGGTTGTAGTTTACAGTGTGATTGGGCGGTTGGTCTAGTTCAAGAAAATCATTATGAATCATACTGTATCGTTGATCATTGTCCTTGGTACGGGAGTCCACACTCTTGTCTTATTTAAGATCATTATAGGGTGGAAGGGAGGTGCTAGGTTGGTGAATGAAGTCACCTATAGGTTGGAGCCTATGAACACTTCAGTGTGGTAAGTCGATCTAAGATGTCGGGGAATCCATTCAGTTGACTACTGATGAAACCAGAGCATTGGGGAGTCCTTCCAGTGGGAGATGGGGAAGTATTATCCTATATAATTCTAGGAATTTGTAACTTTCATTTCAATTGGGGTTGAAGATTAAAGAATTTATTAGAAAATAGTTCAGTGGTTTTTGACCCGAAGGGGGTTTTCCACCTAGAATTCATGTGCCTATTGTGTTATGTTCTGGATAAACATTAAAAATAATTGAAGATTAACTAATTCTCTGAAACTATTTAAAAGTGATAATTGCTAAGAAATAATGATTCACCTCAATCTCTCATTATTTCCAATGATTGGTGTTAGATCTTGGTTCCTTCAATAGCAGTAAGAAAACTAGAATGATATCATGGAGTATATTAAGAATAGAGTTCCTTTGTTCAATTGAAATAACTATGCACTTTGGAGTGGAAGAATGCGGATTAATTTGCTTATATAAGGATATGAAGTATGGGAAATCATTGAAAATTTCTTTACAATGACCCATGATGAACAAGGTAAGAAAAATATGGTATATTATGCAAAGGATAAAGATCTCATTATCAATGGGCTTATCGAATCTATCTAGTTTAAGGTAATGAGTTGCAAAACTGCTAAAGAAGTATGGGGAAAGCTTGAGAATATATATGCAGGTGACTCAAACATGAAAGAAGAAAAGCTTCAAATTTATAGGGAAAAAATTGAGAAACTCAAAATGAAGATGGAAATATTGCTACATACTTTCAGCGTGTTGATGAAACAACAAATGCATTGGAAGGTTAGGGAGAACCCGTTGACAAAAAAATTGTTGTCTGAAAGATCCTTAAAACCCTGCCAAAAATATTTAACCCAAAGGTATTTGTCTTGGAATATAGTTTGAATCTAACCAATCTCATCAAAGATGAATGGCATGGAGTCCTTATGACATATGAAAAGAGAATTGAAGAAGAGGACGAAAAACCTCATCTCGAAACAACATTTTCCATATCCAAGAAGACTAGTAAGGATAAGCATATTGCGAAAGCGAAAACTTGCAATTGTAAGGAAGAAGAAACAATAGAAGGTGAAGAATAATTTTCAGATAAAGAATATGCCTACTTCACATGAAAAATGAGAACAGGTACAGGGTGTGAAAATTCTACTATAGTGTATTGGTTTATTTCCTCCTACTTGATTTAATTAATACAAGTTATTTCTAGAAATTAGATTTTGAAAATACCAAAAATAAACACAACTACAGCCTACACATGCAGATCATTTATTGAATAATTTACTCATGCAACAAAGTGACACAATGATTTTTGAACATAATTCCCCGGAAAAAACCCAAATCAGGAAAATCGGTTCAGTAGATATGAGGGTTTATTATTAAGTAGTTCCGAGTAAGCAAATCTAGGTTCCACACTTGGAAAACCTGATAGAGAATAAAAGATATCAAATACGCATCTCTCTTGGAGATATAGTGCCAAATATTTCACTGATCCACACCCTCAACAAGATTTATAGGACTCAGCCCAGATCTGACCCTAGAATCCCTCAACGCTACTTCATAAACCATAGTGTTTCCCTAGAGGGTTTGCATCAGCCTCTGTGTGGCCCTAGGAGGGCCTGCATCACCCCTGGAGGGTCTACGCTGCCCCTGTGCTGCCTCTACTAGGCCAGTGTCATCCCTGCATGGCTCGAGTTGCCTCTGCGCTGCCCTTGTTGGACTGCATGGCTCTGAATCCACTCCGTGCTGACCTTGATCTACTCCTCTTGCCTCTTGCTGTCTCTTACCCCTGGAATCAGAACATTCCCTTGGCCAATACTACGCCTCACTGCAAGAAATTCCTCCGAAAATTCTTAGCAAACCCGCCCTAGAATTCTTGATCTATTCCTCAGTTCTATAGAAAATGTGTGTCCTCAATTAACCCTCAAACCTTTCTCTTATACTTTTTCATTGAACCCTTCAATGACCGAGATTAAATCATCCATCAAAGGTTGAGATTAAAATACTGCTGGATCCATGCGACTTAAGACAATTTGTTAATTAATTTACTTTAATTATTTTATTTTCCTAAGTTAGACTTCGGAAATCCATTAAAAATCATTAAGTATTTGAATAATTTGAACACCTACTAAAATTTCTCAAATCCATTTTTGGGTCTTGTAGCTTAAGTGTACTCTAGTCCCTCCAAAACATTTGGGAGCTAGAGCACAACTGATGCTACCCCAAATACACAAAACCTCAACACTCCCTCTTAGCACCATAAGTGTGCTCTAGCAATATATCACACCATGTATCACAAGATCTTGAGTATTGGATATGTGCTGCTAATGCTTTGCTTTCTGCCCTCCATCTACTACATTGTTGCTCTCTGTACTGCTACCCATGCCACTGCCACTGACACTTCCACATCTATACTGCAACTCCCTCTTAAATTGTTGCATCATGATGCCCATAGGAATGCCACTAATAGCTTATGTACTAGTGAGGAGATACCTGAAAGACTCTCCCCAACTGTTTGAAAGACAAGTCATGTTTCCCTCCACCACTCAAGCTCCTTTGATGTTGAATCATGCTGCCCCCCTGGAGACACTTTCATGCTGCAACACTTCACTGTGTGAGCCAAACTTCTCTGCGCTACTGAAGTCCCATCAGCCTCTTTGCGCTGATGTCTCCACACTACTGCTGCCTCTGCATCACATTCCTCACTCTTCAGCTCTTCATCTCCCTCTTTCTCTTCAATGTGGTCATCTGCAACCATCTCTCGAATCATCCCGCTACCGTCTTAAGGCTCCCATAGCTCGTATATGATCCACGAGTAGGGCTGAATCAAGGATCCTGCCACCAAAATATCGATAATCTATATATCCATGTCACCCCACCTCTTCTATCAAGGTGCATGAGCACTCATGGATGCATCATCATCATACCCATCTTCATTTGTTGCTGCAACCTTGGAATCAGAAGCTCCTTTCTCCTTCTTCTTAGGACCACTGCTAGCGAAATGACCGAGATCACCACAGTTAAAGCACCAGACCTTGGAGAGGTCCTTCTTCTTCTCCCCTTGCTTCTTTTCCCTTGATGCAAGGGCTACATCCTCCTCCTCTTATTTCTTCACTCTAGCTGATCCGCTTCCTCCACTGTTAGACTTCTTCTTAGTGATCCTCCTGATCTCCTCTTGGCCGAAAATAGCCCACATATCTGCCCATGATGGTAATGTTGCCCTCCCCAGAATGCTCTGGACAAACATTTCCCATTCTTTAGAGACAACATGCAGGGCTCTCCTCACTAGGAGACCTTCATCTAGATTAGCAACCATGCTAATCAGCTAGTCACGGATAGCCTAAGAACTGAAGAGGAATATATCTATATCTTCACCCTTCATCATTTGAAACATCCACATTTGATTCTCAAGAAGCATTATTCTTTGCACAGAACCTCCTTGGTACATCAATTCTAAAGCTGACCACATGTCATGTGTTGTATTCTTACCAATAACATGAGGAATCAACCTCTTCGTGCATGCTTGATTTTATTTATAATTCTTGAGTGGATATGCATCGGTTGGTACAGGAAGTGTGTTCTCTGCATGATCTTTCAGAAAATAATCATCCAAAACTGAGAGGATTCTAGTCTTCAAGATAACATAGTTGGACATGCCATCCAATATATCTTGATCCCTTAGTCCATATCGAGCCATATTTTCTTAGATCTTAAAGAAAAAATACTTCTCCCTCTGGATCTGGGCTTCTTGGTGACTATAAACGCTCTAGTAGCTTCTTCTACTGAAAACTGACTTACCTCCTGGAAATCTTCCACCAAAACTCAAAAGGACAGTATCCTCCAATCCTCTTGATCGAATCTCATATCTATTTGGCTTAGATCTTCTGAATGACTATCTTCCGCCTGCCTTTGTTGCCTTAGCAGGGCACAATTCTGCACCTACATAATCTCTACCCCACCAGCACTGTTGAAGATCTGAAGCACTGCTTTCGAATCTTGGAAAATTTTTCTGAAACAAGAGAAGTGACTGCACAGCCTCCTCTTGGCTAGCCCAACGCAGTCCCAACGCTGCTTAGAAGTGGACTACGTAACCCTAGACTGGGTGATGTGGTCCTTGCATTTCCATAGGAAGGGTCTACGTAAGCCTAGAGGCCTTCTACAGCTTCAGCGTTGTCTCCTAAATCTACTTTCCCTTACTGTCAAGATGCCCTTTCTGGATCTACTGCTTCTTCTGCCACCCTGCAGAAAAAATATTTCTTCAGCTGATTGCTACAGATTCATCTTGATCTGCTATCGCTCTAATACCATGTGAAAATTCTACTAAGTTTATTGGTTTATTTCCTCCTACTTGATTTAATTAATACAAGTTATTTCCATAAATTAGATTCCGAAAATACCGAAAATAATCACAACTACAACCTAGACATGTAGATCATTTACTGAATAATTCACTCATGCAAAAAAGTGACACATGGATTTTTGGACATAAGTCCCCTAAAAAACCCAAAGCGGAAAAATCGATTCAACAGATATGAGGGTTTATTATTAAGTCGTTCTGAGTACATCAAATCTGGGTTCCACACTTGGAAAACCCAACAGAGAATAAAATATATCAAATTTGCAGCTATCCTCAAGATCTAGTGCCAAATATCTAACTGATCCACACCCTCAAATGGGATTTATAGGACTCAGCCCGGATCTAACCCTAGAAACCCTCAGCGCTGCTTCAAAAACCCCAACGTTTCCCTAGAGGGCCTACGTCAACCTCTATGTTGCCCTAGGGGGGTCTACGTCACCCTTGGAAGGTCTACGTTTCCCCTGTGCTTCCTCTGCTAGGCTAGCGTCAACACTGCGTGGCCATAGCTACCTCTGCGCTACCCTTGTTGGACTGCTTGGCTCTGAAGCCCCTCTGTGCTAACATTGAGCTACTCCTCTTCCCTCTTCCTGTCCCTTGACCCTATAATAAGAACATTCCCTTGGCCAATACTACCCCTCACTGAATGAAATTCCTCAGAAAATTCTTAGCAAGCCCGCCCTAGAATTCCGGATCTATTCCTCATTTCTACAGAAAATGTGTGTCATCAACTAACCCTCAATCATTTCTCTTATAATTTTTCATTTAACCCTTCAACGACCAAGATTAAATCATCCATCAACAACTAAGATTAAAATACTGCTTGATCCATGTGACTTAAGACAATTTCAACACATGTGTTAATTAATTCACTTTAGTTATTTTATTTTCCTAAGTTAGACTGAGGAAATCCATTAAAAATAATTAATAATTTGAATAACTTGAACACCAACTGAAATTTCTCAAATCCATTTCAAGGTCTTTTAGATGAAGTGTACTCTAGTCCCTCCACAAAATTTGGGAGATAAAGAATAATTGATGCTAGCCCAAATATACAAAATATCAACACAGGGAAATTCTAAGGTGTTAGAAAATTATATATTATAGAGCAATGCAACACATAAAATATGCGGAACACACAAGCACACAAACCACATAAAACCAGAGAGACACATATATACGTGGTTCACCTAGTTTGGGCTATGTCCACCCTAAACAACCAATCCTACCTTTCTATTATCCAGCAAAATGAAGAGACACAACCTACAGCAGATCTGTTGTAATATCCTCTATTCTCTCTCACAGTCTCCCTATATGTTTCTTGCTCTGAGAATACTCATACAATACACAATCACAATACCATACCCTCATACAAAGTGAGGGGTTGCCTTTCAGGGAAAAAAACCCTAAACTAAACATAACTTATACCGTCAGATCATCCACCTAATGCACGGCCCAAATTTACTAGAAATTACTATACTTTTACAAGGCAATTTTACATTTGTTTTATTAGGCACCGCCCCGAAAACCCCGCTTAGGGACAACTTAACCCCGGACCCCCGGCCTGTGGGGGTCGCCCCTCGCACCCCCGTGAGGGGGACAATCCCCGTACGCGCCCCCCCCCCCCCCCCAAACTACAAGGGTGTACAATTTTCATGGGGTATACATCTGGCTAAAACAAGGATCTCTGAATTAGGATGAAAATCAGGCTCCACACCCAAGAATATCCCACTTGGAGACTATTTGTGGCAACTCCACAACTGCTTAGTTTTTTGGACAATGACTCCTCTTTGGACTTGGCTGTTTCTCATCTTTATCATCATCCTTGAATACCAATTGAAACTGAGCATATTCTCAGTTTCTCCCTAGTTACAACTTTTGTTGGCATATTTGCAGGATTCTGGCTAGTGTGTGTCTTTTCCAGCTTCAACTGTCCATCTTCCAATATTGATCGTATGAAATGGTACTTGAGATGTATGTGTTTAGTCCTGGAATGAAATGTTGAGTTCTTTGCAAGATGAATGGCACTTTGGCTATCACTGTATAACGTGCCCATATCATGATTCTTACCCAATTCATCCATAAAAATTTGTAGCCAAATCATTTCTTTACTAGCCTCTGTAGCAGCAACATACTCTGCTTTTGTTGTTGAAAGTGCAACAACACTTTGGATTTTTTAAACCCAACTAACGTCTATTCCACCTACATTAAATACATATCCTGTAGTGCTCCTCCTGTTATCTCTGTCACCTGCCATATCTTCATCAACATATCCATGTAGAGAAATGTTTGAACCACCAAAGCATAATGCTTGATTTGTGGTACCTCTCAAATATCTGAGAATCCATTTCACTACCATCCAATGTTCTTTTCCTGGATTGTTCATGTACCTGCTTACAACTCCCACTACATGTGCAATATCAGGCATTGTGCAGATCATTGCATACATTAAGCTTCCAATTGCTGATGCATATGGAACTTTGGACATATAGTCCATTTCTTCTTAGGTCTTGGGGCACATCTCCTTACTAAGTTTGAAATGGCCAGAAAAAGGTGTACTAACTGGTTCTGCATTCTGCATATTAAATATTTTCAACACCTTTTGTATGTACTCTTTCTGAGATAGTTTTAATTTGTGATTTTTCCTATCTCTAGTTATTCTCATACCAAGGATTTGTTTTGTAGCTCCTAAATCCTTCATTGCAAATGAATTTTCCAATTTTATTTTGAGCACATTTATTTCCTACATGTTAGACCCTGCAACAAGCATGTCATCTACATACAATAACAATATAATATAGCTGCCATCATTTTTCTTTTTTAGATAAACACAATGATCAGAGTGACATCTAGTATAGCCTTGTTCAGAAATAAACTTGTCAAATTTTAGATACCACTGACTTGGAGCCTGTTTTAAGCCATACAAGATCTTCTTTAACCTGCACACTAATTTTCTTTCCCTTTTACCTCATATCCTTCTTGTTGCTCCATATAGATCTCTTGCTCCAAATCTCCATGGAGAAATGTTGTCTTTACATCTAACTGTTCAAGATGTAAATCTTCCGCTGCTACAAGACTTAAAATAGTTCTGATTGAAGTCATATTAACAAGAAGAGAAAATATTTCATCAAAATCAATACCTTTCTTTTGTGCAAACCCCTTCACCAAAATTCTATATTTGTACCTATGTTTTCCTCCATATTCTTCCTTCAACCTGTAAACCCATTTATTCTGCATTGTTGTCTTACCTATAGGCAACCTGACTAAGTCCCAAGTCTGGTTATGCATTAAGGAGTCCATCTCTTCTTCCATGGATAGCTCCCACTTCTTCCTACTTTCAACTTGCATTTCTTCTTCATAACATTCGGGTTCACCAGAATCAGTCAACAATAAATAATATAATGAAGGAGAGTATCGTTCAGGGGGCTACTTATCCTGGTAGATCTTCTGAAACCACTTTCAGGTGTTTGAGGTGCCCGTTGCTGTTGTGGTGGTTTCTGTTGTTGTGGATGTTGATTATTATTATTTTCAGGCACCTTTACTTTTCCTGTGATCTCACCAAGAAATGTGTATTCTTTATTTTCCTTTTCCTGTTTCTCTTCCTGCAACTGATTCTTATACAATACCTTTTCATTGAATATCACATCTCTTCTCCTAATGATTTTTTTAATTTTCATAATCATATAAGTGATAACCAAAATCATTAACACCATATCCAATAAAGGTACATTTCTTTGATTGTTCCTCACGCTTTGTTCTATTTTCTTTATTAATATGGATAGAGGCCTCAAAGTCAAAAGGCTTTAAAAAAGAGTAGCTTACCTTTTTACTTGTCCATGCTTCCTCTGGAATACCACCATCCAAGGAACTTGAAGGCCCTCTTTTTATTAGATAAACAATAGTATCTACAACATCTGCCAAAAATTGTAAAGGCAATCCTGCATGCAATCTCATGCACCTTGCACGCTCCATGATTTTTCTATTCATCCTTTCTAACACACCATTTTCTTGTGGTGTTTTGGAACTGTATTCTCTCTGCGAATTCCATGCTATGAACAATACCTATCAAACTCTTTGTTGCAATATTCGCTTCCATTTTCTAATCTGAGATGCTTCAACTTCTTTCCTATCTCAATCTCAACCAAAGCTTTCCATTTCTTGAAATTATCAAATACATTAGATTTATTCTGAATACAATAAATCCAATTCTTTCTAGTTGCATCATCAATAAAAGTAACATAATAACGAGAGCCACCGAGAGATGATACTTTAGTAGGTCCCCATACATCTGTATGCACAAGCTCTAATTTTTATCTCTTCTTTTATTTCCCAACTTTGAGAAATCTGACTTTCTTTTGTTTTCCATAAATACAATTCTCACAGAAATCCAAATCAACATTATTCAAACCTGGAAACAAAATTCTTGAGTGAAGAATCTTGATCCCCTGCTCACTCATGTGTTCGAGCTTATGATGCCATAATGCTTCATCTTCTCCTTTGGAAGTTAAAGCATTAATAGAGTTAGAAATACAATTGCATAAATACAATGTACCAATCTTTTCCCCTTTTGCTATTACCAGGGCTCCTTTGGTGACCTTCCAAGTTTTATCTGTGAAAGTTGTCACACAACCTTCACTGCTTAACTGCCCTATTGAAATCATATTTTTCTTCAGATCTGGAACATTCCTTACCTCCTTTAATATCCATTGGTTTCCATTCTATTGTTTTACAAGAACTTTACCCATTCCAACAATTTTACAGGGTTTATCATCAACCAAACAGACTTATCCAAAATCTCCTTGAACGTACTCATGAAAATATTTCTTATTAGGTATGGCATGGAATGAGGCCCGTAAAGCGACAACCCAAGAATCAGTAACATTTTTGAAAGAAAGAATCAAAGCATCTTATAACACATCACCTATCACATTTTCTTCATGATTGTTTTCTTGCTGTGCGTCTCCTTCTTTTCCCTTCCAAGATCTATAGTATTTCTTCAGGTGTCATTTCTTTCCTCATTTCCAGCACACTATCCCCGAACTGGACTTAGATCTGCCTTTCATTGATTTACTGCAATATCCTGAGCTCTTTCCTCTTTCCATTCTTCTTCCCCTAGACTCTACATTCAAAGCATTACCTGATGTCTCACCAGAGCTTTTCCATTGCATTTTCTTGATAAGGATAGCACCGACAACATCATCAAACTTTAAAGTACTCGATACAGAGAAAAAGTTACTAATGGCCATAACTAAACCATTCCAGCTTTCTGGAAATGAGCACAGAAATAAAATAGCCCTAACTTCATCATCAAATTTTACCCCCACAGAACTTAACTAAGTGGTAACTATATTAAAATCATTAAATAGTCTACAACAGATCCACCTGCCGACATCTTCATATTAAATAAACGTTTCATGAGAAATACCGTGTTTGAGGCCGAGATTTTTTCATATAGTTTTGCCAGTGCCTTAATCAAACCCTTTGTTGTTGTTTCCTTTGAAATATTGAAGGCTACTGATGTCGCGAGGCACAACCGTACCGTTCTGAGTGCCTTTCTATTGAGAATCTCCCATTTTGCGTCTATCATAGCCGTCGGCTTCTTTGTTTTTCCTCTCAATGGTAGGTACAGATCTTTCTGATACAGATAATGTTTCATCTGCATCTTCCACAGCAAGAAGTTTTAGCCGTTAAATTTCTCGACCCTAAACTTACCATCTTCCATCATTTCTCCCACTCGAACTAGGAACCCTTCTTTCCTGCAAGTTTATCAACAAATAGACCTTTGGCTCTGATACCAGTTGTTAGAAAATTATATATTACAGAGCAATGCAACACGTAAAATATGCGGAAAACACAAACACACAAAACACATAGAACCAGAGAGACACAGATATACGTGGCTCACCCAGTTTGAGCTACGTCCACCCTGAACAGCCAAGCCTTCCTTTCTATTATCTAGCAAAATGAAGAGACACAACCTATAACAGATCTGTTGTAATATCCCCTGTTCTCTCTCATAGTCCTCCTATCTGTTTCTCGCTCTGAGAATACTCATAAAATACACAACCGCAATACCATACCCTCATACAAAGCGAGGGGTTTCCTTTTATGGAAAAAAACCCTAAACTAAACATAACTTCTACCGTCAGATCATCCGCCTAATGAATGGCCGAGATTGACTAGAAATTACTATAGTTTTACAAGGCAATTCTACATCTGTTTTTAGCTTCGAGGGCGCTACCTCCGAAACCCCCATTGGGGGACCGCTAGCCCCTAGACCCCCCAGCTGGGGGGTCAACCCCCCCGGACCCCACATGGGGGACAAGTCCCCCCCACACCTCCTTGCTGCAAGGGAGTATATTTTTTCTGGGGTATACATCTGGCTAAAACAAGGATCTTTGAATTGGGATGAAAATCAAGCTCCACACAAAACATAAGGTAAACTTCCATTGATATTTTTTTATTATGGTGAGGTTGGGAATTTTGCAGCCAAGTGTCCTAAGAAAATGAGGCTGTTATGAAAGGACCGAAAAGTCTAAGGAATTTCAACAAGTAAGGCAATATGAAATGGTTCAATTAGAGTATTTTCTCCAAATAAGGTAGCTCCTCATCTAACGAAGACATTTATAACGAAGAAGAAATCAAGGGAAGAGTATTGTTTATGGCCAAGCACAATAAGAAAGAGGAATTGAACAAAGAAGGAGAGGAAGAAGAAGAGATAACTGAGGTTGAGTTTCAAAATGAAATAATTAGGGTTATCAAAGAGCTCAAGGTAGAGAAAAATCACGTCAACACTCTTCAATATGAATTGAAGGCACAAAGGGAATAGGTCCTAAATATTAAAATCAAGGTTGAAGAATACAAAGGAGTTGAAGAATCTCTCATGGAATAATCAAAGGAAAGAAGCAAAGAAAGAGAAGAATTTCAAGCTAAAATAGTTTCTCTATAGAACAAGTAAAAAATAGAAAAACTATTGAAAACTACATGAACACCTCAAATGAATTGGAAGAAATCATCAACAATCAACGATCAAACAGTAACAAGAATGGTCTTAGTTACAAAGAAAAATCCGAAAAGGAGCCAATTCCTTCTATGAAAACTAAAGAAGGTGGTTATGAAAAATCTAACAAGCAGGTAGACATCCCACCCAACTAAAGAGATTAGGACTCACAGGAAGAACCATGGAATACAATTCCTCGAAGAATATTTCCTCCCAAGTATCAAACTATCTTCTATGGTTATTGTTATTCATGTGGAAGTTTTTGACATAGAGCTATAGAATGTCACATGTATGTTTGGAATAAATACAATTTCGGGAGATCTTTAAGAAATGGATATTCCATAGCTCACCATAATATTAAGAGATTTGATCTCCCAGATGTGGGTGACACACTTGACATAGGGGGATAGAAAAGCCCAACTCACGTAGACTGCTGAGATCCTCAAGGAAATCCCCCATCAACTGCAGATCTAATCACTGTTATCACCTTGCACGATCCTCGTAGAAACATCGATCACGTATAATGGAAAGGCCTGGTATCACCTAACCTGAACCATCACCTCACCCTTACCTCCATTAATGACCATGCTGCATAATTAGTTTTTCAACCTCGCTTACCCCTCTACGTCTGTCCATTATCTTGTGACTCACACACTGATCACTCATAGTCTCTCTGGCATGCCTCATCTACACTCCTATATATCCTCCCACTCTCAGCCCCTTCCATCCATTATCTGCTCTCCACTGCATTCTACTCCTCCGATTTGGAAGTTCGTTAAAACCTATCATCTGAGTAGTCCAAGTCCTAGAGTAAAGCTATGCAAATCCCCTTTTTTGGGTGCATTGCATCCTGTGCACCTGCCCCCCAGCCTCTGCAATTTTTCTGGTCCATGTGCTCCCCCTGCCACACCCCGCAAGTGTGGTATGGCCCCTAGGTTGCACCAATGCACCATTTGTGGTGGTCGACGAGGAGCTCTCTTGGGCCACTACCATTGCGGTGAGGACAATTAGCTCAAATGGCTTGAGGGCTCCTCGACAAATTCCCTTGCTAGCCATCCTTCTAGTCTTGAGCAGCGCACAGACTCCCCCAGGATCCCGACAACAAGAGGAAGAATTGGTGTGAGGAGGTCCACCTTCACCTCCAGGGATCCCTCTCCACATGGCATCCCAGCTCCTCCGAATAGCCCTGCGTAGACAGATGAAGACTCAGATATTTGGATCATGGAATCCGACAGAGTCTGGACGAAGGTTCTGGAAGGAGTATATCTAGACTCTCCCATCCTCTGTGCACCATCAAATCTCCCCATCCGCACTGCTGTTGAAGTGGAAGTTGTCAAAGAAGCAGCCATCGTAGAGGCCCCTACGTGTGCCATCCTCGAGAAAGCTCCCCACCATAGTGATGATGAGGACTCGTAACATTTTTGTTACTGTTTAGTTCTTTTTGTTTTTTTTCAAGCGTGCCCACAAGGCCACAATGTCATATCCTTCTCTCGTGCTCCTAATTGTAACAATTTCACTATGCACACAATATTTTTTTCTCACAATTTTTTCCTGGGCTAGCCCCCTTCCCTACGGCCATCCATAATTAGTGTAAGAATGGTAGGGATTTTTTAAGCACAGCTTACCAACCATGCCTGTAAACTATGTACTTATATGTTTCCAAATTAATAGATTAGCACAACTTACCAAAAAAAAATATTAGAAGATTTGATCATTTGAGAAATGATGTTGAATGCTACAATTGTAACAATTTTGAACACCTGGCTAAAGATTGCAGACTTGGAAGTTCTTCAAAGGAATTCTCGCAAAATCAGAATGAGAAAATATGGAAAAAGAAGAATGAAAAATGTGTTATCGCTCTCAAGGCTCAAAGGAACAAAAGAATTTGGTATGTTGATAGTGGTTTCTCAACTCATATCATTGGAGATAGGAATAAGTTCATATCCTTGAAGGAAAAGAAGGATGGAACAATGTATTTTGGAAATGATGGGTCTTCAAATCTCATAGAAGCAGGTACGATCACACTTGGAACCAAGAATACATTAGCAAAGGATATTTTTTTGGTTGAAAATATGAATCACAATCTTCTCAATGTTTGAAAGATGTGCGATCAAGGACACACGATGTTATTTATCTTTAAGAAATGTAAAATTAGAAAAGGAAAGTTTGGTAAATTTGTGGCTAGATAAAGAAGAGCTCCAAATGACATATATATTTTGGATGATACACCTAAAGGGTGATTTTTGGCAAGAGAAGTCGAAAGTTGGTTATGGAACAAACGAATGGGACATATAAATTTTGACAATTTGGTTAGGCTCAATAAGAAGGAAGCAGAAAGAAAAATGCCTAAAATTTCAAAACTACAAATACAATATGTGAATCTTCTCAATACGATAAGCAAACAAAAGTTGAGTTCAATAAAAAACAACACTTTGTATCAAATACATTGGAATTTGTACATACTGATCTATGTGGTCCTATGATAACAAAAGGTTTAGATGGAGAATTATATTTTATGCTAATGGTATATGATTACACCAAAATGACAGTCATTAGCTTCTTAAAGAAAAATATGGAAGCATTCCAGTGTTTTAGAATCTACAAGGAATTGGTCAAAAATGAAACTTGTTTGAAGATCAAATGTATGAGATCATATAATGGTGGAGAATTCACTTCCAAGGTATTTCAGCAGTATTGTGGTGAAAATGGAATAAAAAGGAAATTATCAAAAGCCAAAACACCACAAAAAAATGGAGTTGCTGAAACAAAAAACATAACCATATAGGAAATGGCTAGAACAATGTTAAATGACTCAAAATTAGATTATAAATTATGGGTTCAATCAATAAATAAAGTTGTATTAATTATAAAGAAAGGTCTTCTAAGGAACAATTGTAACATGAATCCACACGAACTATGAAAAGGAACACTGACTAACATCAAATACTTCAAAATATTTGGAAGAAAAATGCTACATCAAAAGAGAAGATAAAAAATTGGGTAAGTTCAATTCCTGTGTCGATGAAGGTATTTTCATTGGTTATTCATGCAAAAGGAAGGCTTATAGATGCTACAATTTGAGATGAAAACAAATAGTGGAAAACATAAATGCTACTTTTGATGAATATTGTGTTACATAGGATGACGATGAGACTTTCCCTTCAAGAAAATATAAGGGATCTGAGGGAGAATTTGTGAAGGATGAAGAAGAAGCTCCTGAAAAATAAGAATCAAAAAAGGAAACAACAATCAACCAAGAGGAAATAAGAAATGATCAATAGGATGTACAATACAATTCTTCAAAATATTTAAACGAATGGTGTCAAAAGAATCATCTGTCAAATCAAATCATTGACAACATAAATTAAGGAATTGGAACCATAAGAAGTTGAGAACTTCGTTCATCACAGTAAGCCCACCTTGATTTTTTAGCAACTTTTGAGCCTATCAATTTTCAGTAAGCTAGTCAATATGAACACTGGGTAGAAACTATGAATGAAGAAATGGATTAAATTGAGAATAATGAAACTTGTAATTTGGTTCCATAACCAAAAAATAAAAATTTTATTGGAACTAAATGGGTCTTCAGAAAAAAATTGAATGAGGATGGATAGGCTACCAGGAATAAGGAAAGATTAGTTTGCAAAGGATATGCACAAGTTGAAGGAATTGATTTTGAATAAAAATTTTCTCCCATTGCTAGAATGGAAGATATCATAATGTTTCTCGCTTATGCATGCTTGAGAAAAATCAAGGTCTACCAAATGGATGTTAAGTCAACCTTTCTAAATGGTGAATTTAAAGACGAATTTTACATTGAACAACCCAAAGGTTTTCTATTGCTTGAAAAGGAAGACTATGCCTACAAATTAAAGAAGGAACAATATGGTCCCAAGAAAGCTCCTAGAGCTTCGTATGCTTTCCTTCATGGATATCTACATTAACAAGGATTCAAGAAAGGAAGAACCGAAAATAATATCTATGTTAAAGTGGATCAAGATAGGCTAACATTTATTGAGGTATATGCCGATGATATAATATTTGGAAGCAATGATGATAGATTAAGTAAAAAAATTTCCACAAAGATGAAAAGGGAGTTTGAAAGTGTTATTCATCAGTATTTTTCACTTGTTGGTGATGACTAGTTGTAACAGCCAAATTTTCTAGCTGTTGATCTAAAAAATTGTCAAATTTTCCAGCTGGAAAACACCCATAAAATTTTTTTCCCTCCTACCTTTTCAATCCACCCATGACTAGATGAAACCTCATTATCAAGCCCTATCTAGCCTCAGCCATACTAGCTTGTCCATCAGCTCCAAAGAAAACAATCCAAATCTGTCCAAAGAAGTCTCCCCTAAGTTAGGTAGTGGCGCTTTAGGCATTTCTCCCTTGGAAAACTATTCTAAAGCCAAAGAACCTCTATCTTCTACATACCAGTCATAATAGACCTTCCCATTCTGCAAATAAAGTTGGTTACACCCTTAATTCATGCCACTAACAAGCCCTAAAGTCTCAGCAATGCACATGCCCTAGGTCAAACTGATATGTAGGTGGTTTTACAATGTTTCAATGGATCTTTCAAAGAGTATAAGTGTACCAGCATCCCAGAAGACAGTATTTGGCTCAACATGAGAAGACAACTGCTTCTCATGTGATTTTGAGCCTGGGATGCAGCTACAGGGCAGAGAGTTGTTTCTTTAAGCTCCTGCGATCACAGTCAAAGCATGAAAAGGCAATGAAAGGAAAAATAACACTGTTAAAAGCTGATGAAATGGCATCACTAAAAAAAACCTCCTTCATCTATAAGCAGAAGATTTGAGGATTGAGAAAACCTCCTTCATTTTATAAGTAGAGGGTTGAAGACTGAGAGCGCCTCCTTCATCTATAAGCAGAGGGCTAAGGATAAAGTTTGATTTTAAGAATTGCACTGACTGTAAGGAAATTTTTGGGTACAGTGAGACAACAACTGAGGGTTTCTGAAATAAGATGGTGTTAAAAGCATAGGAAAAGCAGTGGTGTTTTTAAAAAATTGTTTGCATGAGTTTCACTGCTATTAAAATCCAATGTGAAGCTAATAGGTTGATTTTCAATGAAGAAATATTATTACGCAGTTGGCCAAAGGAGTCTTAGTCTCAAACTAACTTCTTCCATCATGAATAAAGGAAACCACTATCAGTATATTCATCAAACATTCTCATTTGGTTGAGACAGAGGTTGAAAAGAAACCAGGCATCTGTCAAAAAATAGGTCTCCTTCATCTATAAGCAGAGGACCAGGGACAGTGATTGACTTTAGGGTTTTCACTGACTGAGAGACAAATTTTAAGAATAGTAGGAGACAGTTGAAGGCTTCTAAACATAGAGATGGTGTTAAAAAACAAAGAGAAAGTAGGGGTACTATAATAATCCTAGAGGTTGATCTTATCTCTTATCAGAGTTTCTTTCAAAAGGCAGTCTGGAGCCAACATGAAACAACCTTGCTGAGGTTGAGAGATGGGTTAGACACAGGCCAAAAAGTGATGATTTATTTTCAAAAAGTTCTGTTCTTCCTGTTCATAAGGAATTTTCTTTCAATAACTCATCATAGTGGACAAGAAGGAAATTTGAGCTTATTTTTCCCAAAGAGGCATTGCAACTAAACACATAGGTTCATAAATGTGCAAGAAGGATTATGGCATGTGTTTCAGGTTCTGGAACAACATTCAAAACCAATAAATCATGCCACTGTTACAAGTGAAGGCGTGTTCCTTATAAAAATAGGTCAAAGATACCTTGTTGTTGCATTTTGAGTAAAGGAGAGGTTTTTTTTTTAAAAAGAAGTTCCTTTTTGATGGACAGATGTTGGTAAAGCCTAGGTGAATACAACTATGGCTCACCCACAGTCAAATAGAAAAGTCATTTGGAGAATGCATCTACAGTCACTATAAGGATTTGAGCCAGGTTTCCCTCTAACAAGTAGATATAAGTAGAGGAAAGACATTTTTCCCTTTAATAGGCAAACAGTGAAAAAAGTTTGGCCCTTGAATGATTTTATTATAAGTAGAAAGGGTCATATCTATCAAAACTGTCCAGATAGCATGCACAACCTTTTTACCAACGTTATTTAAAATGTGGGCCCCTTATAGCACGTTCAAAGTCATTTTGGTTTTTTCATTATGAACAAAGGAATTTGTTTTAAAGAAAGAAGCCTTCAAAACCCTCACAAATCAAACTCAAGGGTGATTGACTTGTTCACTTTCAAAATGAGTTAAAGACCATTGCCCATATCTATTTTGCATTTCAAAATGCAAAAAACTCCTCTTAGTTGTTCACTGGTTTGAAGAAGAAGTTATTGAGCGAAAATTTGCAGATTTTAAAGCTTGGAGACTGCACGACGCGCCTGGAAAAGCGCGCGGCGCATTCAGGAGTGTTTTTACACAGAGGCTGTATTGTTGCGTGGCGCGCCTGTAGGCGCCGGTCACGACTTCCCATCGTCTACCCGACTCCTTTTCTATTGCACGACGCCTTCCCAGTTCAACGTGTCGCGCCTGTTTTAACACTCAAAACGCCTTCAACAAGTCTTGAAGCTGCTAAAATCTTCAAGCAAAGACCACCATCGATCTTCGAGGTATTTCGTTTGCCTCCTTGGTATATTCAACTTTCTAAAAAGGGTGATCAATGATGTGGTTTGTCAAGACTAACTGGTGGCGAAAAAATGAAACTCTTGGTGTAAATCAAGGTGTGTTGGGGTAAATAGTTTGAAGAATATTGACATAATGAAAGTGGAGTGTTTATGTCAATGTCAAAAGGCCCAAAATTTTCCCTCAAAACAGTGCTAAAACATAAACCTGCAAGTCAAAATATACACAATAGTAGAGGTTTTGTCAAAATTGTTGGAGGTGCCCTAACTATGATAGGGAAAAGCTAACCTCTGTCAGCCAAGTGTATGGTGAAAACATTGTTATAAGGTAAAGCAGTGGTTTTAATGAAAGCACAGTGATGGTGAGGTGACATAAATGAGCCTATTTTGAAAGCAGTAGTCTTAGTTCGAATGCCTTGTCACCTTCAGAGAATGTCTCCTTTTGAATAAGTGAAACAGTGAGATTATTGCTGCCTTCTTTTGATCCCATAAAACAAATTGTGGTGAAAAATCTTTAACTCGGTCTAAAGGTGTTTTCTCTAACTGTGTGTGAGAAATAATGAATACAAGGAGGGTGTTTTTGGTTGGGAAGAGTGTTTTTCCTCTGTCTAAATACAAGGTTGTCTTGTTTTTATCAAAGCATAAAGGATCCTTGTAAACTTACCCAGCCACAATAACATTTTCACTATGTGCTTGTTATTTTGATAACTTTTGGTTGATTGGCATACAAAGGGAGACAAACAGTGTTTTGTAAGGAACAAGAAGTTTTGTGTTAAAGAATCATTTCACATAGCATTTGAAGAGATCTGCCTTGGTCAAACAGTGACTAACAAAGAAGACATAGTTGTGTTTGAGAAAGCATTTAAAAAACCATTTTGAGGCAGCTTGGTGTTGCAGAGAGCATTCAAAACAAGATGCCTCCCGGGAAGGACAGTAGGAGAAAATTGCCTAAGAGATTTGAGCCTGTTTCCACTGAAGAAGTGAATGCCCACCCATCAGTCTTGTTCAATTTCCATGAGGTTGGATGTTTATATTTTTGTCAAAGAGTGCAAGAGGTGAAGAGATTTTCTCCTTTGACACTTCTTTGCGCTTTGAGGTTTCAAGACAAGCATTTCCAGCTGGCAGGCCTAGACTTCAAATTCTCTCCAAGGCCACTAAAATCCCTTATATTGGGGAGAAGTGGTTTAAACAAAGCCATCTGGACTCAGAAGATTACAAGCCCTTTCTAAAGCCTGAGCACAGAGATTCATGTCCTGCCATTTTCTCCTTCTCATATCTTTTGACTAGCTACGCCCCCCTCATGAAGATCATCATGAAATACTTCACTTGTGAGGAAAGATTATCCCGAGTCTATGCCTATCACATTCGACTACTCATGCATTTCATTAGGGCCAAATTGCTAAATCTTCCTTTCTTCTTAGATAAGAGCATTGAGAAAATGGCCTCCACTGTTCAGAAGAAGCCTCCTTCACAGCAAACAGCCTGCCTCTTCCATCACTCTCTCATCAAAGTCATCATTCTTCATTAGCTTGAAAAGAGGGAGGTATCTTGGGATACTTTCATCACCCATCCGGATTTCTCCACTATTCCTCCAGTTCATACATCCCCTACACCTCCTACTCACCATCCTTCGCCTTCTTCTAGCAGACATATTCCCAGAAAGCTCAAGTTTACCACAGAACAAACAAAGGAGTCTGAAGAAGGAGATGAGCATGACAATGATGAGGAAGAATGACATGAGAAGGAAGAGGAAAGTGATGATGAGCAGTGGAAAGGGTAGATAGAGGAAAGTGATGATGAGCAGCAGCAAAGGGATGAAGAAGAAAGTGCTCATGAGAAGCATCACAGTGATACAAAACAGGAGCAGCATGAAGGTGATGAATAGGGGCAACCAAAAGGTGATGAACAGAGGCAGCCAAAAGATGCTGAACAGGGGCAGCCACAACATGTTACACATAAGCTACAGGTGAGGGACAACAACCTCATAAAAAGGAACAACAACCTCAAGAAGAAGAGGGGCAGCATGATAAAGATATGAAAAACAGTGAGGAGGACAACCCTCAAAGGGAGATGCAAAAATATAGCCTAGGCATCCATGAAGAGATCCAAGACATTGGCAAAAAAGAGGAGCAAAGTGACAAAGGTAAAGAGCCCATGAAGCATGTGCTAGCTGCCTCTCCTAGGAAAGGGGCCATGCTCTCTTCTCCGAAAGTCACCAAGCCCCGGACATCAAAGAAAAGGGTGCCTAGAGTTGTAACTCCAAATGTGACTAGAGCCCTCCGAAGCAAGGGAAAATTGCCAAAGAAGCCCATGGTCGAATTTCCCAAGAGGAAAAGTACTAGAAGAGTCACCCAAAGCAAAGGGAAGGGCAAGGAAGAAAGCAGTAATGAACAGGAAAGGGAATTTGACATCATCCAAATCCAAAGTGATGATAGTGATAATGAAGCCCGGATCCTAGAAAATCTCTTGATCCATAGAGAAAGCCAAATTGATGCCTTAAGGGTTGATCTTCATAGAGCTAGGAACTTCAACCACTTTTTTCAAGTTCAAAACAAGCAAATGAGTGCACATATGGCTGTTTATGAGACACGGGCAATCAAATAAAAGAAGGAGGCCTCCAAAGCACAAGCGAGGTTGGAATAAATCATGGGTGAGTTCGGTGAAGGTGAAGGCGAAGATCAACCTAGGCGAAAGAGGCCAAGAAACATGGGGCTAAAAAATGCCCTTGAGAAACAAAAAGAAGAAGAAAATGCACTTCTCCAATCTACCCCTCTCACTGCATTGTTCGAACAAGAGATAGAGAACAATCGGGAAGCATGGCTTGAGAGAGTTAATGATCACTTGGAGACGAAATTGGAGAAGGAAAATAGGGACTTGGACCTTCAAAGGAGGATGACAGGGCATTATAAAAAGCTAAATCAGTTTGCCTGGCGGAAGTTGAAGGCTGCTCAAGAAAAACTCAAGGAGGCTAAAGGGAAGTGCCCGACACAAAAATTGAGGAAAGACACCTCAAGACTCCAAATTTTGGCCTCTGCTTCACAACATGTTGCTGAAAACCCTTCAGGGTCATGCTTGCCAATTTTGGGCGAAATTCAACATATTTTGGTTTTTTGTCATTTTTGGGTTTTTGGCCAAAACTCATGGACATCGCCATTTTAGTTTGGGGCATCATCAAAGGATGAAAATGGTATCATTGGATGCCATAATTTCAGGAGCACATACTCAGTGATTTTCAGAACATTTGAAGATCATTTGCTCCCCCAAAATGGCGAAAAATGCTCGCTTTTTCTACACTCTGCCCGGTTTATCAGCAAGACTTATTTTTTGGGTTTTTACACACAGGCCTATTTTTGGAGGACTTCCAGTGGTCAGTTGGGAGCAAACTAAACATTTTCAGAAATTAGACACTCAGATCTTTCCAACGAGCTATCATGAGCCTCATTTTTACATCGGGAAGGCTTCCAAAATTTGCCGGCAAGTCAGGGGACCTTTTGCTGATGTATTTTTTGAGTATTTTTGTAAAAATTGAACCTTTCAAAACTGCTTTTTCCTCATGTGCGTTTAGCTATTTTTTTGTACATGATCAGTTATGAAAAGTCAATTTATTTCCCTCTTTTAGCATTTTTTAGATATCTTATGAGATATTTTGTGCCTTGGGCTTTGCGAAGCCTCAAGGACAAAATAAGATATTTTGGATAGGCCAATGAGATTGCAAGTTGAACTAAGAGGTTTTCCTCACTTTGGCCTATATATTCCAAAGATTTCATTGTAAACAAGGCTGAACTTGATAAATAGAAGCAATATATGGTCATATAAGCTTTGGAAGAAATACTTGTCTCATGCTTTTGGATCGTTTCTTGGATGTTCTTATATGATGAAAGAGGACTGTTGTTTGATTCCATGACTTGGTAGAATGGTATAGTGTCTCTATATATGTTTTGTTTCTTGGTTTTCATTCATAAATCCATGCTCTTGCTTGCTATAGGACAGTAGAGAAAAAATTTGAGACATGCCCTTGGAGGCACCTCAAATTTCCTGTTTCTTCATAGCTTCCATGTTTTCTTCATTCTTAGTCACATTAAAGAATTCTTGATTGCTCTTTAATAAATTAAGAATATTGTTTTCTTGTTTCATTCATGGTTTTATACATGCTAAGTATGATTTACGGTATGCCCTTCTTACTCATGGATAGCCATAGTTCCATCATTGAAACTTCTCTTTGACTGATTAGATTGTCATTTGTTGAACCAAGGAGGTCTTGTTTTGATCTTGCCCTTTGCCTAAGACTACAAAATCTCCTTTTCAAAGTGCCCAATAGCTTGAAATACTGTGTTTAGGTGTTTCGACATAGTGATTTGAGTTGTTTGTCTGTCTTAAATGTATTTCCCCAAATTCTGATAGCCATTTCCTAAAGTTAGAGAGTTATATATCTTTATGCATGGCTTGAATGTTTATTTATATGCATTGATTAGCTTAAAGTTACATTTCTCATGATTAATGGTTTTCCCTACCATGTTTATGTTAGCTATTAAAATATTTATGCTTGAAATCCTTTGTTATTTACAAACATGATGTCCATCTTACCCCATTTTGCCCAAAGATCCATTTTACCTCGAATCAAATCGGCCCTTCAACTACCTTATATCACCATCTGAAAGCTTTCTTGACCTCTTCGACCCCATAGCCCAGTTGATCTGACATATTTTTACTTATCTTATGTCTTTGATCAATTCATCCCTCACAACCTAAAAAACAAAACCAAAAACCTACTTCATAACTAGCCTAAAATCATAACACAATAAGCAAACACACAGATATCCCTTACACAAATAGAGAGAGCCCTCTTTGAGTCCAGGAAGGCTAGGTCCTTGGGCTCCAAAGACTTGTTTGATGTTACACTGTCATTTGGCTTGCTGATCAGCCAAATCATAGGACCCTAACATAATGGTGATCACGGTGGGACTCTGAGTACATGACAGTCTAGCGAACTCTTATAGACTCTTTAGTCCTTCAAACATTAAACTCTGACCAGCAATCTATAGAATCAGTTAGAGTAAACTCTTTTTGTTATCACCACCCTAGCAAAGTGATGAAACAGGCTTAGAATACTTTAATAAACCATAGGTTGCACATAAAACTCAGAAAAACCCCAAAACATTCCCAGATTGGCTTTTCCCTAGTTACTAGTGTTGGACCATAGCTACATCTTTACAAAAACAACCAAGTTCCACCTGGCGACTCCACTAGCCTCCAGTAGGCCTAAAACTCCATAAAAGACCAAAAAATTTCATAAACCACACCTTTCTGCTAACTCATCCTTCCAGAAACTTAAGCTTAGGGTAGAAACTCTGTAATCAGTGACAAACTAAGTATAACTTAGCGATTCAGAAGACCTCACCTAAACATAGGAGACAAGAAGAAGTCTTCTTGCCAAGAGAACCATTAGCTTGTCGACACAACCTAGCAAATTGTCGAAACCAAGTGAATCTCTCTTATTTGCAAGTTTCCATCTCAAAGTTTTCTATAAAACTTTTTCCCAAAAGCATCTTTGATAGTGTTGGTGGTGGACCATAGTTCTCATAGAAATACACCTGGTGACTCCACTAGTCCATCCTTTTTGTTTTGACCATCCTTTACATTAGTAAAACCTTAGAGAGGCCATCCATCCAAAACAATCACAAATACCATCCTCTCTAAACTCTATACCCGAAATCTGGCTTCACGAAGAATCAACACCAGATCTCATCCAGACCCAAATCCCCCTTTCATAGTAGAGGACCCAGAGAAGATTCTGTGGCAAGCTTCCGAAACTAGAAATTTAGCTACCGATAGGTCCATCCGTAAAGCAAGATCAGTACCTGAACATCTCACAGCCTTGCAGGATTCCCCTTTTGACTTAAAATCAGCAAAAACCCTTTTAGAAGCAATTCACAAAGTAAGATAGACTTTGAATGTCTTGAGCCACTAGATCTGCCACAGAGTCCTAGTAGAGAAGCCTCACCTACCACACCTCCCGACTTTTAGTTTCTCCATCACTTTGGCTCCTACCATCCCAGATCTTCTCAAAATCAGATCACTAGTCCAAGTACATCCGCCACACCCATCCAAACCACTACTGTTCAAACCACCTCAGATCATCCCACAAGCCCTCATTTTGTACATCATCCATTAGCTCCCGTCATGGTAGCCTCGTATGCACCTTTGGTGTTGCCATAGCCTTTAGCTCCCTTACAAAATGACTATCAATCCAAAATCCCACACTTTACCAAATTTGAGGCTACCACAACTCAACAGCATGTAGATAGGATCAGCGCTGCCTTTGAATACATGGAAATAGAAGACAAGACCATCAGAATGAGGATGTTCGCCCAAAGCCTGGGTGGAGAACCCAAAACATGGTTTAAGAGCTTAGCTCCAAATAGCATACACAATCTCCCAGAACTCTACCAAACCTTCATAAACAAGTGGGAAATCTGAAAGAACCCCATTCAAATCCTGTCAGAGTATAACAATCTAAAACGGGAAAATGGGGAAAGTGTCTAGGGATACTGCACTAGGTTCAAAAGTGTGTATAATGCCCTCCCACCTCACTTCAAACCTCCACTTGGCTTAGACCTGGCGAAATTCCCCGAGGGTTTTTACCCAGAAGTGACTTATCAGCTAAGAGACAAGGACCCCCTTACCTTAGAGGAAATGCAAAAAGTAGCCATAAGGGCAGAAGCCAACTTAGCAGAAAAAAGAGCTAGGACTAGATCAGAAAGGAAAGTCACCTACCGGGATGAGGTCTCCACTTCAGCCCTTTCCTTAGATCCTAGAATAGATGACTTAGTTAAATCCATGGCCAAAATGTGGGAAAAGATAAGTGAAAAGACCCCTCTTAGGGACAACCAGCCAAACCCTCAAAACAGAAAACGAAACCAAAATTTTAGGAGGGAACAACCTCAAAAAAAACCAAGGGAAAATGACCAACAAATTAGGCCACCATTTAATGAAAATTATGTGGAAGAAGATGATAGGGATACAAAACCCATTGATGAAAATCGTTTGAACCTCATAGGGTCTGATAATGAGAGTGAGGTGTACCTCACAGAAGAAGAACAAGCATTCTTCTCTCCGAATCAGGATGAAACCAACTATGAAGATCTCGAGGATCCTGCCATAGATTTTCAGAATGCCATAATAGAAGCTCACAGGCAGTATGACCTTAGAAGTAGAAAAAACCAAGACAACTCCAAGAAAGGTAGCTGAGACACTACTAAAACCCTTGATACCTTCCTTAAAAAAGCAGTGGATAGCAACAAAATCATGGTCAAGAAAAATGACCAAAACAAATATAAAGCTCTTCAAATAGGTCTTAGCTCAGAGGCTCCTAGTACCTCCACAAATATTCCCGAGATGGCTATGTCAAACAAAATCCCGAAACAAAGTCAGCAAACTCAGAACATAGAGAAAGTCATGGCTGAAAAAGATGAAGCAAACATGTTTAAACTAAAACTACCTTTCAGTTTTGAGGGTGAAATCTCCAAAATAAAGATCACCATGCCTCTTACCGAGCTTATCATCCAAAACTCTTACAAATCCCAAGTGTTAAAGGTCCTGAATGTAGGAAATGATGCCAACACCCTTAACCTAGCTGATGACAATCCTGAAGTATTGTTTGGTCCAAAAATAGAAGGGAAATTCCAAGAGGGAACCACTCTTCCCTTTTACATCAGTCTGAATATCCATGACCAAATCCTTCACAATGCCATGCTAGACTCCGGTGCCTCGCATAATCTTATGCCGAAGGTTGTAATCGAAATATTAGGCCTAGAAATCACAAGACCATACAAAGACTTATATTCATTTGATTCTAGTAGAGTCAAATGTCTAGGCTTGATCAAAGATCTTTGTTTCAGTTTGGCCCAAGTACCTGCAAAGCATCTGATCATGGACATAGTGGTAGTAGACATCCCTCCCAAGTATGGAATGCTTTTATCCAGATCTTGGGGAGCCAAGCTCCAAGGAAATATTCAAATTGATATGTCCTATGCCACTATTCCTGTGTTTGACCAAACTAGAATACTCTATCGAGAGTCACACATAAAATACATGATCAGTAGCCAAGAGAGGCCAGATAACATCCTGATGTATTTCTTGCATTCCAATCTGAACTCTTTCATTCTACACACTGATGAGGACATTGAAGAACAGTCATAAGGATTTCAAACAAACTTAGACCCACCACATCAGTCGCCCCTAGTTCTCTATGATGAACTGGACTCTCAAAACTATCATGATCATGAACATCTATGTCTTGAGGAAATTAAGTGTGTTCCTTTTGAAATAGGAATAGATCAAGAAGCACAAACCATTATGTACTATCAAGCGAATTTCTCAAACCTTACTCAAACATCAACAGTAACATCAGGAAACTTTTTCAGAACAAAGGCATTAGAAGACTTACATATCACAAACTTCTTCGGAACTCAGAAGCAGGGAAGCTTAATGTTCTTACCATACCTCAAGGATTTACTATCGCATAACTCTACCACTGCAAATGAAACCTTGACTGTAGCCATAACAGCTCAAAATCTAGAAAAAATGCCTGATAAACTTCTTATGAAAGAAGATAATGACTGCAGTCTGAATACACCTGAGTTACTTGAACTGGCTAACATCCTGTCACTCCACCAAAGACTTAGAACTGCTAGAATTGGAAATCTCATTCAAAATACTACTTCATACAGAGAAAACAATGAGAAACACTATGCCACTGCCATCACTCCAAGAAACAACTTTGACAAAAGAAAATACAAAAATTTGAATCAATCAGTAATAGTCAAAGATAAAATAGCTGGTCATAGGATCTGTTTTGATTTTAGAAACACTAATACATATCCTTGTAACAAAAATTTTATCCTTCCTACCCAAGACCATGATATACCGATGATAAGTACTTTTAATCATATATCTTTGCAAGATGATGTTTCAGGTTATAGCCAAATAATTCCCTTGCAAAGTAGACAGCTCAAAGATTTTTTCCAGTATGCTGAAAGTAGTTCCAGTTTCAGACTCAGAATTGCAAAACCACCGGATATAAAAAATATGCTCCTAAAAGCCATGTTTCCAGTCCTAAATTTCTTCATGTTGACATACCTTGATGATGGCATTATATATTTCAAGAATGACAAAGAATATATGCATTACTTGAAAAAGATGTACAGTAAATGAAGGAGTGGAAATCAGAGATATCAAGAGGTATAGCGGGAAGATATAGGTTTGTTCAGAGATTCTTGCATGAATCCTTATGTCATGCTTGAAAGAGAAAATTTTCCAAATTTCTCTTTTCAAGAGCTGAGTGGACCAGGAATGGTAGGAGATCCTTATAAGGATAAGATGCTTAAGTTTCGCCATTTCCAAGATTTTTGAGTTTAAAACATTTTCAATCATTGTATATACCATTGTTTGAAAAATAGATAAAAACAAAAAATTCAAAAACAATAGAAAAATAGAAAAAGAGGGCGGTTTTAAAAATATAAAGAAGGCCCCATGTTCAAAAAATAGTCATTCGGAAAGCTTGCAAGTCTAAATTCCGCTACTAGTGCTCAAATGTCTTGTTCAGTTATCTAGCCTAATCATAGCTGAACATGTTTTAAATTTATTTGCTGATAAGTTAGTGAGTGGAAAATATGGTCAACATTGTGTAAGCTTGACTTATCAAAGAGAGTAGATTAGGAAAGATATTGGTTCCACATGCTCAAAACAGAACCAAAGAAGGAAGCGGGGATGAAAAACAAATTGTGTATCCTAGCCCCGTTTTTCCTAGTTTCCATTTTATGAAAAATAATATTTGTGTGCAGCTTGTCTTTCATGCCACAAGTACATGAAAAATTAGACTGTCTAACCCTGATTTGATCATTTTTCAATTTCATGTTTAGATTAGAGAACAAAATCTTGTCAAATAGCTTAACCTTGACAGTTGATCTAGCATAGGTAGCGCAATCAAAGAGTTCATCAGCTTAATCTGAACTCCCGGCAGATATAAGTGTAGAAATAGATAGGTTCATTTTTCAGAAAAAAAAATATATATATTTTCAAAAGGTTGCTAGTCCAAGTGCACCCAAAGGAAGAAAAAATGTTAGGAAAGATAGTGGGGTAGGTAGAAATATCATTGATGCTAATCATGCTGTCAATTTTCAGAAAGAGCATCAAGGAAGAATGAAATTTGCGCCAATGGATAAGGCACTGGTCTTCATAACCCAAAGATCTGCAATTCTGGACACCTCCTGAAAAGGAGCTGCCCTCCCCAAATGGAGCCACTGTTAGTCATTAGTATTTTTCACATGTTGTTGATGACTAGATTCCTAGCTAAGTTTTCTAGAAGTTGATCTCCATATGTCAATTTGTTATCTAGAAAACCCTCAAACAATTTTTCCCTCCTACCTTTTCAGTCCGCCCATGACGAGATAAAAACCTCATTATCAAGCCCCATGTAGCCTCAGCCATACTAGCTTGTCCATCAACTCCAAAGAAAACAATCCAAATCTGTCCAAAGAAGTCTCCCCTAAGTTAGGTAGTGGCGCTTTAGGTTTTTCTCCCTTGGAAAACTATCCTAAAGCCAAAGAACCTCTATCTGCTACAGACCAATTATAACAAACCTCCTCATTCTGCAAATAAAGTTGGTTACACCCTTAAGTCGCTCCACTAACAAGCCCTAAAGTCTCAGCAATGCACATGCCCTAGGTCAAACTGATATTAGGTGGTTTTACAGTGTTTCAATGGATCTTTCAAAGAGTAGAAGTGTACCAGCATCCCAGAAGATAGTATTTGGCTCAACATGAGAAGATAGCTGCTTCTCATGTGATTTTGAGCCTGGGATGCAGCTACAGGGAAAAGAGTGTTTCTTTAAGCTCATGCGATCACAATCAAAGCATGAAAAGGCAGTGAAAGGAAAAATAACACTGTTAAAAGCTGATGAAATGGCATCACTAAAAAAAACCTCCTTCATCTATAAGTAGAAGATTTGAGGACTGAGAAAACCTCCTTCATTTTATAAGTAGAGGGTTGAAGACTGAGAGTGCCTCCTTGATCTATAAGCAGAGGGCCAAGGATAAAGTTTGATTTTAAGAGTTGCACTGAATGTAAGGCAATTTTTGGGTACAGTGAGACATCAAGTGAGGGTTTTTGAAATAAGATGGTGTTAAAAGCAGAGGCAAAGAAGTGGTGTTTTAAAAAATTGTTTGCATGAGTTTCACTGCTATTAAAATCCAATGTGAAGCTAATAGGTTGATTTTCAATGAAGAAATATTATTAAGAAATTGGCCAAAAGAGTCTTGGTCTCAAACTAACTTCTGCCATCATGAATAAAAGAAACCACTATCAGTATATTCATCAAACATTCTCATTTGGTTGAGACAGAGGTTGAAAAGAAACCAGGCATCTGTAAAAAAATAGGTCTCCTTCATCTATAAGCAGAGGGCCAGGGACAGTGATTGACTTTAGGGTTTTCACTAACTGAGAGACAAATTTTAAGAACAGTAGGAGATAGTTGAAGGCTTCTAAACAGAGATATGGTGTTAAAAAACAAAGAGAAAGTAGGGGTACTATAATAATCCTAGAGGTTTATCTTATCTCTTATCAGAGTTTCTTTCAAAAGGCAGTCTGGAGCCAACATGAAACAACCTTGCTGAGGTTGAGAGATGGGTTAGACACAGGCCAAAAAGTGATGATTTCTTTTCAAAAAGTTCTGTTCTTCCTGTTTATAAGGAATTTTCTTTCAATAACTCATCATAGTGGACAAGAAGGCAATTTGAGCTTAGTTTTCCCAAAGAGGCATTGCAACTAAACACATAGGTTCATAAATGTGCAAGAAGGATTATGGCATGTGTTTTAGGTTCTGGAACAACATTCAAAACCAATAAAGCATGCCACTATTACAAGTGAAGGCCTGTTCCTTATAAAAATAGGTCAAAGATACCTTGTTGTTGCATTTTGAGTAAAGGAGAGGTTTTTTTTTTAAAAAGAAGTTCCCTTTTGATGGAAAGATGATGGTAAAGCCTAGGTGAATACAACTAGGCCTCACCCACAGTCAAAGAGAAAAGTCATTTGGAGAATGCATCTACAGTCACTATATGGCTTTGAGCCAGGTTTCCCTCTAACAAGTAGATATAAGTAGAGGAAAGACATTTTTCCCTTTAATAGGCAAACAGTGAAAAATTTTTGGCCCTTGAATGATTTTCTTATAAGTGGAAAAGGTCATATCTACCAAAACTGGCTAGATAGCATGCACAACCTTTTTACCAACATTATTTAAAATGTGGGCCCCTTATAGCACGTTCAAAGTCATTTTGGTTTTTTCATTATGAACAAAGGAATTTTTTTTAAAGAAAGAATCCTTCAAAACCCTCAAAAATCAAACTCAAGGGTGATTGACTTGTTCACTTTCAAAAGAAGTTAAAGATCGTTGCCCATATCTATTTTGCATTTAAAAACGCAAACAACTCCTCTTAGCTGTTCACTGGACCGAAGAAGAAGTTGTTGAGCGAAAATTTGAAGAGTTTAAAGCTTGGAGACTACGCGGCGTGCCTGGAAAATCATGCGGTGCGTTTAGGAGTGTTTTTATACAGAGGCTGTATTGTTGCGTGGCACGCCTGTAGGCACCAGTCACGACTGCCCATTGTCGACCCGAATCCTTTTCTATTGCGCGGCGCCTTCCCAGTTCAACGTTCCGCACATGTTTTAACACTCAAAATGCCTTCAACAAGTCTTGAAGCTGCTCAACTCTTCAAGAAAAGGCCACCATTGATCTTCGAGGTATTTTTTTTGCCTCCTTGGTATATTCAACTTTCTAAAAAGGGTGATTAATGCTGTGGTTTGTCAAGACTAACTGGTGGTGAAAAAATGAAACTCTTGGTGTAAATCAAGGTGTGTTGGGGTAAATAGTTTGAAGAAGATTGACATAATGAAAATGGAGTGTTTATGTCGATGTCAAAAGGCCTAAAAACTGCCCTCAAAACAGTGTTAAAACATAAACCTGCAAGTCAAAATATACATAGTAGTAGAGGTTTTGTCAAAATTGTTGGAGGTGCCCTAACTATGATAGGGCAAAGCTAACCTCTGTCAGCCAAGTGTATGGTGAAAACATTGTTAGAAGGTAAAGCAATGGTTTTAATGAAAGCACAGTGATGGTGAGGTGACATAAATGAGCCTATGTTTAAAGCAGTAGTCTTAGTTCGAATGCCTTGTCACCTTCAGAGAATGTCTTCTTTAGAATAAGTGAAACAGTGAGATTATCGCTGCCTTCTTTTGATCGCATAAAACAAATTGTGGTGAAAAATATTTAACTCAGTCTAAAGGTGTTTTCTCTAACTGTGTGTGAGAAATAGTGAATACAAGGAGGGTGTTTTTGGTTGGGAAAGAGTGTTTTGCATCTGTCTAAATACAAGGCTGTCTTGTTTTTATCAAAGCATAAAGGATCCTTGTAAACTTACCCAACCACAATAACATTTTCACTATGTGCTTGTTATTTTGATAACTTTTGGTTTATTGGCATACAAAGGGAGACAGACAGTGTTTTGTAAGGAACAAGAAGTTTTGTGTTAAAGAATCAATTCACATAGCATTTGAAGGGATCTGCCTTGGTCAAACAGTGACTAACAAAGAAGACATAGTTGTGTTTGAGAAAGCATTTAAAAAACCATTTTGAGGCAGCTTGGTGTTGCAGAGAGCATTAAAAACAAGATGCCCCCCAGGTAGGACAGTAGGAGCGGATTGCATAAGAGATTTGAGCCTATTTCCACTGAAGAAGTGAATGCCCACCCATCAGTCTTGATCAATTTCCATGAGGTTGGATGTTTAGATTTTTGTCAAAGAGTGCAAGAGGTGAAGAGCTTTTATCCTTTGACACATCTTTGTGCTTTGAGGTTTCAAGACAAGCATTTCCAGCTGGTAGGCCTAGACTTCAAATTCTCTCCAAGGTCCATCTCCAAGGCCACTAAAATCCCTTATATTGGGGAGAAGTGGTTTAAACAAAGCCACCTGGACTCAGAATATTACAAGCCCTTTCTAAAGTCTGAGCACAGAGATTCATGTCCTGCCATTTTCCCCTTCTCATATCTTTTGACTAGCTACGCCCCCCTCATGAAGATCATCATGAAATACTTCACTTGTGAGGGAAAATTCTCTCGATTCTATGCCTATCACATTTGACTGCTCATGCATTTCACTAGGGCCAAATTGCTAAATCTTCATTTCTTCTTACACAGGAGCATTGAGAAAATGGCCACCACTATTCAGAAGAAGCCTCCTTCACAGCAAACAACCTGCCTCTTCCATCACTCAATCATCAAAGTCATCATTCTTCATCAGCTTGAAAAGAGGGAGGTCTCTTGGGATACTTTCATCACCCATCCGGATTTCTCCATTGTTCCTCCTATTCATACATCCCCTACACCTCCTACTCACCATCCTTCACCTTCTTCTAGCAGACCTATTCCCAAAAAGCTCAAGTTTACCACAGAACAAACAAAGGAGCTTGAAGAAGGAGAAGATCATGACCATGATGAGGAAGAAGGACATGAGCAGGAAGAGGAAAGTGATGATGAGCAGCAGCAAGGGCAGGAAGAGGAAAGTGATGATGAGCAGCAGCAAGGGTAGGAAGATGAAAGTGATGATGAGCAGCAGTAAAGGGATGAAGAAGAAAGTGTTGATGAGCAACATCAAAGTGAGACAAAACAGGAGAAGCATGAAAGTGATGAACAGGGGTAGCCAAAAGGTGATGAATAGAGGAAGCCAAAAGATGTTGTACAGGGGCAGCCAAAAGGTGATGAACAGAGGCAGCCAAAAGATGCTATACAGGGGCAACCACAGCATGTTACACAACAGCTACAGGATGAGGGACAACAACCTCATAAAAAGGAAAAACAACCTTAAGAAGAAGGGGGGTAGCATGATAAACATATGCAAAACAGTGAAGAGGAAAACCCTCAAAGGGAGATGCAAAAAGATAGCCTAGGCATCCATGAAGAGATCCAAGACATTGGCAAAAAAGAGGAGAAAAGTGACAAAGGTAAAGAGCCCATAAAGCATGTGCTAGCTGCCTCTCCTAGGCAAGGGGCCATGCTCTCTTATCCGAAAGTCGCCAAGCCTCGGACATCAAAGAAAAGGGTGCCTAGAGTTGTAACTCCAAATGTGACTAGAGCCCTCTGAAGCAAGGGAAAATTGCCAAAGAAGCCCATGGTCTAATTTCCCAAGAGGAAAAGTACTAGAAGAGCCACCCAAAGCAAAGGGAAGGGCAAGGAAGAAAGTAGTCATGAACAGGAAAGGGAATTCGACATCATCCAAATCCAAAGTGATGATGGTGATAATGAAGCCCGGATCCTAGAAAATCTATTGATCCATAGAGAAAGCCAAATTGATGCCTTAAGGGCTAATCTTCATTGAGCTAGGAATTTCAACCACTTTTTGCAAGTTCAAAACAAGAAGATGAGTGTCCATATGGCTGTTTATGAGACATGGGCAATCAAATACAAGAAGGAGGCCTCCAAATCACAAGCAAGGTTGGAAGAACTCATGGGTGAGTTCAATGAAGGTGAAGGCGAAGACCAGCCTAGGTGAAAGAGGCCAAGAACTATGGGGCTAAAAAAGGCCCTTGAGAAATAAAAAGAAGAAGAAAATGCACTTCTCCAATCTACCCCTCTCACTGCATTGTTCGAACAAGAGATAGAGAAAAATTGGGAAGCATGGCTTGAGAGAGTTAATGATCACTTGGAGAAGAAATTGGAGAAGGCAAACAGGGACTTGGACCTTCAAAGGAGGATGAAGGGGCATTATAAAAAGCTAAATCAGTTTTCCCATCGGAAGTTGAAGGCTGCTCAAGAAAAACTCAAGGAGGCTAAAGGGAAGTGCCCAACACAAAAATTGAGGAAAGACACCTCAAGACTCCAAATTTTTGCCTCTGCTTCACAACATGTTTCTGAAAACCCTTGAGGGTCATGCTCGCCAAGTTTTGGCGAAATTCGACATATTTTGGTTTTTTGTCATTTTTGGGTTTTTGGCCAAAACTCATGGACATCGCCATTTCAGTTTGGGGCATCATCAAAGGATGAAAATGGTATCACTGGATGCCATAATTTTAGGAGCACATACTGAGTGATTTTCAGAACATTTGAAGATCATTTTCTCCCCAAAATGGCGAAAAATGCTCGCTTTTTCTACACTCTTCCCGGTTTATCAGCAAGACTTATTTTTTGGGTTTTTACACACAGGCCTATTTTTGGAGGACTTCCAGTGGTCAGTTGGGATAAAACTAAACATTTTCATAAATTAGACACTCAGATATCTCCAACGAGCTATCATGAGCCTCATTTAAACATCGGGAAGGCTTCCAAAAGTTGCCGGCAAGTCAGGGGACCTTTTGCTGATGTATTTTTTGAGTATTTTTGTAAAAATTGAACCTTTCAAAACTGCTTTTTCCTCATGTGCATTTAGCTATTTTTGTACATGAGAAGTTATGAAAAGTCAATTTATTTCCCTCTTTTAGCATTTTTTAGATATTTTATGAGATATTTTGTGCCTTGGGGTTTGCAAAGCCTCAAGGAAAAAATAAAATATTTTGGATAGGCCAATGAGATTGCAAGTTGAACTAAGAGGTTTTCCTCACTTTGGCCTATATATTCCAAAGGATTTCATTGTAAACAAGGTTGGACTTGATGAATAGAAGCAATATATGGTCATATAAGATTTGGAAGAAATACTTGTCTCATGATTTGGGATAGTTTCTTGGATGTTCTTGGATGATGAAAGAGAATTGTTGTTGGATTCCATGGCTTGGTAGAATGGTATAGTGTCTCTATCTCTGATTTTTTTCTTAGTTTTCATTCATAAATCCATGCTCTTGCTTGCTATATTACAGTAGAGAAAAAATTTGAGACATGCCCTTGGAGGCACCTCAAATTTCCTGTTTCTTCATAGCTTCCATGTTTTCTTCATTCTTAGTCACATTAAAAAATTCTTGATTGCTCTTTAATAACTTAAGAATATTGTTTGCTTGTTTCTTTCATGGTTTTATACATGCTAAGTATGATTTACGGTATGCCCTGCTTACTCATGGCTAGCCATAGCTCCATCTATGAAACTTCTCTTTGACTGATTAGATTTTCATTTGTTGAACCAAGGAGGTCTTGTTCTGATCTTGCCCTTTGCCTAAGACTATGCAATCTCCTTTTCAAAGTGCCCAATAGCTTGAAATACTGTGTTTAGGCGTTCTGACATAGTGATTTGAGTTGTTTTTCTGTCTTAAATGTATTTCCCCAAATTCTGATAGCCATTTCCTAAAGTTAGAGAGTTATATATCTCTATGCATGGCTTGAATGTTTATTTCTATGCATTGATTAGCTTAAAGTTACATTTCTCATGATTAATGGTATTCCATACCATGTTTATGTCAGCTATTAAACTATTTGTGCTTGAAATCCTTTGTTATTCACAAACTTGATGTCCATCTTACCCCATTTTTCCCAAAGATCCATTTTACCTCGAATCAAATCGGCCCTTCAACTACCTTATATCACCATCTCAAAGCTTTCTTGACCTCTTCGACCCCATAGCCTAGTTGATCTGACATCTTTTTACCTATATTATGTCTTTGATCAGTTCATCCCTCACAACCTAAAAACCAAAACCAAAAACCTACTTCATAACTAGCCTAAAATCAATTCAGAATAAGCAAACACACAGATATCCCTTACACAAATAGAGAGAGCCCTCTCTGAGTCCAGGAAGGCTAGGTCCTTGGGCTCCAAAGACTAGTTTGATGTTACACTGTCATTTGGCTTGCCAATCAGCGAAATCATAGGACCCTAACACTTCTCACTTTCAAGAAATTTAGAGAGTACAATAGTGCAACATCAGTTAAGCATCTTTAATTTTCAAAAGATAATAGATGTGTTCCATTAATTCATCAAAGCATTTTCAAACTTACAATAGTGCATTCTTTGCAAATGTTTTTGAAAAAATTCTGGACCCTTCTCTAAATGCATGAGAGGGGTTTAAATACTAAACTACCTATGTTTTAAACTATATTATTACAAAAATATAGAGGAGTTTTCAAACAACCATCCTCGTAAGACTAACTTAAAATACAATCTAGGAAAATAAAATAACAATTTTGATTTATGAATTACACCCTTTCTTCTGGAAATGGTCATGAAGTTGACAAATATCTATCATAGGCTTGAACTAAGCTGGCTGCGAAATCCTCGATTTGACCTGTCCCTTGAATACTGTGTTTGAAAGTATTGGCTGTGATATTTTTGTTGAATCTATTAAGGATTGTAGAATCTGATACTGATGATAAGGTTTGATCAGAAAATTCCAATAATTTTCTTCATCAAAATTATTTACCTTTTTAATTGCTTCATCCTGTGTTTCTGCCTTCTACTGCAACTGTGTTTCAAGTTGTTTTACTTCTGAGAACACTTCAGATGTGTACTCTTTGATAATTTCTGCCTTCACCAGCTGTTCACATATAAATTCAATAATTTCATTTGATAATTTTGATGTCTTCGCTGCTTCTTTCTCTGCCTACTTGATTCGTGCTTCCCAATATTTGAACAAGATCTCCTTATGAAACTTATCTACTTGAGGTACATCAGCTTCCTTTCTTGAGTCTGATGCTTGCCATTGAATGTGTTCATTGATTTTCTTCTCGAGCCTTTCACATTCAAGTTTTTGGATAGCTACTTGTTGGATCAGTATTTTATTTGAATCACAATAAGAGTCAATAATAGAAGCTTGATGGAAAAATACTTCCTGTTGTTTCTTTAACTTAGCATTTACATCCAATTCTTCTTTTATAAATTGCTCTAATTGTAGTTGGCTCTGTAACCTAGTCATTATTGCTTCCAGTTGTGCTTCTTTCTCATTGATTTCTTCTTGATGCATCAATTTAAGACTCTCGAAATCCTTTTAAAATTGGGCCATCTTTGCTTTCATTTGCTCACTGGAGTTGGATTTTTCTTCATTTAACATCCTCTCTAGTTCTTTTACTCTAGCTTCCTTTTGCCTCAACAACACTCTAACCTCAGTAGCTTTATCAATAGTGGTAGTAGAATATGCCCCTGCATATTGTGATAATTTAGTTAGATGTTCCATAGGATCATCTATGGAATTTTTCCATAAAAGTTCAACAGATTCATCTATGAGGTTTGATATTGTTTCATCAGTTCTTCTCCTTTTGTTCCTCTTAACTACAGCCTTATAACTAGGACTATAGAAGATGTCCAGTGAAGGAATTTCTTCAACTTGTAAAACTATTTGTTCTATAGGGTAGGCCGGTATAATCTCTCGATCATGAGTCTTTGGAACTTATTTTAGTGGATTAACAGTTTCCACTACCTTCTGGGAATGTTCAGGTGTTTGAAAACTAGTTTTTTGATTAGTGTTGGGATTAGCTTTAGGAGTTTTTATTGCTTCAGAAAACTCATCCCACACATTACTCAAATTCTTTGTTTGTGAGTTTTTAGACTGATCAAGTGTGTCATGACTCTGTTTAACTTCTTGAGAAGTTGACTCTGTTCCATTACTTTCTTTTCGCTCCTGCATCTTTATCTCTTGGATTACCTGATCAATTATCTTTTATGGGCTATCCTTTCTGGATTCAAATTCATTTTAAGAATGATCCGAGTTGTGAGATTTATGCTCTGATTGACCTGATTCATCCTTAGACATGTATTTTGCTTCATTATCCAAGCTGATACTTGGAATAGGTCTATTGATATCTTCAATAGTTAACGAGTTGAGAGAAGCCCTCTCCAGTATATTTTTTCTATATATTTGGAATTCTTACAAATCATCTTGGCTCAGTTGGTTGGATGCAAACTTGATCATATATAAAAACTTTTCCATGCCATGCCTTGGAAGAGATCATCAAATCCATCTATATCCTTTACAAAAGGCTTCATTTTGAGTTTTGTAGTAATTTTTAATTATATCATTTATATCATACAACCTCTTTGGCATTACTGCAAAATTCAATAGATTAATATTAGAAACCTCTTTGTAGGTATGGCCAATATCAAAAAGTGTCGCATTGTACAGGGAAATTAGGCCAAACAGTATTCTTAGCATCTTTCAGCTATTTAGGGATACCATTAACAATATGGTAGGCTATTTCTCGTGCAAGCAACTTATTAGGAACATAACATGGTAGGACGTGGGGAGAAGCATATCTCCCAAATACTTTGACATATGTGAAATTATCCTCTGCAAACCCTCTAGCCATAGAAAGAATATATGCACTAGCCTCTTTGGAATCCCTAGGGGCCTTCTTATTAAATATCATCTTGTGCATAGGCAACATGACTTCATGAATATTTTTTATAAAAATGCAGGTGGAAGTCTGAATCCCAAAGGGCTTTGTGGTAGATGTGGATTGGGGTAGGGTCTTGGGTAGTCCATTTCCACCCATGGAAGGAAAACTAGAAGAAAATAATAATGTGTCCATGACATAGGCAGACATATAAAAGGGAGTTATTTCTCTAGATGAAACATTCGTTTTATTCCTATATTTTGTGATATGTTTGGCCAAACTGTTAGATAGGATATTTTCCCAATTAAAAATTGATGAATTGATGATTTCATCAATCAATGCAACCCAGTCTACTGAAAACCTAGTGGTATCAGGTTTGCAAACAATCTACACAACATACTGGCAGCATAACAATAAGGGGAAGGAATTTGGGAAAATGGGTACATATCGAGTTTATCTTGCTTCAGCTTGCCTAGGTCTTCTTTCCATTCTTTGATAACTTTCATAAGATCTGGATGCTATACTCTAAAGGTTTGCAGAAAAGCCTTATCATATTTCTATTGCAGGGAGGGTAGATGGTACATTGCTTGTAAATCTTCTGCCCTGAAATACCCTATGTTTTCTCCCTTTGAATCCTTGAGTTTTCTGTTTTCTATGCTTAAGTGGTCAGTTACCCACTTAACCATGTCTGTGTAAGGGATAAATTTCAGCCTTGTGGCTACCATGTGGACAAATGAACATGCAGCATCGAAATAAGTCACGTCTGAAGTAGATGCCATGCCCGTTGTGGAGAATTTGGTTATTACCTTTGGATTTTCATCTTCGAACAGCTTATACATTGTTTCCCATGATGAACTGCCAGAATATTTTTTGCAGGTGGTATCTAAAAATAAGGGAGACATGTTTGAGTCTTCAGTAGGCAGCACTTGAGAAATATCTTTGCCCTTTTTTCTCATTTCAATCTTCCTTAATCCGTTAAATGGTTTCTTGATTTCAAGTAAACAGGGAGAGCATTGAAAGCATAGAGAACAGAGAGTCAAATCTATTGTTTATATCAAACATGCATTAATAGATATGAATTTTTCAAATATGATATCAATCATTGATAATCATTTCAAGATGAAATCTCTTACACCTTCACACGAAATATCTATCAATCAACTTTAAGTCGTTAGATCTCGAATTTCGGTTTGATATGACATAAGTTATTTCACATGCTTGAGTAATTAAATGTTGTTATTTCGCACATCACAACATATAACTCTTACCGTTTGTGATGTTTTCCCATGATTTCAACGAAATGGGATTTGCGCAAATTGCACATCGCAACTCTTATGCGATAATGAATTTGTTTACAGTTAAGTTATGCGAAATGCGAATTGCGCATTCAAAAAGTCAAGAAACCGTGCTTAATAGGACTTCAAAGATTTATTTTTATTGTTTTGTTGGCTCATCGGGTCCGTGCAATTTCACTTATATTGAATTTCTTTATAAGTTGATTTGTTTTAAATGAGGTGCGGTGCGATAAAGAAATATAACGATAATTGAAGTGTTTGCAAGCTTTTAAAACATAACTTCGAAAAACGGTTAGCGCATTTCGCAGCCCGCGTACTTAGATGATTGTAAGTCTTTTTATATTGTAAGCTATGCATTTTGCGATGCGCTAGAGGAATAAAGAAGAAAACTCAAAAGAAAACTTTATTTCCTAAGGTTTTTGTTTTTTAAAGCTAAAAATAAATTTCCTATTTATTTCTAAAGGGTCCCTATTTATTAAAATAAATGGGGGGTGTTGTATAGCACAACAATTGGCGATTCACTTGGGAGAACCAGCTATCTCTGACTAACTTTTTGAAATTTCTAAAACTTTTTTGAAAATAAAAAAGTTGCAAGAATGAATTTCAAACAAATAATATCTTACTAAGCAATGAAATTTCTCTTATTTACAATTCAGAAGAAGCCCTCTTTTAAAGATATAAGTATGAAAATATATATCAGTCTTTACTCAGTTAAAAAATATAAAGCATGTGGCTCTTACAGATCAGCTTTATAAAACTTTACTCTTTTATCACAGGTAGAGCCTCTATTCCAATAGGCAATTTAAGCTTTTGGCAGGGTTACCTTTTACCCAGCAATGATTCATTGTCCCATCCAGTGTTTCTTACAATTTTTGAAACTTTTATTTTTTTATCACGTTTTTTATTTACTTAAAAGCCATTGTCTTGGTTTGGTAACCAAATGATGACAATTCCATTCAGTAGTTGTAATTATGATCAAGCTGGCTCTTGATGAGACCCCTTGTCCTCTTGATATAATCTCAAGTCATTACCCTATTTTGGTAGGCAGGAATGGTAATGTCAGTTCAACTATTTCCCTATGACGATGGTAAACAAGCTCTTGATAAGACTTATTATCTTTTAAGTTTTTCTAGTTATAATATTTTTTGAATTTCTTTCAAAAATTTATAAGTTTTCCCAGATGGGGTGAATCATTGGTCCTTTTGAGGATTCTGGATGATAATGTTGAGTTTTAAATTTCCTTTTTGTAAAAGAGTCTTTATTATGTTAAATATTCTTTCTTGACCGATAACAATATAATCATGCTATATAAGGATGAGATTTCATCAGAGAATAAATAATTTCAATGAAATTACATCTTTCAGTGACAATAAAATCTATTTTTCTTTCAAATCTTTCGATTGTTTCCTTAACACTTCTTATTTCTATAAGTGATAAATAAAAAAGGATCATCTGAGATTTTATTTTTAAAAGCCAAAGATTTATAATAAGAAACTTTTATTTTTTTTCTAAGAAAAAGAAAAACATACTAGTGTACAAGGAATAGAAGGGGTTACCTCCTATGAAAAGTATTTTTTCAAAATTTTCCCATTAACAGGCAAAGAATCCTTTTTGCCTGATAGATATTGCAATAACAATGTTGATGGGCCTATTTCTTCGATTATTTGAAATGGACGTAGCCAGATCTTTTGAAACTTTGTGTGTTTACCTTTTTCCTCGTGGGCTTTGTCCCATTTCAATACCAAATCACCAATTTGAAATTTTTTTGGAGTAATAGAAGTTGAATCAAATGAGGCTTTTACTATCTGTTGATGATGTGCATGAGTATGTTTAGCCTTTTCACTTTCTTCTTCTAACTTAATAATTTGACATTGTCTAATTTTTAAAGAAGAAGCATGAGATTCATTGTAATATCCCCAAATTGGGACTGTCACCAATGCATGTCTGAAAAATGCATTTTTAAAAAATGGATGCTACAGAATTTGAAATCAACCCTTGGATCCCTTAGATCTGATAATATAAGACCCAATTCCAAGAGAATATAAAAAAAAAATCAAACTAGGTGAGGTAAACAAACCTTCCACACCTAGTATGGCTTGAAAATTGCCCAAGGAAGGGACTGCAGCAATATGCAACAATACTGCTTCAGAAATAACACAGTTTGGCTAAGAAGTAGCAGGAGGCTCAACATTCATGTATATATCAGAAAATCAGATCCATTATGACGCCCATACAACATACAACAGGAAAGAGAAGACAATGGTGGAAGAAATCCCTTAAGAAGAGGTGATGTAACACATGTAATGATTGCAAAAGGCTTGACACCATTATTTTATTGAGCATACAACAACAGTATATCAAAACATAGATCTAGGAAAAAATAATGCATGAACAATTAGATCTATGACAGATCCATACACTATAATGTCTCTACTTTACATTCCCCTTGGGGATTTTAGCAAATCATGAAGCACATGGAGTAGATCTGAGATTCTATGCAGCAGATCTGCAGATATATTCAGAATTTCTAAAGTATATATAGGATTATTTAGATTAGATCCAAATATGACATGGAATAGAATATAAATCCATGGATCACCACAGTGAAAGGCAGATCCCCAACACCAGAGATCACTCCTCAAACTTTGCCAAAACACCCTGCAACTTTCCTCTTTGCAGATAATGCAGTACTGGAAGAGGGAATGCAATGTAGGCTTGAAGAATAGTTTGGCCCGATGCCAATATGTAGATCTAAAGCTCCAATGATGCAGAACACTCTTGCCAATGGGATAGAAGCCTTTCCCACTGAAAAGGGGCACTAGATTGGCCTAGATCTGAGTAGACCTAGCCTCCACTTGTTGTAGCTTACAAAGACAACGAAACCCTCAACAGGATCTACGTTGTAGTTGGAAGTAGAAGCTTTGCCTTAAGCCTAATAGTGGTTAATAAATACAAGACTCTTCCAAGAGCTACTCAAGGAAAGAGAAGGATTCCTAAACAGGAGATTCCTATGCTAAACAACACTATTCTCTGCTAAACAGCCAAGAGAATGAGAAATTTATAAACAGACAAATTCTTCATAAATAATATGGTCTTCAACTACCCCTCTCTTATTGTCCTCCTCTTCCTTTTATAAGATTGAGATCTTGCAAAACCCTAAACCATCTCAATGAATAGCTTTATTCACATGTGTAGCCTCCAACTAAAACTGCGTTGTGCATCTAGGAGGTTCACTGCATCTAGATAGCATTGTTTATTTGGTCGTGTTGACCCAGTCAAATGTCTCAATCCCTTTCAAAAGTAAGGGTGTTTTATTAAGGCAGCCTAGATTTAGCCTTGTTCACATGGGGCATTGATTAATTTTGTTGTTTTCAGATTTTTCATGTTCCTCCTTTATACATTTATTAATGAACAGAAAAGTAAAGAAAAAATTAATATTCTACATTCATCAATAAATTGTACTAAAGGAAAAGAGGGGAATAACTACGTTGGTGTGGGAAGTACAACTTTTCCATAGACAAGAAATTTAAATGGGGAAGTACTAATAGAAGCTTTTTTGAGCTATTCGATCTCACCCAAAGAGAAAATATTAATGACTCTGTGCCAATTTCCGTTGGTTTTGATCAATAGTTCTTTTTGATTATTCTAATCAAGTTCTTTTTTTGTAGATTCGTCGTTAAACCATTTCTGCTAGGTAATAATTTGTAGAATATGCTTAAGTTTGAAACCCTCTTTAATTCTAAACAAAATCGCATCATAGTAGTTCTCGAGAAGTAAGATGCATTATCAAACATTAAAGTAGTAGGTAAGCCAAACCCGAAGTTATGATATTTTGATTGATGAAATCAATGATATTCTCGGTAGAGTTGGCTACTTTTAATGGAATTTCTTCCACACCCATTTATGTAAAAGTAATTTGTAGTCGTGAGAATGATATCTCTGTGTTGTTTGGAAGAGTTAGGAACAATCTCACTAATAGTATCTAATCCCTCATTGTTCAAATGGTTGTTCGATATTGATCAGGTTGTAATGGGAATGTTGGCTTCTCTTGTCTTCCAGACATGCACTTTGACACACTTTTCATTTTCTTTCAGTTCATTCTCGAGCATCTTTGAAAAGTGTAGACCAATAATAATTTGCATGCAAGATTTTGTGTATTGTCGTATTTCCTCCAAAATGTCCTCCATCGGTCTACATCATGGAGTTCTCGTAAGAACTTTTCTTTCTCAGTTTCAAATTTTTTCTAAGCATCTTAGTAGTATAAAATGAAAATTTCTTCTAAATAACACATCGTTGATTAATTCATATTTCTTGGCCTTTAATATTAAAGTTCATTTTCTTTTTGTAATCGAGTTGATTCAGAGCATATCCATTCTTCACGTATAGAAATATAAGATCAACATATTGAGACCGTGCATTGTTTAGGCTTACCTCTCGATATTTGCAGGCTATTGTTACTTGAATCTTCCTCTAATGATAGATGTGATGCTCCTCGTTAGAATTCTCTTCAATAAAACCTTGACTCCCATTTTAGAGGGTCTAATTTCACACTCATATTCCCCGTAAATCGATAACGGCTTAGCCCTTTTTCTCTCCTAATTCTCTCTCGCACTCAAGAGTTGTCTTACCACAGAATGGAACTATGATTTTGGTGTGAGCTTTTTAGAGAAAATTCCTCGAAATTATTTATAGCTCTTAAAGACAAAGAAATGCTTGCTTTTCGATACGATGTGTAGTTTAGTTCTACACCTCTGTAAATTGGAACTAAAAAATGATATTGGTGCTTCAATTTGTTGGTCAGTTCAACTGTGTTAAAACATCGTTGTATGATGTATCCGATGAAAAAGTGTATGATTTAAAAGGATTAAGAAAATTGGGGATAGTCGTGAATCAAGCATTGACATACTGATTGTTTAATCAAGTGAAATGATTCTTTAATTATGCCCCCATTTAAAGACAAATTTGTCTTAATCATGTTTTGTAATGCAGATAAAAAAAAATTTGGTAAAAAAGTAAAAGACAAACCTTTTTAACAAAATTAATTTCCTCAAGAAATGACTCGCATATCTTTCTTATGTGAGGGAAAGGAATTCGCTTTAATCTTCTTCACATTCTTTTCAGGATCAATATAGATACCTCTTTTTTGACATAATAAATCCTAAAAATTTTCCTTCATCTAATGCAAAAAATGATTTCTTTGGATCCAATGAGATGTCATACCTTTGCATCGCTTCTCAAGGACTTGTTTTAGGTCATTCACATGATTGGTTACTTGTTTAGAAAAAGATTGTAATGTCAGTATAAATAAATAACCATTGTTTTATTTATGAGTCCCCTAAAATTTGTGTCCATCGCTCTCCGAAAAGTGGTGCCTACATTAATTAAATCTACAAAAAGGCATCTTTTGATAGGCGTAAGTTCCCCACTTAGTTCTGGAACATAGTTTTCAACTGCCATTATGGATGTACAAGAATTTAGTTATATCCCGAGAATCCATCTAGAAAGGACATAAGTTCAGAACCAACAACCTATCTCATAGCATTTCTTGTTCCATGGTTGGTAATGGAAAGTCGTTCTTCTCGACAAGCTTTTCTCTTAAATTCCTGTAAAATAAATGAAAAATCTATAATATCACCATTATTCTTTCCCCGACAGCGTTACCAAATTTGATACCCTGTTTAGAATCCCCGACCGGAAAGATGGTTTTTTTCTCTTTGGAGGATTTTGTTCAATTCTATTTTGATTTGATTTTCCGCATTTGGATGAATCTTCCCTCGACTTTTCGTTGATGCTTTTTTCTTCCGAAATTCGTTAGGAATTGCGTGTTGAATCGTCATATGTGCCATATGTTTTAATATTAGTATAATCCCAAGAAAAGACACTTTTTGGTACATCTCTAAACAATCTCGATAAATCGATAATCTTGCTTTGGAAGATAGACCAAGACCTAGATTGATGTTTTGAGTGTTTTTTTCACTGGGTCCCTAGATTTACTAATCTCAAATCTTAAGGTAGAGTTTTGTAGTTTTTTGAGTTAGTCACTCTTTTAAACTCCGTATTCTAGATCATATAGGTCTTCTAACTCTGACAACATGATTTAGGATTAGGATTTTTCATCTGTTCTTTCTCTAATCTAAAATGTCATGTTCATTTGCATCCAAAATTTGACTATCATAATATCCTTCATATATATGTTAAGAAATCTATGATATCTCGAATCATTATTGAATACTTCCAATTGCATTATTATCTGTGAATAGATGGTCTAAAAATAAATTCAATAGAAAATCTATCAAAGACTAAATTCTTTGGATGGGATTAAAATCCCCTTTGTATGCTACATTAGGCTAAAAGCGATCTGCACTAACATTTTGTATTCTAGGCAGGTAAGAAATGTTGAAGCGCTACTATAATGTGGTTAATTCTTGGACTAATGATCATGGGTCAATGTTTTAAGTGTCCTTAATTACAACGAATAGTATCTCTCTCCCTATCTAACTATGATTTTTGAATTTCCCAGAACTTTTAGATATTTGATATTAAGATCAATGGCTTTAGTGCAAGCCTCTGAACTAATAGCTTCGTATTCAGCTACATTTTTTTTGTACAATCAAATTCTAATATGTAGGCTAACATGGTCTTTTCTCCTTCGAGTTAATTAAAATACAACCCTAACACTCGCACCTTATATCTTTATATTTAGAAACATCAAAATAAAGAGTCCAAAACAAAGAATTAACTACTTTTTTCTCATCTCGCAAAATTTATACATTTGGAATTATCTCGAGTCGGGAAAAATTCTCAATCTCGAGAAACAACTTCATTATCAAAGAAAGGTGATGTTTGAGCATTGAAATTTTCCTAAAAAATGACCCCGCTCGATAGTTTCCAATAATGTTGTTATTGAACTGCCATCGCCTCATTTACTCCTTCAAGATCGAGCTGATCGTATGCTTCATGAACTTTTCACTCGCTCTACCCAAATTTGATGTGGATTTCCATTATATGGTAACCACATACATGCTACCACAATTCATTTAAAAATAACCATGAATTTTTTCTGCATCTGAGCTCTCTGGCTTAAAACTAAGTCATGAAAATTTCTGTAGAATATCACACACTAATATATCAATTAATTAAGTAACTTTTGGATTTTTATGACAACTGCGATGGAAAGCATAATTTATTTCTCCTACCACCTCTACTCGGTTCTATCAAGTTGCAAATCTGATATGAACAAGGGAACTCGAGGATTTATGTATCTAATTTAAAGGTTTAGCATTGATTTTGGCATTATGTTCTAAGGAATCCCCTAAGTATATTAAAAAATTATGAATGTTTTTGTTGTAGATATCATAGGTTAAGAGTGAATGGAGGAGTATGAGAGATAGATCGATCACCTATCATAATTAAATCTGGTGAAAAGCATCTATTTTCATTGAAGTGAGAAGGTGGCTTTACCCATTTTATTGGACGATTCTTGTACTATTATTGGAGTAGGTAAGTTTGATGCAAGAACCGCATTTAAGTCTCTAAGATTTTATGTTATTGCTTCAATTTAGTAAGCTCGTGGATTGATATGTTGGCCCTATTTTTATTCATATTCTTCAACTGATATTTATACTCAATGGTGTCACGAGACTACCATTTTTTTTAGATGCAGATGGAGTATCTCGAAGTAACAGACTTGTTTGTGTTGCCTTTGAATTAGATTTTTTGCTTTCTACCCGATTTATCTTTATGCAGAGTTGGAAATATTTTGTTGTTGATTTTGATTGTGTTGCTTTAGTAGTATTTTTTATCCTTGTCTTCACAAGTAAATATTCTATGTTGTTCTTCATTTGGTAGGATGAAATTCCACATTCCATTTAATTCAACTTCTCTCTCTTCATCATCTTCTTTTTCCTCTATTTTCTTCCTCCTCTTCTTCTTTTGATCAAATTCAACATTAGATGTGAGATATTTGGAGGTTGAGTATTAGAGGATTGACTCTTTCTTAAATGTTCTAAAAGTCTTATTTAGAGCTATACTATTTTCAGCGAATTTTTTTCTTGACATCTCACATTTGTTTGCTTAATAGTAATTTCAAAACTAGAAGACCTTCTACGTCAAAGCATCTTTAAATGGCACCTTCTTTTTTAGAATCATATTTGAAAGAAAAAATTCTTGATTTTTGATGTTCTTGAGAATCATTTTTCTCAAGAGAGGTTATGTGTTTCTCTACGTATAAATATTCTTTCATATTTTCTACAAGTGTCGTCAGCTTTTTCTCTATCAAACAAAAATAGCTATATTAGATGGAAGAGATGAAATATAAATCACTCATCTTTCGAACTAATGAACCAGAAATGTTGTAGCAAGAATTTTCATTGAGTAATTTACTAAATCTTGAAATTGAAATATTTTATCTTCTCACCTATTTTAGCTTTTAGATTTGAAAATCATTGATGAGCGTAGCAAATGCTGGTCCTCTGCTATCCCCAAAATTAGCTTGAAATTGTTCTTCTAACATATTCTAAACGTAGTTATAGAGTGGGAAGAAGTGAAAAATACTCAAGATCTTGTAGATCCTTTGAGAGTATATGGAAATATTGATGATGCAATCCTCTTCAACTACTCCATTCATATTGATAGCTAACATAAAATTGTGAATGTGTTCTTCCGCTCGAAGACCATCATCGGGATTAAATTTAGGTAGCCACCTTTTCGAGATTTTTGGAAGAGCATGAAGAGGAGCATGCATGCTTTACGTCGCCCCTTGGATTGCTTTCCTATGGTTTTATATTTGGTGGAGGTGGTTGACTTCGCCAGTTGGATTTTGATAGGTTGGTTGGGTGGAGTTGAGTTGAAGAAGAGGCAGTGTCGAGTGCTAGGACTAGTTGAAGGGATATTAGTTTTGAGTATTGGTACTAGTCAAAGTAACACTAATTAAGTTGAGAATGCGAAGTTGTGGGAAGTGAGAGGAGCTAATGGAGGTGAATGGGATAAGATCTGCGCTGGCGATTGACTCGATTGAATACTCTTTTAGTCTCTTTGAGTAGCTCATCGATGGGACATTCAAAAGTAAGAATTCTTGAATTTTGACTTTTCGATCGAGTTAATATTCTTCGAGGTTGTAAAGAAGATGAAATACCGATATCTCGATATTTGATAAGATTCGTAATTTTCGTGGAGAAATAGATACTCTCTAAATTTTCAATCAAAGACCGAACTTCGGGGAAAAGCTAGATGGGAATCACAGAGATAGTATGGAAGTTGAGTATCACGAGAGAGTTAGGAGAAGGATGATCAACTTCGTACCTTAAAGATGAGGATCTAGATAATTTTATGGAAGTTGATGGGGATGTTGAGGGAGAGAGACTCTTTGATTTGCCTTTAGATTGACTCAGATATTTTTACCATTCATAGGGGTTCGTAAACCCTCCTTCTAGTGCCGTCGAATGTTGAGGCCTTGGAATTTCGCCCGTCGTATCATGGGGAAAACCACTCGGTCCGTACCTTTTATATCTCCTTTTCCATCTAGTGTAGTGTCTATGACTCAGAGGGTGACGGGACCCGGCCTTTCCCAATAAGGATGATTTTTTTGAGGATGTTGTGATTATATGTGCATGCAAATGGAGAATGATTTTAATATATCTTTATGTATCCATCTCAAATCTATTTATTCTACTATATACCCGAGATGTTTCTTCCTTTATGCGATATAAAGTGATATATTTTAACTATTAGTAACATAGATCATTTCGAATAGATCGAGAAGAGATGAAAATTATGTAAGATGATTCTTCATAACAAAGTAGTGTTGAGAATGCGATGAAGATGATGGAGCTTAGTGAAATGATAGTCGCCTTCACTAAGTGGGCCCGTCATGTAAATCTCGGCGCAAAGTCTATTTTTAGACTCATGTCTATTTTTAGACATACGCAGCATAATAATTTGGGAAATTCTACTTGGAGATTCTTAAATGTATGCAAGGCATGTCTGCACAAAAATAGATGAGACCCTTATTTTTAGGGACCCGGCTATTTTTAGACCCGATCTCCTAAAAATATGGAAGTCAAATATTATTTACCCTTAATAATATTTAGACTATAAACACTCGCCGATTTCCTCTGGCGTACTCCCGCTTGAGTCATGGAGGTGGCTCATGAAATCGGCTGACTACAAGGAATCACGTGGTTCCCTATGGGTTTGATGGCATCTTCGTGGTTGCCTTTCGTGCTAGAATTCGACGCGGGTGGAGTTTCCTTTGGAGGAGTTAACGCGGGACGTATAGTGGAGTTGTGTTCTCGTTTTGTTTTAGTTGAACTAGTTGGGATTGCTGTTAACTAACTAATCAACTAGATATGAGTGGGAGTAACTAAATAATATTTAATTTACTAAATATTAACTTATTAGTCAACTCAAGAACACTTCGAGTCACTACAAAGGCATGATCGGCCCGACTGAGACCAAATGAAGAGGTAGATGAAAGGGTGAGTAAAGTCTATGCAGCTGGTAGATTTGTTTTGCAGTAGAGATTTGCATTACACTTGGAGGTAGGAATTGGTCTATGACAATTAGTGCGGAGCCAAGGCAAGGGGATTCTGAAACCTTTGAACCTCTTCATATACGGTGCCATGATTGCGTTAACAGAGGCAAGGAGTGCGTAGTGGGTGTGTTTGGAACCCGAGACTTGTTCAAAACCAAGCTAGATTGTGTAGTAACTTCATGAGAGAGTACCGAGTACTTGTGAGGAGTATCGTACTTGTTTGGTTACTTGATTTCTCCATTATAATATACACAATAGTCAAAGTGGTTTTCAACCATAGAAGCTTTCCCCATACATACCGAGTTAATGTGTGATTGAATTGATGTGAGATTGCTTTCGTTATTTCCGCATGTGACAATTAATTGTGAAGAAGAAGGTTATGTATGTAGTGTATACATCTGAAATTGATATATGACTAAAGTTAATATTCAGTGAATAAGTGATTTATTCAGCTAATTTCTACATGGTTGGTTCACTACGATATATCACTTATTTACCCTTAATAATATTTAGACTATAAACGACGCAGCTTACTCTCTAATGGCGCACTTGAGTTTGGAGTCGGCGAGGTGGCTCATGCTATCGACACAAGGAATCACATGTGGTTCCTAGGGTTTGATGGCATCTTTCTGTGCATGGTTGGCTTCGCTAGACTTCGACATAGGTGAGTTTTGGAGGAGTTAATCGTACATATAGTGGCAGTTGTGTTTCGTTTTGTTTTAGTTGAACTAGTTGGGATTAGTTAACTAACTAATCAACTAGATATGAGTGGAGTAAATTAAATAATATTTAATTTACTAAATATTAACTCATTAGTCAACTCAAGAACACTTCAGTTCTTACTACATAGGCTTGCATCGACTGGTCTGAAGGACCAATCGTGGAAGAAGTGTAGATGAAAGCGTGAGTAAAGCTACCGCTTGGTAGAATTGTTTTGCATGAGAGATTTGCATTACACTTGGAGTGAATTGTCCATGACAATTACGTGCACCAAGGCAAGGGGATCTTCGAACCTGAACCTCTTCAGACACAGCTATGATTGCGCAGTAGAGAGGCAAGGCAGCTTAGTGGTGTGTTTTGAACCCGAGACTTGTCTACCAAGCTAGATTGTGAGTAACTAGTATGAGAGAGTACCGAGTACTCTGTGAGGAGTATTGTACTTGCTTGGTTACTTGATTTCTCCATTATAATATACACAATAACTACGGGGTTTTCAGCTATAGGCTTTCCCCATACATACCGAGTTAATGTGTGTGATTGATTTGATGTGAGATTGCTTCGTTGATTTCCCAGCATGTGACAATTAATTGCTGAAGAGGGATATGTGTTATGTATGCAATTCGGAAATTGATATATACCTGTAAAATGAATCTTTCATGAATAAGTGATTATTCACATAATTTTCTACATGGTATCGGGAGCGATGATTAATTCGTCGAAGTCTATTACTTGGTGATTTGCAAACTTATTTTTCGACGCAGTCCGCATGCGGGCCGTGTAGCCTCCTAATATTCATCCTTCTTTGTAAGGTGAAAGCATCTGCGTGAATGCCCTTGTAGCCAATCTCTGATTTGGAAATAATTTAGTTTCTCAAGTATAGATCGAAGCGATAGAGCTCAAGTTTTGGACTTTAATTTTTGCGAAGGTTGTTTCCTCTTCGAGTGCCTGTGTTGAAAGATGTCTTCTTTCAATGGTTTGCGACTCGAATATGCTCTTGAAGGCGCTCGAATCGCATGTTGTACATGGAAATATCGAATGGGAAGAAAGCTGTTGGAAGATAATGAGTCACGAAGGGAGTTCGTGGATGCGATGTCTCAAAGCCCACCGATGCACTGCTCGATCAGCATGGCAAAAGAAGATCGCGAAAATGCTCGAAGGATCCCGTTGAGGGCGTCAAGGATCATATTGTATCCGGTACCGCATGGAAAGGCTACATCCATATTTAAATGTGGAAAGCTTTTGACGGGATCTATTCCAGTAAGAGTGACCCAAAGGAAGCTGGCGCTCAAAGACAAGCTCATGAACATCAAGAGTGGAGAAGCGGCGATGCATCGCTAAATAGCCTCACGAAGTTCGCTCGTGCGTAGATGAACTCGGCGAAGTGTGGGAGTTACTCGTCGATGAAGAGGATACGGTCGACCCGGCTCTCCTTGGTCTTCGAAGGCTTGGCACCCATGCTCAAGATAAGATGTCAATGGCCTGGGAGAAGTCGCCGGATGGGAGCGCCTTTCGGGCGGATCTCATGCAGTGAGGAGATAGGGAGGACTGCATCGGAGATGGACTCCTCACCAGCGGGAGCCGATGAAGAAAACCGGCGCCTGGTGTCCCAAAGCTAAGAAAGGGAAGGGCAAGAAAACCTCTCATTTCCGGAGCTAAGAGAAAGAAGCAGATATGGCAAAAAGTGAACATGTTTTCACCGGCCATGATCACTTTGATTACATTATGCTACAAATTGTCCAAAGAAGAAGAAGAACAAGCAAGCGGAAGATCGTCATATGGAGAAGCTTTTGGCTTTGTCAAGCTCGAGCTTGACCTTTTCACCCGATTGCATGCTTGGTTTCAAGTGTGATGGGATCGGTGTGGTTCTTGGATAGTGCTATCATTTCATATGACGGGAGATCGGGAGTTGTTCTCGCATCCGGAGGACAAGGATTTGTGTATGCACGATCGAGATGGGCGATGACGAGCAGATACAAAGGCGATCGGTACTGTACCGTATCCTTTTCGCGAGGGGAGTCCGGGTGATCCCTTTGTCTATAAAGTGATGTCATGCATAGGGTCACCGTATCAGATTGAAGAAGAACCTCGTTACTTTCAATAGCGATGTTGGAGGATAAGTGTTATGATGTGGTCTTCGCTGAAGCGAAAAGCTTTGCCTCGCGAAAGAAGACTATCGGAGAGACCCGAAGACAGGGGTTCGAACTCAGAACCCTTTATCGCCTGGTGCAGACGACCGTGTAACTATGGCATGCAAGGCGAAGTGGTGGGCGAGCCGGATGATGCAGGGCGAACTATGGCACAGGAGATGGGCCATCTTCACCATGGAGCTTTGAAGATCTCCGCTAGCGATTTTCCACCGGGACTTCGCTAGGGCACCCTCGGCGTGTGCACCCACCGTGACGGGGGTGTACTTAGGGGGAAGTAGGTGAAAGCCACCGCCACCAGGAAGGATAGTCGCGCCACGCACGATCCTTGAGAGAGTTCACACGCGCACGTGTGTGGTCCTTCTCGCCTTGCTTTCGATGCAAGAGAGCATGCGCGGCGCATTATGTGATCTCTTTTGTTGATGATTTCTCTCGGGGTGCTGGTCTTCTTCATGTCGAAGAAGAGCGATACATTCGCGAAGTCCCGTGAGTTTAAAGCACCGGTCGAGAAGCGAGCTCTGGGAAGCAAGGTGATTGCTCGAAGGGAGTGATAACGGTGGTGAATTCATCTCGTTGAATGCAAGGAGTTCGCAGTCGTTAGTATGATTCGGGAGAGAGCTCATCGCACCCCATAACCCATCGCAGCAGGACCCGGTGTGGTGGGCGAGCGAAGAAATCGCAACGATCGTGGGTGCCGCACGGCGATGTAGCCACGATCGTGGCCTACCCCTTCACTTGTGGGTCGTGTAGGCATGCAATACGACAGTTATATGTGCAGTAACCGTTGTCCCTCATGCAAGGTTCTTGCAAATGAGTGCCACCCGCAGGAGAGGCTGATCCGGGCAAGAGGCCCTCGATATTTCCCATTTGCGTTATTTTCTTGATCTCCGTCCACATGCGGACTGTGACGAAGGATGCAAGAAGGAAAGCTTCTGGATCCAACCCGCTGAGAGTTGGAATATTTGTGGGGTACACCGATACACCTCAAAATTATCGGCGTGTATGATGCGTACGTCGCAAGACCGCGTGCGACGAGATATAAAATTCCGTGAGGAGAAAGCCATGCGTGTTCGCTGAGAGGGAGCTACAGCCCCGCATGCAGATGCAGGAGAGTCATAGTTCTAAGGAGGAGCTTCCCGAAGCGTGGATCAGCCCACAAGAGGAGGTTCGTGAGGTGGAAGAAACCACTCAGTGCGCGCTGCAACCATCGCAGGGCGCATGCGCACTACGGTGTTTCGAGCGACCGTTCCCGGATGCGTAGAAGGTTGTAGGACCACCGCGCACAGACGTCAGAGACAGAGAGCAGCCACCTGACGGGAGTACATCGGATACATGGCTCTGGTGAGTCGATGTGTATGTGACAGCAGCCCATCCTCTTGAGGAAGCCGTGGGAGGAACCCGCATGGGTATGATGCCATGATCGGAAGAATATGATTCGATCATCGTGAACATATGCAGGGAGATTGGTCCCAAGACCGGTTGGGAAACTCGATTTGTAGGTTCGCGATGGATCTACAAGGTGAAGGAAAGCGGTCGACGGAGTGGTGGAGAAGTACAGGCGCAGATTTGTCGCCCGCGTGGCTTCTCGCATCGAGGATTGACCATATGAGAGACTTTCAATTGCACACGTCGCAAGGTACTCTTCCATATCTGACGATCCTTGCTCTCTCGAGGGCGAGATGGGGTGGCATAGATCATCAGATGGATGTGAAGACCGTTGCCTCCTCAATGGAGTTATTGAGGAAGAGGTACACAGTAGCAAATGCAAGGTCTTGAGATCTTCGTAAGCAGTGAGTCGCATGTGCGCCGACTCAAGAGAGCACCGTATAGGCCGAAGGGAGCACCCTCGTGCTCGTACACTCAGATAGAGCGACTACTTCACCCAGGGCTTGTATTCTCCAAGAGTGAGGCGGATCCAAACCCTGCACCGCATTGTGGTGGAGGGGGAGTCGATGATCGACTCAGACTGTCATGCAGGATGATCTGATTTTTTGACCGGGCGACTAGCGACTGATACTTTCATGCAAGGAGGATCTTGCACGAGGTGCTTTGAGATGAAGGACCTCGGGGCATCCTTCATTATTTCCCCGGGATCGGAGATTTGCACTGCTGTAGATGGAGGAACTGCTGTTTCTCGTGGAAAGTATGCCCTGGAGATTCTCGGAGAGGTCTGCAACATGCAAGGTCAGCAAGCCCGTTGACACACCCCTATTCCCGGAGGTTGGAGGAAGGGAGGATGCTACTTTCGGAGGAGGTAGTGGATGCCACCGTCTATCGGCGCTGGTGGGGTCGTTGATGTATTTGGTCAATACTCGACCCGACATATGCGTTATGTGCTAGCACCGCTTTCGCAAGCTGATGTGTTAAGCCCTACCAAGCTCTTTGGAAGGCTACAAGCATGTATTGCGCTATATCGCAGGGCACATCTGCGAGATATGGTCTATGCAGGCGATGCGTGAGGATGCGAGTGAAGCTTTTCGGTTTCACCGATGCATTGCGGTGGAGCTCAACGTACCCGAAGAGCACTTCGGGAGGAATTCTTAAGCATTGGGTCGATAGCGCTTCCTCGGCACAGCCAGGAAGCAGCAGATCCGTGGCACTCGCTTCGGCAGAGGCCGAGCACATGGCAGCAAGCTCGGCCGCATGTGAGGCTATTTGGATGAGGAAGATCCTCGGTAGTGTTTTTTCGCAGTTGCATTTGGAGCCTACGGTGATCTCATCGTGATAACCGTAGCCGGCATCGAGTTTTCGCTAATCCGAGCTCATGATAGGTCCAAACATATCGACACCGGGGTACCATCACATCGCAGATTGTGTTCGGCTGAGGATCAGTGATGTTTTCATATGTTCCCACGGAGATCGTGATGCCGACATCCTCGACGAAGGCGCCCACCGGAGCAAGTTCGAATTCCATCGCAGGCAGGATAGGATTGCGTATAATCCATATCTTGCCGAGAGGGAGTGTTGAGAATGCAGCAAGATGATGGAGCTTAGTGAAATGAAGTCGCCTTCATCTAAGTGGGCCCGGCAGCAAATTTCGGCGCAAAAGTCTATTTTTAGCACTATGTCTATTTTTAGTACATACTCGAGCATAATTTGGGGAATTCTACTCTGGAGATTTCTTAAAGTATGCGACATGTCGGTAAGAATAGATGAGACCCTTATTTTTAGGACCCGAGCTATTTTTAGACTGATCTCCTAAAAATATGGAAGTCAAATATTATTTACCCTTAATAATATTTTGACTATAAACAGCAGTTTACTCTCTTGGCGCACTTCAGTTTGAGTCATGGAGGTGGCTCATGCAACTGACACAAGGAATCACGTAGTTCCTAGGGTTTGATGGCATCTTGCATGGTTGGCTTCAGTTAGACTTCAGTGGCAGGAGTTTTGGAGGAGTTAACGGGACAGATAGTGGAGTTGTGTTCTATTTGTTTTAGTTGAACTAGTTGGGATTAGTTAACTAACTAATCAACTAGATATGAGTGGAGTAAATTAAATAATATTTAATTTACTAAATATTAACTCATTAGTCAACTCCAGAACACTTCAGTTCACTACAGTGCATGATCAGTTCAGTGGAGACCAGTGGAAGAGGTAGATGAAAGGGTGAGTAAAGCTATCAGTTGGTAGATTTGTTTTGCATGAGACTTGCATTACACTTGGAGGAATTGTCCATGAAAATTACGCAATCAAGGGAAGGGGATTCGAACCTTGAACCTCTTCATATACAGGCCATGATTGCGCAATAGAGGCAAGGCAATTGGCGGGGAGTTTTGAACCTCGGACTTGTTCAAAACTGAGTCAGATTGTGAGTAACTTCATGAGAGAGTACTGAGTACTTGTGAGGAGTATTGTACTTGTTTGGTTACTTGATTTCTCCATTATAATATACACAATAGCTGCGGGGTTTTCGGCTATAGGCTTTCCCCATACATACTGAGTTAATGTGTGATTGATTTGATGTGAGATTGCTTCTGTTATTTCCGCATGTGACAATTAATTGTAGAAGAAGGTTATGTGTTATGTATGCAATTCGAAATTGATATATGACCGGGTTAATCTTCAGTGAATAAGTGATTTATTCAGCTAATTTCTACATGGTATCGGAGCGAGATTAATTGTCGAAGTCTATTACGGTGATTGCAAACTTATTTCCTCGGACAGAGTCTGCATGCGGGCCAGGTAGCCTCCGGAATATTCATCCTTCTTTGTAAGGTGAAAGATCTGGTGAATGCCCTTGCGGTCAATCTCTGATTTGGAAATAATTTGTTTTCAAGTGTAGATCGGAAGCGATAGAGCTTGGAGTTTGGAATTCGAATTTTGCAGAAGGTTGTTCTTCTTGGTGCCGGTGTTGAAAGATGTCTTCTTTTAATGGTTTGCGACTCGAATATGCTCTTGAAGGCAGTTCGAACTATGTTGCATGGAAAGATCGAATGGAAGCAGTGTTAGAAGATAATGGTCTGAAGGAGTTCGTGGATGCGGATGTCCCAAAGCCCACTGATGCAGCTCTGGTCGATGCATGGCAAAAGAAGATCGTGAAATGTCGAAGGATCCTGTTGGAGGGCGTCAAGGATCATATTGTATCCAGCCTGCATGGAAAGGCTACTCCACATTTAATGTGGAAAGCTTTGACGGATCTATTCCAGAGTAAGAGTGACCAAAGGAAGCTGGCACTCAAAGACAAGCTCGGGAACATCAAGATGGAGAAGGGCGACAGTATCGCTAAATACCTCACGAAGTTCACTCAATGCAGAGATGAACTGGGAAGTGTGGGAGTTACTGTCGATGAAGAGGATATGGTCGACCTGGCTCTCCTTGGTCTTCCGAAGGCTTGGCACTCATATCAAGATAGTGTCAATGGTCGGGAGAAGCTGCCGGGATGGGAGCGCCTTTGGGCGGATCTCATGCGGGAGGAGATAAGGAGGACTACTCGAGATGGATCTTCATCAAAGGGAGCTGATGAAGAAAACTGCGCTTTGGTGTCCAAAGCTAAGAAAGGGAAGGGTAAGAAAACCTCTCATTATGGAGCTAAGGGCAAGAAGCAGGATATGGCGAAAGTGAAATGTTTTCACTGCCATGATCACGGACATTATGCTACCAATTGTCCAAAGAAGAAGAAGAACAAGCAAGCGGGAAGATCTGCAGATGGAGAAGCTTTGGCTTCACAGTTCGAGCTTGACTTTTCACTGATTTCATGCTTGGTTTCAAGTGTGCTGGGATCGGTGTGGTTCTTGGACAGCGGTGCGTCATTTCATATGACGGGAGATCGGGATTTGTTCTCAGATCTGGAGGACAAAGATTTGGGTGTGCACATCGAGATGGGCGATGATGGTAGATACAGTGCGACTGGTATCGGTACCATATCCTTTCAGAGGGAGTCTGGTAAACCCTTTGTATTAAAGGATGTCATGCATGTACCTGGATTGAAGAAGAACCTGATTTCTGTGGCGATGTTGGAGGATAAGGGGTATGATGTGGTCTTCAGCGAAGGAAAAGCCTTCCTGCACAGTAAGACTACTGGAGAGACCCGGAAGATAGGGGTTCGGACCAAGAACCTTTATCAGTTGTAGGTAGATGGTTGCGCAGCTATGGCATGCAAGGCGGGAGAAGTGGTGAGCCGGGATGATGAGGGCGAACTGTGGCACAGGAGATTGGGCCACCTTCACCATGGAGCTTTGAAGATTCTGCAGCAGATTTCTACTGGACTTCCTAAGGGCACTCTTGCGCAGTCAGATCAGTGCAAGGGGTGTACTTTGGGGAAGTATGTGAAAGCCACCTTTCACGAGAAGGATAGTGGCGCCACGACGATCCTTGAGAGAGTTCACACAGACGTGTGTGGTCCTTTCTCAGTTGCTTCGACAACAAAGCACAAGTATTATGTGATCTTTGTTGATGATTTCTCTCGAAAGTGCTGGATATTCTTCATGCAGAAGAAGAGCGATACATTCGCGAAGTTATGTGAGTTTAAAGCACTGGTCGAGAAGGAGTCGGGGAAGAAGGTGATTGCTCTAAGGAGTGATAACGGTGGTGAATTCATCTCGGCTGAATTCAAGGAGTTCTGCAGCGCAGAAGGGATTCGGAGAGAGCTCATCGCACCCCATAACCCACAGCAGAACGGGGTGGCTGAGCGGAAGAACCGAACGATCGTGGGTGCTGCACGGGCGATGTTGCATGATCAGGGCCTACCCCTTCACTTGTGGGCTGAGGCATGCAATACAGCAGTGTATGTGCAGAACCGTTGTCCTCACGAGGTTCTTGGCATGAGTACACCAGAGGAGGCTTATTCTGGCAAGAGGCCTGATATTTCCCATTTGCGGATTTTTGGTTCTCCTGTCTACATGCATGTGACGAAGGATGCGAGAAGGAAGCTGGATCCAACTGCCGAAGTTGGAATATTTGTGGGGTACACTGATACACCTCACAACTATCGGGTGTATGTGCCAGACAGTCGCAAGACTGTTGTGCGACGGGATATAAAATTTCGGGAGGAGAAAGCCATGCAGTGTTCGCTTGAGAGGGAGCTACACTTGCATGCAGATGAGGAGCTGTTAGTTCCTAAGGAGGAGCTTCCGGATGTGGATCAGCCACAAGAGGAGGTTCGGGAGGTGGAAGAAACCACCCAGGCAGCGCCAACCATCAGAGGGCGCATGCGCACTACAGAAGCTGAGCGACTGGCTCGGGATGCAGAGAAGGTTGTAGGACCACCTACAGCACAGCGCAGACAGAGACAGTCACCGGATCGGTACACTGGATACATGGCTCTTGTGAGTCAATGTGTTGTGACGAAGCCATCCTCTTTTGAGGAAGCTATGGAGGAATCCGCATGGGTTGATGCCATGATCGAAGAATATGATTCGATCGTCAGGAACAGTGCATGGGAGATTGTCCCAAGACCGGTGGGAAAATCAGTGGTGGGTTCGCGATGGATCTACAAAGTGAAGCAGGCGGCTGACGGGAGTGTGGAGAAGTACAAGGCGAGATTTGTCGCCCGTGGCTTCTCACAGATCGAAGGGATTGACTATGAGGAGACTTTTGCACCTGTCGCAAGGTACTCTTCCATACGGACGATCCTTGCTCTCTCAGCGCAGATGGGGTGGCACATTCATCGGATGGATGTGAAGACTGCGTTCCTCAATGGAGTTATTGAGGAGGAGGTGTACATAGAGCAGCCTGAAGGTTTTGAGATCTTCAGCAGTGAGTCGCATGTGTGCCGACTCAAGAGAGCACTGTACGGGCCGAAGCAAGCACCTCGTGCTTGGTACACTCGGATAGACAGCTACTTCACCGGGCTTGGATTCTCCAAGAGTGAGGCGGATCCTAACCTGTACCAGATTGTGGTGGAGGGGAAGCTGTTGATCATCGTACTGTATGTAGATGATATGATTTTGACGGGTGATGAGCGGTTGATACTTTCATGCAAGGAGGATCTTGCACGAGAGTTTGAGATGAAGGACCTGGGCATCCTTCATTATTTCCTGGGATTGGAGATTTGGCGGCGCAGTGGAGGACTGTTTGTTTCTCAGGGCAAGTATGCCCGGGAGATTCTAGAGAGGTTCAACATGCAGGGCTGCAAGCCTGTTGATACCCCTCTTCCTGGAGGATGGAGGAAGGGAGATGCTACTTCGGAGGAGGTAGTGGATGCCACTTTCTATCGACAGTTGGTGGGGTCGTTGATGTATTTGGTCAATACTCGACCCGATATATGCTATGCAGTTAACCAGCTTTCGCAAGCTATGGTTAAGCCTACCAAGCTCTTTTTGAAGGCGGGCAAGCATGTATTGCGCTATATCAGAGGCACATCGGGATATGGTTCATGGTACAGACAGGAGGATGAGTTGAGGCAGCAGTGTTTCAGGCATCGGTATCATCACATCAGAGATTGTGTTCAGCGGAGGATCATGATGCTTTCATATGTTCCCACGGAGGATCAGGATGCCGACATCCTGACGAAGGCGCTCACCAGGAGCAAGTTCGAATTCCACAGAGGCAGGATAGGGATTGCGGATAATCCATATCTTGCTGAGAGGGAGTGTTGAGAATGCAGCAAGATGATGGAGCTTAGTGAAATGAAGTCGCCTTCACTAAGTGGGCCCGCAGGCAAATTCTGGCGCAAAGTCTATTTTTAGACTATGTCTATTTTTTAGACATACGGAGCATAATTTGGGAATTCTACTTGGAGATTCTTAAAGTATGCGACATGTCGGTAAAAATAGATGAGACCCTAATTTTTAGGACCCAGGCTATTTTTAGACTGATCTCCTAAAAATATGGAAGTCAAATATTATTTACCCTTAATAATATTTTGACTATAAACATCAGTTTACTCTCTTGGCGCACTTCGGTTTGAGTCATGGAGGTGACTCATGCAACTGACACAAGGAATCACGTGGTTCCTAGGGTTTGATGGCATCTTGCATGGTTGGCTTCAGTTAGACTTCAGTGGCAGGAGTTTTTGGAGGAGTTAACGGGACAGATAGTGGAGTTGTGTTCTGTTTGTTTTAGTTGAACTAGTTGGGATTAGTTAACTAACTAATCAACTAGATATGAGTGGAGTAAATTAAATAATATTTAATTTACTAAATATTAACTCATTAGTCAACTCAAGAACACTTCAGTTCACTACAGTGCATGATCAGTTCAGTGGAGACCAGTGGAAGAGGTAGATGAAAGGGTGAGTAAAGCTATCAGTTGGTAGATTTGTTTTGCATGAGATTTGCATTACACTTGGAGGACTTGTCCATGACAATTACGCAATCAAGGGAAGGGGATTCGAACCTTGAACCTCTTCATATACAGGCCATGATTGCGCAATAGAGGCAAGGCAATTGGCGGGGAGTTTTGAACCTCGGACTTGTTCAAAACTGAGTCAGATTGTGAGTAACTTCATGAGAGAGTACTGAGTACTTGTGAGGAGTATTGTACTTGTTTGGTTACTTGATTTCTCCATTATAATATACACAATAGTTGCGGGGTTTTCAGCTATAGGCTTTCCCCATACATACTGAGTTAATGTGTGATTGAATTGATGTGAGATTGCTTCTGTTATTTCCGCATGTGACAATTAATTGTAGAAGAAGGTTATGTGTTATGTATGCAATTCGAAATTGATATATGACCAGGTTAATCTTCAGTGAATAAGTGATTTATTCAGCTAATTTCTACATATATATCATTAATAATTATTGTTAAATAATATATTACTTTAAAGAAATTTAATAAATTAAAATAATTAAAATTTTCTCTACATAATTTAGGTTTAGCTTTTGTTGGCTCTCTTTTATTGGTTTTTTTTCCTCCTACTACTATTTATTTATCCCTCATTTGATCCCTCTTTCAATCATTCATTCGAAAAAGTATTGAAGATAGATCCCCGTTGGAGATTTGAAACGTCGACAAATTTCTTATAATACTATGGATAATCCGGATCATTCTTCTCCAAACGATAACCACATAAACTTAAAAACTAAAGAAACAATTCTTATTATATTAAATTTTTATAAAAAAATTTAATATTATATTAATTTAAAATTAATTAATTATATATATATATATATATATATATATATATATATATATATATATATATATATATATATATATATATATATATATATATAACTTTTTGCATAAGTGGCAGGTACTAAGCACCAATACTGCATATTACATTTGTTTTTTTTATGTGTTTGCATATTTTTAGTTTTGTTTCACTTTTTTCTTTTTTTCCTCTTTTTTCTATATCACTTTGTTAAATTAAATTTCATATATGATACTTTCAAAATTGTTTAATCAATTTAATTAAGTTTTCTATTTTAATGAAAAACAATTTTCATTAAATTTATTCAATTTTATTTTTCACTACTTTGATTAAAAAAAAACAATTTTCATTAAGATTATTCAGTTTTAGTTAAATAAAAAATTTATATTCTTCCGATCAAATCAAAAAATATATGAATTTTAATTTAGGGTGATTTTGTACCATTTGATAGTTAAATTAATTAAATTTAATTTTTCAATTAAATTGAATTTATGAGAGGTGGAAATATCTGAATTTGAATTTAGGGTGATTTTGTACCAATTTATAGTTAAATTAATTTAATTTAGTTTTTCAATTAAATTGAATTTATGAGAAGTGGTCTTGTGTTTGGCTTGTTGGTGACCATAAAATAAAATTATTATTTCTTATTATTATATTATTATTATTAATATTTAGATGGGTATCTAACAACCTCCCTAGATATATGCAGCAACCTGAAAGCCACATATATCGGAAACTCATAGTTCAGCTTAGGACAGAGATGTTCAAAGACCATCAAAAACTAGAGCTTGGATCCTAGACTCCAATGGGATGCATATCCTTTTAGCCTTAATATGATGGGCCATGTCATTAGAGACTTGAACCCTGGTGGATGGAATGGTAAATTGTCAACGCAACCACTCAAGTTAAGAACCGTTGACTATTATTATTATTATTAAAGAGATTTTTTTCAAATGGGCTTATCCCCCAGTGGTTTGAAAGACAATTTGTTATCCTCTCCATGCATTTTCAATTCTCATAGATGGACATGCATTTTATGTGTTTATAGTTTCTTACTTAATGAATAGTAACTCCCTTAATAATAATATTCAAATTTTTCCCTGGATGCGGGTGATTGACACGTTCAAAATTGGTGGCCACCTGGTCTCTCCACTTAGGGGCACCTGGCCTCTCCATATGGTCGCACCTGCCTCCCACGTGAAGGCCTTAAATTTGAAGCTCTGGGAAGGACGTTGGCACTTGTGGCATTTACTCCTCCCCCTCGACCTTAGCTCCTGCAACTTGCAACTTGGCCATTAATGGCTGATGGCTCCGATTTTCAAAGTCATTCGCATGTTCATCTTTCATTCTCTGCAGACCTTCATCATGCCTCTGCCCATTGCTTCGAAGACATCTGTCATGCCTATGCCCATTGCTCCATAGACTTCTTCCACACCTCTTCCCATTGAACTTCTCCTCTGTCTCCCTCTAAGCTTTCTTCTCTAGCCCTACAAACCCTCTAGCCCTGCAGTCTCTCTAGCCCATTGAATCAATGTCAAAAAGACACCGAATGTGGAGTCGCCGAGGAGGTGGCAGAGGCTCTCCCTCTCGCCCTCCAGTTCCTGCAATGGCTACGCGTTCTTTGTCCATCTCAGTTATTGTGGAATAACCTGAAGTTCTCGACCCCCAACTGCTCTCAGCTCAGCTCTCAATTCACCTCCCAGAGGCAAGGAAAATTTGAAGGATGGAAAATTGTCTTGAAGTTTAAAACATGGGCGAATCTCAGTAGCCCATAATATGCAAACTATAAAATGTTTATTGAGGTATTTGTAAAATTATTCAAATTTATAATGATTTTATATAAATCTCTATATAATTTTGGAAATTTTTAAGGTAAAATAATTTTATATTTTAAAATTTGAGCAAATCATTTTTATAAAAAATGGAAATTGGAGAATATTTTTTTCATAAAAAACATGGAAAATTATCCCACCTGCGAATATTTGCCCCTAAAATTTTCCATGCTCGGAGGAGAATCATTACCTCTCTAGCTTCGAAAGCAGAAAATTCCCATGCAAATCGAAATTATTGCACTCCTCCTCCCCTCTGCCATGAAATTTCATCGGCCTCCCCGTCAAAATCTTGGCAGAAGACTTGGACAGAAGTGGGAGCAACCCTTCGGAGGGCACCCGACAAAAATATGTAGTAACGAACGAGGCGGCCCGCTCCACTTCGACTCCAGAGCTGGCACCCCAAATATCAAAGAAGGATGAGACCATGTCAGACTACGGTTTTTTCATAATTGAGGAGAATCCTCAAATGGAGAATCATGACACCTAGAACTGGTATCTGCAACTCCTTGGTGCTCCTCTTTTTCAGTTTATATATGCTCCTCTATAGTTTTTATGTCTATCTTTATCTCTTACTGAAAACTCGGTCACTCATTTTTATGCTTATGGCTGGTTTCCCCTTGAGGGGCAGCCCATTTTTTGAATTTTTGAACTCATTAACGGCTAGTATCCCCCTGAAGGGCAACCCATATTTTGACTTTTTGAACTGTCTTCATCCAACAGGGGTTGGCTAATCCAACAACCCCTGTCCTAAATTTTGATTGTATTTTTGTAAGTTATAATAAAAATTAGCATAACTTAGAAGAAAAAAAATAATAGTCAAATTTTTAAGACATCTATACCTATTATATTTGTCGAAGGTAGGTTATATTGTTTTTTATTTTAGTCAAAAAGAAAAATTGTAAGCTTGGAAAAACCTTTCCATTACTTTTCAAAAATAAGTAAGATAAACATAATCAACATCTAGTGCCAAATGGTCTCAACCTACCCATAGGGAAACTAGGTCTATTGACCATTCGGTTGCATTATAAGCTAACCAAAATCTCAATAGTTTGAAATTTTCAAAGTGCAAGGATAGCTTGATAGTATTTATAACTCCTATTGACAAGTAATATATACCAGATATGCCAAAATTATTTTCTATACAGCTAAATACTTCTAAACTTAAATGACCAAAACATCATATTCATCAAGAAACATATTAATCATCTAAATATTCTACAAGTGTTGGGTCTTTGGAACTAAAACCTGGTAGCTATGTTTGAGGCAAGCAAGGAATATGCTTCTCTATGCGACCTAGACGAGAAATCTATTGTTGTATTTAGTGTTGGATGAGTTGGAATTCCTCGTAGAAAGCTTGAATTTCTTATATAGTACCTAAAGTGCCCATAGTCCTCATAATCAGAGCCTTCGTAAGCAAGGTTTTCACAATCTAGTATGTAAAAGGATATTGTTGGTACTCTAGAAATTATACAACATACATGTATATCTTGGATTCAATCCGATATAACAATGTACTAAAGTTAAATACTGAATTGCTTCTACAAATATTTTGTGGAATTAAAAATAAAATCGCCAATCACATGAAGTAAAGAAGAATCAAATCAAACCACAACAAAGATAATTTCCCCAGAAAAGCTTGCTTCTCAAAACCCCACTATCTTCTATTGTTTATTCAGCATGGATCATGGAAAAATTACATACAAACTCTTCTCATAAGAGCCCTCCAGTACTTAGCTAATTGTCTCGCGCTATCATACAAAAATTGACCAATACTTAGCCAATTTACTGCCTCCAGACAGCCTGTCTTGCTTGTGCAATCCCTGATGAATGCAATCCCTAAAGAAAAGGAATTTTGGCCTTCCTTGATTGCGCAAGTATCATGGGAACTCCAATGGGTGTTTGGTTGCATGGGTGCAACCCAATAATCCTACAACTGATATTCAACTTCCCTTTCACCTAGATCTCAACTGGGTCTCCACTAGATCTAACATGCCTGCAACTAATAATGGTAAATCCTCAGTTGCATGTGAGATCATTGATTGTGAATTAATTAATATTTAATTCACCTAAAAACTAGCACAACTGATTTTAATTCACTTAAAAACTAGCATTTACAACTAGCACAACTGATTTTAACTCACTTAACTGACTTAAACTAATTACAACCTGCATTAACTAACTCATCATTACACTTCGAACTCGGTTAGAACTAGTATTACTCTGTGTTCCTCACCAACTACCTATGACTCGAAATCCATGAGCTAATTGAGTTTATCACTCTCAGTTAACTATTACAAGTTATTTTTATACTAGATTACATTTTATTGTTCATATTAATTAAGGGATAACTAAAATATACATGCACCAAAAATAGCCCTGTGGGCCCCACCCTAGTGTAGGTGCTTAATGCACTAGGTGTGGGTGCTGAAATTTTATTGTTGAATCTTAATAGGTACTGGGAACAGCAGCCACGGGTGTGGCCTGCGTTTGGGACTAAGTCTCCCAATTCCCCTAAAATTTCCTAGCCATTGATAGTGTTGTGATTTACAATGTCATCTTCCCACTCCTCAAATGTTTGGCAGACCTGTGGGTGGGTCATTGTTGGGTGAAATAGTCATCTTTTATTTCCCACATAAAGTGTCAACTAGGAAGTTCGTAAACTTTGGGGTGCACCTGGGATTAGTGAAATAAATATAATCTAATGATTAAAATACTTTGTGTTGGGGTTCCCGTGTTTTGGCCAAATTGGCAAGACCAAAAGACGATACAACATCAGAACCACTTTCAGACCTTAGGATCTAGCCCTCCTAGGTCCAGAGAAGGATCTCTCTATATGAGTCAAAGTGTATTTCTTTGAGGCTCTAAGTTATTATTTTAGGCTAGTTATATGCACAGGGTTTGTTTATTTGATTAAGAGTTTGGTTGTTGGGAATCAGGAAGGAAGAGTTCATCATGAGACAGGACTGGGCAAAGAAGAATTTAGGCAAAGGAGAGATAATCCAGAGAAAACCAAGTCCATTGGGTAATGGAGTCAGGAAAGGATTTACTTGCTAATCAACATACAGGCTTTCAGTTGGGCTAGTCATCTAAAATGTTGGATCTTAAAGATGATAGTGTGGTATGGAGTGGAACGCAAAGGATTGAAAATGAATGAAGGAGAACCATCCAATCATGCCTATAGATCAGGTCAGAGGTCATTTAACTCCAGACCTGCTTGGACATAGCCAGAGCCAGCACAAGGGAACTTAGAAAGGCTTAATCAGAATGGAAAGATCCTAGTGAGGCAGATACAGGGTTCTATACCTCCCAGTGTTCTCAACACATTCCATTCAATCCTAACAAGAGCATCTAAAACAGATTCTGTTAATTCATACATCAGCTAGTAGGCAACAACATCCACTACACTGGTTAAATCAATTGAAATCAATCTTAGATAATACATTTAGTAGAAAACATCAAAGGCAGGGAGAGCAGCAACATAGGGTACCTAACAAGGGTAAATCCTATGCCAAACTTCTGATGCATGCCAAAAGAAACGTAAGGAAATGAAAGCAAGTCAATCACAAATACAAAGAAAGGAAAACATCACCGCTGCTTTAGATCAGGATCCAAAGAAATGTGCTTGTCATATTAAAAAGCAACACCAATCGAGTCCAACATTGCCAATGGCTGGATACTCAGCCTGGAATCATCCTCCATAGCCTATCTTACTACTTTACACAGGGACTTATCTCAAGAGAAACAACCTGCAGTTCCCTGATAACTGATCAACAACCTTTACAATGTTTCTTTTTGAGTTTTATAGCTAAAGAGAAGTAGTAGAGGTAGGTGAGGAACTAAATGTCGTATTAAAACTTCTGAAAAGAGAGAGGGTCGAGGCCCATTCTGTTTAATATTCTGAGCATTTAATCCCTGGCATTCTTTGGGGTACTTAGGCTACGGTGGTTTGTAGTACTTCTGGTGAGTAAAAAAAATGGAAATAAATGATACTTGGGTCTGCCATGCTGTGAATCAAATGTTCTGGTAGTTTCGGTCTGCTGTCTGGTGGAAATTTCTTCAGGGGCACGGTGCATAATAAAATCTGCATGGGCGCCCTGTCCTTAATGAAGAAAAACATATTGATGACGAATAAACCCTGATGTTACCTTTTACTTGTGTTCAGGACCTTTGATCGGTCCTCGGGGTCTTCAAACCGGTGCTTTGCCTCTTAAACTACTGATTTAAGGCTCAAGATCTTCATTAGCGTGCCTTAATCTCCTTTTCTTTGTACTGAAACACTCTGTTGCTTCATCTCTGCCTCTGTCAGGTTAGCTCGAGCTTTAATGGCGCTGGGAGATTTTTAGAGTTTGGATTCTGCTTTTCTTTAATGCAAGTCCTGTCTTCACCTTCCCGGGTCTTTGCTCATAAATTCAGCCGTTGTAGATGATATTCCTTGATTTCTCCGTCGCTGTAACAGAGACTGCGCATCCTGGCGGTCATCTACCATTTACAACCCTGAAAAAGCACGAAATCTGTGAAGAAAACAATGGCTAGGGTGGCGGATGATGTGGATGACGAGAGAGATAGTGCAGATGATGAAATGGAGGAAAATTGCGGAGAAATGGTGACAAATTTCTCTGGTGGAGATTTGCGGTCTGCGGAGAAATTTTGAACAATAAACCTCAAAGAATATGAAAATTAACCAATATATGCAATGGAATGGTCGAAGGTATGATGAATGCTCGTGGGGGGGTGACGTGGCGAGGCCGGGCACTGGTGGAAAAGTCAATGGCGGGCAAACAAATCTGGACCGTCAATCGTGGTGGAGATCAACGGCGGAGGGCAGCAGACAGTGGGCCAGGGGTACGGGCGCCATGAGTTAAGCAGTGCATAGCTTCGAGGGATTATAGCCACCGGATGGGCACTGACAGATCAGACAGGTATTACACATATCGCTCCGCGGCTTGGTCTGAAAGATAATGCGTGATGGGATGGCGGTTTTTTCGTCGTACAGGAGACACGCGACGCGCGATGAGTGGAATCGCTGGGCATTGGAGAGGAACCGCCCTCTGTGCATAAGCGGTGCGATGGAAACCGGCGGGTTTGGAACAGTGCATGTGCAGGGACCACCAGGGGGAGAACTGTGGGCCGTCAGATCTTCGTGGAAATGGACAGCGATGGCGCGCTTGGAGAATATAATGGGAAAACAACGGGGCTGCGGAGGACACGATCGTCGTCCGATCTGTACAAATCGACGGTTGTAATCACGCCCGATGAACAAAGGGACAGCGCCCTCAGGGTCAGCGAATGGTTCCAGCGTCGGATCATATGGAGTAAAAGGCGCGGGCTAACGGGAAGGGGGCTAAGCCTGGTATAAGGTTCCAAGTGGGTTTTAAAGCCATTTTAACGCATTTTGAAGCCTTATAAGGGTAACGATAGGGAGATATAGAGCGAATCAGGCTAAACAAGGGACATGGGTAGAATTTGAAGGGGGTTTTGGGAGGTTTCAGGGAATTAGAGGGGAATTTGGGAAGGGGAACACATAGGTTAAAATGGGATAATTTTCAGGGGTACAAGGGGGGGGAAATAGGCCTTTTGAGAAGGAATCAGTAGAGAGAAACTATTTTAGGGACAATACTAAGAGACTTCAAGGATGATGGGTTTTCAGGAAAAGGCATTCCTTGAAGGCTCCAAAGCAGACTAACCCCCATCTTGCTTGTCAAGAATTTCATAGGGGGGCTAACACTTTGCATAAATGGAAACACACTTTACGTAATTTAAATCTAATCTAAACACGCTTTGCGTAATTTAATTATAATCTAAACACACTTTGTGTAATTGAAATCTTAATCTATGGTTGCATAATTGAAATGTCACTTGAAATGAAAACTAACTAATCTACACTTGAAAAATAAAATAACATTTGCAATGTAAATCTAAACTATTTCCAAGAATCAAAGTAAAACAAACTAATTAAACTTACAAATTTACAAAGGGATGCACATGGTTGATGCGGGCCCTTCCATTGTTCAATAGCATTCCAACTCATAAAACTCACATTATTCTAAAACACAATGATAGAAAAGAACCTTATTTATTTATAAGCTCACAACCTTACATAGTGGAAATCTACACTCCTATTCTCATGACATCAATAGCTCTTCAATTTACATCCACTTCCATCTCAAGCCTTGTTTACAAAACATTCTATGATTTCTTCCTTTTTCTTCATCTTTTTTTATGATAGGAGAGAGTACTCCTATTTTATACAAGCTTTGAGAAACAAACTCAATAATGGAGAACCATTATTTTCTCCATAGATCTACAAGTGTCTCAACCAATAAGACACATCACCTTATCTTGCATGATCTTCTCCATCTGGCATATCTTTAAATCTTCATGATGGAATTCGAATTTGATCATGGGAGGCCACATAAGGGTGTCTTAGAAGCTTCCCATGAACCTACACATGTCACAAAATTCTTTCCACTTTTAATACATAAGCATATGCATATTATTTCCTAACTTTTGATCATGAATTCACTTAAAAACACTAGAAATTAATAATGTTTGGAAAAAACAAGGGTATCCCAAATGATGATGAAAGTGAGATGAATGTAATGACATGGTGGTGAAATAGAGGTGATATAATGGATATGCTGGTGAAATTGGATGTCCTTTTAAGGATAATTCCGAGACCCATCAATCATTGTTCTGTATAATCTGGTTGCATCCAAGCTGGACCGAGAATTGATCCTAGGAACACAAGTTGTTGGAGCACGCATTATCCCACCCCCACTTCCTCGACCTCAAGTTCTCCAGGAGGAGTGTGACCCCGACGCTTTGTCAAGTGAGCCATATTGCACAGTAAATTAAGATAAACACTAGATGTAGGTATCTAGATTGTTATTCTCATTTTAGAAACTGCATAGTAATGATATGGAGGTCACCCAAAGAGGACGTGTTCACTCTTTAGATAAATTAAGGTACTTTCATATCCTACAAGAGCATAAACATCATAGAAACATATGTTAAAACATATTCGAAGGAAACTTTCCCCATTTTCATCTTGGAAATGAGAATGACCCCCCTCACAAAACGTGTGAGGATTCTTAACAGATTGTTTTTTAATTTCCTCATGTCAATAGTGCATTATGTTCATTGACCTAAGAGGAGCCCACTTACCGGAGAATTTCATAAATATAGAGATATCAGTAGAATAATATAACTGGCCATCAATTAAAAGAGAAGGTATCTCCACTTCCCTAGTCAACCAGGTTTCCAGGGTGGCAGAATTGCTAACATTCCTGAGGGGTTTACGTTTTTGGGGGCTCCCTACTTTCAATATGCAACTGGGAGGGTGAGCTTATTCCCCTCCCTTCCTTAGGGGGACATAAGGATCATAATTCCACAAATCAGAGACTAGACTATTCAAACTTATCCATACACAGAACATAGAATTAGCAATAAACTTTGGGTTCATGGTGTGACCGATTTTCACATCCAGAAAAGGGCCAAGAAGGAGAGTTGAAGACTCTATGACTTTTGCTAGAGATGGAGCATTACTTCCCCTACCAATAGCTACCCTGGAGAGGTGTCACTAGGAGCCTGTGAGACCATCAAGTTTTCCTACTGTAGCAAGTTTAAGCAGACCAAATTCCAAATAACCTGGGGCCTTTATCCCACTATGATTTAGTTTCCCTACCATTCCTTGCATGCTTGAGTCTGTGTGGGTGTGATCATGCCACCACCTTTGGTGTACTCTAATTAATTGCATGGTGATGGTGCAAATCCCACTATGACTCTCCTTCCTTCACTCATCTCGATTAGGGAATTCTAGTAAAAAAAAATGCTTTCAATTAATTTTGAATTTTTTTTAAACAAATTCTATACATTTTATTAAATTTAAAAAAAAAAAATGTAAATTAAAAAATATTTTTAAAATTTTTAAAATATAAATTGATTTTTTCTAGTTGGTTGATGACAATTTTTATGTGGTTTTAAATTAAATTGTGAGATAAAAATTGTATTAAAAAAAATTTTCAAAACAAAAATTATATTCGCCAAGCATCATAATATTTAAGCCTTTGTAACAATACCATGATCCAATAACGTGACTTATCAATACCATATGCCCAAAAACTATAACTCATTTTAAAATCAAAATATTTTATAAAAAAATTATTTTAATTTAATTTTTTAACATTTTTAAATTAAAACTTAATACTTACAATATAACAAAATTCTTAACCATGAATATTTACCCCTATTTTACCCTAGATATTAAAAATTTGGAAAAAATAATAATAATAATTTTTTAAAATGTAAATTGATTTTTTGTAATTGGTTGATGACTATTATTAAGTGGTTTTAAATTGAATTTTCATATTCCCCAATGGGAGTGAAGGATACCGAGGAAATAGGAGTTGGGCATGCTCCTCCTGCATTGTTGCATGCATAACGAGATACATCAGGGTGAGGGGCTTGCAGGTGAGTTTCTTGCTCGCAAAGAGTACATGGTAAGTGTAGTGGTAAGTGTGTGTGAAGGAAAGTTGCATTTACGGTGCTGGCAGTGAGAAGATAGAGATTTTATGGCTCTCAATGGGACTTAATCAAAACCTTCTATGTATGTTAGTCTCACCAGGTGGAGATCGAGCCAACTCAGTGTTTTTTGAGGGGTCCAAACTAAGAAAAAATATGTCTGTAGGTTGAGGAGACATCATCGATTTCGTGGTGATGGTGGAAATTTGAGTTGCCTGACTGAGAACCCAAAGTTGTTAGTGGGTAAGAGGGTCTTGTTAATTTGTGGTTTTCTTTTATGTATTTTTCCGTGTGATAGCGCAGACCATAGGGTCTTCACTAAAAAAATAAACAAACACATAATAAAAATGAAAAATCAAATGCACGTCAATCTCTTAAAGAAATTACTCAATAAATAAATTATTTACAGCGAACTATTGGCATCATGATAGGACATAAATCCTCACACTCACTCACTAACTCTACATCCATATACTGACTTTTTACATGCCTTGTGTCTCATAGGCTCACTTCTATTTATATAATTGGATTAGAACCCAAGGAGGTTCTAGATGCTAAGATAACTCCCAAAATATCTCATCTTATCTCTAAAATCTCTCATTCAATCTCTTATCCATTGATCAGGAGATCATGTCCTATTGGATAAAAATGCTCAAAATTTATTTGCTCAAAATTGGTTGGAACCTTAGCGACCGGATAGGCCTTTGCGATACGATCGCGGCGCCATGAACGGCACTCAAATCCGTTACCATATGAAGAAGTTATTGCACTTTGAAATTTCCCAATGTTCTTCAATATTGAGTATGGGTTCAAAATGTTAATGTGGAGAAATGTTTTTAATATACTAAAGTTTAAATTAATGTTTTATATATATAAATGTTTAATATTTTATTTGATTAAAAAAAAAAAAATCATTTATTATATTAATGTTTTTATATATATTAAATATTAAAACTTTATTTATTAATTAAATTTCACACATTAAAATAAATATAATCTAATTTTAAAAAACCCAAATGTCAAGCTTTTAAAACATATGGTAAAAAATCAAAAGGTTACGTTGTATATATTGGGAGCGGAGTTTTAAGGGGCTTCGGGCTAGCCCCCCCCCTATTCACATGACCTCTCATCATGACCAATGGCCCTACAAAAATTGCGGGGTTCAAACGAATGTTACGGTTAAGATTGTGGCTATGGTCACATTCAACGGTGGGGGTTTCGACATTTGTTGCCACGGTTTGTTCAGAGATTAAATGCAGTTTGTTAACCATCCAAGTCTGCGGTTAAAGTGGCCATGTGGTCAACTCTCTTAGCACTAAATGCCAACAGTTAAAGTCCTGCCAAATTTGGAGCGCGCCCTCCTAATTCGGTGGCATCACTAAATTTAACTGCAGTTAACTAAAGTTGGCCCACCTTTTGTGGGATTTTTGCCTATCATTGTGCAAAAGACTGTTTTGGCCATATCTTTCACATGGGAGATCCTTTCTGAGAAATTTTTTTTATTTATTTATGGTCTTCTCAGCATTTTGAAGCCATTGAGACAGGTTTCAGAGCCATTGGAGCAAATCTTCAGCCTGTTTAGTTTCAGAGAAGCTTCTGAGCCACTAGGGCCATTTTGGGGTTGATGTTGTGCTGAGTTATGGTTAACCATTTGAGGTGAAACAAGAGTCTACTTTGGGTAATTTGAGCATTCCAGAGCCAATGGTGCAGGTTGCAGAGGAAATAGAGATCATCTTCAGGTACTTTCTCAGCGGAGAAGCTTGGAGAGCCATCAGGGCCTAGGGAGTGTAGGAGGTGTATTGGGCTATGGTTAACCTTTGAAGGTGAAAAAAAAGCCTATATTTATAGTTTTCAGTGCTCTGATCTCATTTATGAAACTATTTTTTCCTGTTTAGGCTTTCTACACATTGTATAACAATTTTCTGAGCATAATAAGAGCAAGGACTTGCCCATTTGGGGGATTTGGACCCGGCAGATGTAGCCCAGGAGGGGTGAACTGCCTTATCATATGCTGTGTTATATTTTGTGATTTATTTGTTGTTTATTTTTAGAGTTAAATATGTTAAACAGTAAAAATAAATAAGCCTCATACTTACAAAAAGACTCATAAACTCCTCAAAGTCATTTTGTTCCAATTGCAAAACACATTAAATAGTTTTCACACATAAGTTTATGGATAATGGATACCTTGCACCAGAAACAAGTAGTTTCATTATCAGATCATTAGTGATTACTTCTATTATTTCTTTAGGCAAAGTCTGTAAAGGACCATAAAGCTTCAGGATCTCATCCTTTCTTTAAAGGTGACATATTCTGTAAATGCCCCTATAGTCCATCTCTGTATTAGAAATAATAAGTTCTCACATTTCAGATCAGATTGGTATCAGATCATAGGTTGAGCTTATGGTTTTGAGCTAGAGTTTTTACTCAGCATTGTTGTGTGCAAAGATTAAGTCATTTGTTTGCAAGTTTCGATGCTTATTAGATTAAAACTCAAGAGAGGTGAAGGAAACTTGGTTAGTGCACAAGCTAATCCACAACCAAGAAAGGTCAGAGAACCACCTCCAAGAGCCCTAGAAGCAGCTACAAGCATGTCTTCAAGAGAAGAAGAAGCTCATGAAGAAATGGATCCCAAGGAAGAAGAAAGGGTTTTTCAGAAAGCTTTCTTGGATATGACTGAAATGGTAAGGATCCTCTATCAAGAAAGAAATGATAGGATTGCTGGAGAAGGATATAAAAACCAAAGAGAAGTAGGAGATTCTTCAGGAGGAAAGAAGGACAATGATAAGTCAAAGAAAGGGAATGGAGGAAATGGTGATCCTTCATCTCCATCGTCATCCTCTTCCTCAACATCATCCTCTTCAACTTCAGTCAATCAGTCACATAAGTCAAAAAAAACTGGTAAAAATCCTTTGTTAAAGCTTGATGTCAAATTTGAATTGCCAATGTTTAATGGTGATGTTAATGCAAATAAATTAGATAATTGGATCAAACAACTGGAGGTCTATTTAATGATTCAAAATCTGCATGATGATGACACCAAAATTTAGCTAGCCTCATTAAGGATGGAAGGAGCAGCTTTATATGATGGGAATCCAAGACCAAGGAGGAAATCAGGAAACATGGTAAGATTACACTATCATGGACTGAGTTTATTACTGCAATCAAGAAGCAATTTTATCCTCTTGCTCACCTTCAGAAGGCTATTATGAACTGGCAAAACTTTAGACAGCTTAAGGGACAGAATGTGCAAGACTATACCCAGGAATTTAGGAGAAGAGCTCTCTTACTTGGGGTAGATTTACAAAGCCAAGATACTTTGTTAAAGTACATAGGTGGTGTGCATAGTTACCTTCAACACACTATTCTTATGTTTAATCCTACTAGTCTAGACGAAGTTTGTGTACAAGCTACGCACTTAGAGGCTAGAGGGAAAAACACTTTTAATGCCCTGAATGAAGATATTGATTTTAAAAGTAAAGGAAGAAAAAAGGTTGCAAATTCTACAAAGGAAAAAGGTAAATTCTTTTGCAAGAACTATTCAAAAACAAGCCATGATGAAAACCACTGTTAGAAGCTTCATCCTGAGCTGAAACCAAAGAAATATAAAAACAAAGACAAGACCAAAGAAAAGAGGAAAACTGTAGCAACTGTTGAACAAGACTTAGGGTCAGAATTAGGTGATGAGACAAAAAGTTTCACCATGGTATTAAAGAACATCAAAGGGAAAGAGGTTGTACAAGACACAAACCCCAGTTCTAGCTCATTAAACTGTCACAAAGATACTCAAGATGAAAAGAGGAGGATAGAGCTATTTCATGTGAGGATAATCTCAAACCACAGAAAGATAAACACACTTTTTGATAGTGGGTCTCAAGATAATCTCATTTCAGAAGACTTGGTCAAACAGCTGAAACTTGAGACAATTCCACATCCAAAGCCTTATCCACTTGGGTGGATATGCAAGGATGCAAACTTACAAGTCTCAAAGAAGTGCATCTTGCGCTTCACCATAACAGCTCATTATGTTGATTGGGTTGAACTGGATGTAGTACCGCTTGACATTACAGGTGTTGTGTTGGGTAGTCCATATTTATATGCCTGAAAGGCAATCTTCTATCGCCATGAAAACAAGTATCACTTGTTCAAGGATGGAAAAGAGTACATTGTGAGAGCACATAAGAAGAAGCTAGAATCTTCTTTAGTCCATGCAGGTCAATTGAAAAGGCTACTTAATGCAAGTCAAAATCTGACTTTGTTGATGTTGAAACGACAAGATTTTGTACAATTACCTTTTCATGATATTGCTAATGATATTTCTCAGTCTGATAACAGTTCGTCTTTGAAAGAAGATGACAATATGTTGCACAAGGTACCTTTGGTGTCGATCGATGCAAAGGACAAAGTGTCGGTGCAAAGCAGTGCAAGATTCCATGAGATGGAAATGCATGCAAGCAAAGAGGGCACATAGTTCAGCATGGGTCATTGTTGGTTTCAGAATGGCATATTTTTATGGCGAGAAATCTTGGTCAGGATTCGACACAAGTGCGTGGCTAATTCAGCAAAAATTTGCCATGTGAACAGTTGGCAAGATGAATCTTGTTTTAAGTCTTCTTTGAAGTTTGATCATGGTAGAAACAATATTCTTTTTGCAAATTATGGTTGTTGTTCTACAAATTTCAAGAATTTTCATCATGACTCAGTTAGTTTTAGCAACGGTCGATCAGTGAATTCAAGGGAAAATTTATCATTTTATGAAAAGCTCAATTTGATGAAGTCAGGAAGATTTCAGTGGTTCAAAGTTGGAAGAGTGGAGAATTAGTCTCCTCATCTTCATTTTATGTAATCAGAGATATTTTTTGGGTCCAAAAGCTTCCCATTTGGGAGGTGTGATCAAGTGATCATGTCCTATTGGAGAAAAATGCTCAAAATTTTATTTTCTCAAAATTGGTTGGAACCTGAGCCACCGGATAGGCCTCGATGATACGATCTCGGCACCGTGAACGGCACTCAAATCCGTTACCGTATGAAGAATTTATTGCACTTCGAAATTTCCCAATATTCTTCAATATTGAGTATGGGTTCATAATGTTAATGTGGAGAAATATTTTTAATATACTAAAGTTTAAATTAATGTTTTATATATATAAATGTTTAATATTTTATTTTATTTTAAAAAAAAAATCATTAATTATATTAATGTTTTTATATATATTAAATATTAAAACTTTATTTATTAATTAAATTTCACACATTAAAAGAAATATAATCTAATTTTAAAAAACCCAAATGTCAAACATTTAAAACATATGGTAAAAAACCAAAATGTTACGTGGTATATATTGGGAGTGGAGTTTTAAGGGGCTTCGGGCTAGCACCCCGCCCCCCCCCCCCCCCATTCACATGACCTCTCGTCATGACCAGCGGCCCTACAAAAATGGCGGGGTTCAAATGAATGCTACGGTTAAGATTGCAGCTGTGGTCACATTCAACGGCAAGGGTTTCGACATTTGTTGCCACGGTTTGTTCGGAGATTAAATGCGGTTTTTTAACCATCCAAGCCAGTGATTAAAGTGGCCATGTGGCCAGCTCTCTTAACACTAAATGCCAACAGTTAAAGTCTCGCCAAATTTGGAGCGCGCCCTCCTAATTCGGTGACATCACTAAATTTAACTGTAGTTAACTAAAGTTGGCCCACCTTTTGTGGGATTTTTTCCTAACATTGGGCAATAGACTGTTTGGGCCATATCTTTCACATGGGAGATCTTTTCTGAGCGAAATTTTTTTTGATTTTGGATCTTCTCAACATTTTGAAGCCATTGAGATAGGTTTCAGAGCCATTGGAGCAGATCTTCAGCTTGTTTAGCTTCGAAGAAACTTTTTGAGCCACCAGGGCCATCTTAGGGTTTATGTTGTGCTAAGCTGTGGTTAACCATTAGAGGTGAACCAAGAGTCTACTTTGAGTAATTTAAGCATTCTAGAGCCAATGGTGTAGGTTTCAGAGGTAACAGAGATCATCTTCAGGTACTTTTTCAACAAAGAAGCTTGGAGATCCATTAGGGCCTAGGGAGTGTGGGAGCTGTATTGGGCTATGGTTAACCTTTGGAGGTGAAAAAAAAGCCTATACTTACTGTTTTCAGTGCTATGATCTCATTTATGCAGCTATTTTCACCTTTATAGGCTTTCTACAGATTGTATAACCATTTTCTGAGCATAATAAGAGCAAGGACATGCCCAATTGGGGGCTTTGGACCCGACAGATGTAGCCCAGGAGGGGTGAACTGCCTTATCATATGTTGTGTTATATTCTTTGATTTATTTTCTGCTTATTTTTAGAGTTAAATATGTTAAACAGTAAAAAGAAATAAGCCTCCTACTTACAAAAAGACTCATAAACTCCTCAAAGTCATTTTGTTCCAATTGCAAAACACATTAAACAGTTTGCACACATAAGTTTATGGCTAATGGATACCTTGCACCAGCAACAAGTAGTTTCATTATCAGATCATTAGTGATTAATTCTATTATTTCTTTAGGCAGAGTCTGTAAAGGGCTAGAAAGCTTCAAGGTCTCATCCTTTCTTTAAAGGTGACATATCTTGTAAATGCCCCTACAGTCCATCTCTGTATTAGAAATAAGAAGTTATCGCATGTCAGATCATCCATACATAAGAGATAAATAATCCATGATCCTCTCAAACCTTCCACAATCCTCTCGAATCTTCTCCTATTTACAAGAATTATCACTCTCTCCTAAAAACTATAGAAAAATCCATTAAATAATTAAATCCTCGCTTTACAAACTAACTCCTATAGTATATAGTTTACATGGGTTAGATGAACCTGCATCAGAATCTCAAGGTAAAAAAAAAATCATGGTCTCCAGTCATGATAAAAACCCTCCTGGATCCCAAATTTTCACTTCCGGTAAATCAATTGCTATGTCGTGTTGCTTAGGTTCTATGGTTGTTCTTTTCTGTCTTCCAAGCTTCCAAAATTTATAGTCGTCCTCTTTCTTTGTTGATGTATGCTTTTTTTTTTTCATCAACAAGCTTCTGCTATCTTCTTTCCTTCCTTGTTCTGAAATGGGTGGATAACTTGTTATTCTTTTGAAGCAACTCCCACTCAATTTAACAAATTAAGATCTAGCTTATTCTTGATTGTGCAGAATTGAATTCTTGATTCAGGTGTATGTTTTTTTAATTTTTTTAATTATTTAAGTGTGAGGAATTACACATTTGTTTTTGATGATATTAAGCATGTACAGCAACCATAAATTGTAGCAAATAAGCATCAACACATAACAGCAAATTTAACAAATAAGTTCACCCGAATATCGTGGGCTATGTCTCCTTGAGCCCTTGTCAAATTGACTTGGCTCTTTGGGATTATGATGGAAAAAATTATTTTACAAGTATATAATTAACTCCAAAGGTTATCTAAACTGAACCAATGGGTTTAGAATACCATCATACCCCTGGAATGGTTGCAATCTCTCTGAAGATATACCTAGGTTCCCTTAGACTTGACCTCTTCTGTCGACACCCTTAAGCTTCCCTGAGCTTCTCTATGGCACTAAATCCTTAATAAATCTTTTTATGTCCCTTAAACCTCACCTACTATCTCCAACACATATCAAACATCCAAAATAAACTGTTAATTTGCTCCAAATTATAATATTCCCCAATTTTCACATGATATTTAGAATATTAGAGTTCTTAATAAACTTACTTAATTAAGTAAATAAAAGGGTGGAGGGACCCATAATCCTCAAATATGAATAAAATACACTTTTGATGTGTGTATGTGGATATTTTAGATCTAGATCTACATAATGGAGTAGTAGAGCAACCACTTAATGTGAAAGGAGTGGAGATCATGTCTCATTAATGAGATAGATCATGGAGGTTGATATAGTCAACTAAGATCTGGAAGGAATCAAACATAAGATCATTAAGCATTTATGATGAGATGATGGAGGAATGGTGCATTTAATGCACAAATGATGGAGAGGGTGATCATTGCATTCACACATGATGGAGATCATGAAATGACAGCACAGTCAACATGGAGACCTATGTCCACATGTACAACATAGTTATGAGGAGGGACAAGGCATGAGAAGACTCATAATCTATATAAAGAAGATGAAGGCAACATATAAGGCATGTTGAATATTATTTTTGATGTATGATCTGTTTAGATCTGGAATTGTCATGTGACATTCCATGCTTTCTTTGGTTGTTTAGCACTAGGTGTTCCAGGTCGGGAATCTCACCTCTTTCTTTGAGTAGCTCTAGAAAGAGTATTGTACTTCATTCATCATTAGGCATTGGTTCCATATTGTTCCTACTTTCTGTAGAACAACCATATTCAGAAATAATACATTTCTGAAGATTAGTTTTGAGAGGAGGAGGTTGCCCTTTAATATTTCAGTTGAGGAACCGGTGAAGGATTCATCCTATCACCTTGAGCTACAAGATCAGCCTTCCAGTGCTTCAGATCTATATCAGGCATCAGGCCATCTATTATTCATCTCCCAGTAGTAGCAATCCCTTCAGGAATTGCACAGTCCACTTTTGTAGATCTAAGGGAGAAGGGAAGTTGATAGCATTTCAGCTAGTAATCCAATGGGGGACCAATCCTTCACATTGTATACATTATTTCCATCAACCTTGAGCTTTATAGCCATGTTTTGCAGTAGGCTAGAGAGCCTCCATCCTTGACAGTGCAGTTTATGCCAGCAAGAGTGTAGTGTGCAACCCAAAAAGGGTCGAAAATCCAAAGTTAAAATCTAGCCAAACCATTTCTGGGTTTTTTTGGGTTTGTTGCATAGAATTCGTGGTTAAAAGAGTGGATCATTCTAAGCACATTCCGCACATGGTTCTTCTCCTTAGTAGCAACATTTTCCAACAGCAGCAGCAGTAGTAGCAGAACAACATTTCCAGTGCTTGGTCTCTTTAGTGTATTTCAGCCATCTTGTGGCTTGAGTGCATTCCTTTTGAAGGATTGTGTACCTTCATTTTTTGTTGATGTATAATGAAATGGCTCATCTATTCTATCTATATCTATGTTGATCATAATCTTTATGTACATTTATGTGTTTCAAATATTATGTTTGTGTATCAATGCATTATTCCATTTTGGGATATTACAGTGGTATCAGAGCATGATATTTGGCTCAACTTGTGGAAATTTTGACAACATAAGAAAAACAGATAGTAGAGATCTACTATGGAGGGATTAAGTTTTTCCTCATATTCCTTTAGATCTATGAAGGATCCCTCTTAAGAGATCAATGAAGAAAGAAGAGAAATGAAAAGAGAAACCTCAAGAAAATTTCAAGATGAAGGAGGTCCCAACACTTCTTTTCAGCAACAAAGAAGGCCGGAGAAGAAAAAATCTTCACATTATTCCACTAGATCCACTTTCTTTGATGAGAAAAAGGATTGGTATAAATATGATGAAGGCTTGGGGGATGAGACCCTAAGTAAATATCTGTCTGAATACAAGTCACAACCTAGAGCATTGAAGGAGAATCTCTCCCTCCAACATTTTCTGCAACTCAAAGAAGAGAGGAAATCCAGAAGCAGCAATAGAAGGAAGAGACATAGATTCTTCTTGCCTACATTTGATGGATCTTCCACAAGAACATTGAGGGCTTCGAGGGAAGAATTATTTACATTCTTTCTGAAATATCCTATATCAGGAACAGAGGTTGTAGACTTTGCAGCACTACACCTAGAGGGTGAAGCAAGAAAATGGTGGTTCAGTCACTTATCACACATGAAAGTGTCTGCTTATGCAGATTTTATGCAAAGATCGAAGAAAAGATATGGTAGAAAGAAACCAGAGACATCTCACATGGTGACATCTCCCATCATCAAGGAGATAGTGCATGAAGATTCAAGAGAAGATGTTCTCATTATTACTCAAAAGGAGGAGCCTCTACCACCACCAGCTGCAGATGTGATTACATCAAGAGGAGGATTGTTGAGATTCAACTTGATGATGAGCTTAGTGAAAATATTCGCCTTCACTAAGTGGGCCCGCAGGCTATTTTTGGCGCAAAGTCTATTTTTAGACTATGTCTATTTTTAGACATGTCGATCATATTCTATGAGTTGCAGGATGCTATTTGTGGATGGTTGGTCAAGTTGGAAAAATATATTGACTTCTATTTTTAGACATATTGGGCGGAATCTATTTTTAGATTGCCAGTCTAAAAATAGATATGACGAATATTATTAGCTCTTAATAATATTTGGACTCTAAAAATTATCTTATTCTCTTGGAGCACTTCAATTAAGTGCACAGATGTAAGGTACGTGAGTTTTACGTAAGGAATTACGCTATTGTTGAGGGTTTACCGGAGCTATTGCATGGAGGACTGGCTTAGAACTCATGTGACAGAAAGTTTATGGAGTTGTATTTAGTTTAACTCAATTAGACTCAGTTGAGCTAGTTGTATCTAGTCTAACTGATTGATACACTAGTGAGAGTGGTGTGAATTAATTATTTAAGTAATTCACTAAATAATAACTCATTAATAAACTAAAGAATACATCAGTTAACTACAGTGCATGGCAGTTTCAGTGGAGACCAATGGAGAGATAGGTGAAAGAGCAAGTGTGACTATCAGTTGTGACTATAGTGATGCATTGATTGCATCCAACACTCAGTGGAGATGCCAATGAGGATTGCGTAGTGCAAGCTTGGTAAATTCGAGTTCATTTAGAGCCATTCTTCAGCAGGGATTGTGTAGTAGAGGCAGGCTAGTAGGTGGCAAAGATCGGTGCATGGATTTGCAAGATCGGGCCTGATTAATGTGTAGTGATTGTATTGTACTGAGAGATTGATATGATCAGATTTATATGAGGATTGTTACATGATCTCTATGATATATATTATATACATATAGTTGGGGTTTTCAGCTTCAGGCTTTCCCATTAAGCAATTGTGTTAATGTGTGTGAATTTTTATTATTTCATGTGTGCATTGCAATCTTGATTTAATTTCCGCACATTAGGGGAATTTTGAGGTCTAAAATGGGCCTCCTAAGGAAATTATAAAATAATAGTGGAAAAAATCTAATAAGATTTGATGACATCATCAAATTTTAGAGGGAAAAATGAAAAAACTATTTTTTCAATTCATATTTTCAACTTATCTCCCAAATTTTTTACTCAAATTTCGAGCGGGAGTACTCATTGGATGCAGAATTTAATTCCCCATCCAAGGAGTACCCATGTTGCATACTTTTGATGGGTCCTACTACACGAAAAATGAGAAATACATAAAAAAACGTGATTACAATCACGTTTTTTATGTATTTCTCATTTTTCATGTAGAAGATTTCATCGAAAGTATGCAACATGGGTACTCCTTGGATGAGAAATTAAATTCCGCATCCAACGAGTACTCTCGCTCGAAATTTGAGTAAAAATTTTGGGAGATAAGTTTAAAATACGAGTTGAAAAAGTAGTTTTATTATTTTATTATTTTTTAATATTTTTACTTTTTACTCCAAAAATGGTGAATCATCCATTATGGATGACATCATCATCTTGAATCCTATTGGTTGTTATAAAGTTTATTTTTGTTGTACATTTTTCTTATGAGGCCCATTTTAGACCTCAAAATTCCCCTAATGAATGATCAATGGTGGAATAGATTTTGTATTTTGCATGAAGTTAAAATAGTGTGAGATCAGGAGAATCTTGGAAATATAACACATAAGCTATATAATTTCTACATGGTATCAGAGCAGTTGATCATTGGAGCAGATTGCAATTATTGAAGCGGTTGAGTTTTGTGTTGGTGGAATTCGAATTTGTTGCAGTGTTTTCTTGGTGTCGAAGTTAAGCATTCATTGAAATGTCTTTCAACAGATTGCGATTGGAGTATGCCCTTGATGGCAGCTTGAATTATATTGCATGGAAGGACAAGATGGAGGCGGTGCTGGATGATAATGGGTTAAAGGAGTTCATAGATGTTGATATTTCGAAGTCTGCTTCCAGCGATGCAGCCGCACTTGACGCATGGAAAAAGAAGGTAGAAAAATGTCAAAGGATTCTGTTGGAAGGTGTGAAGGATCACATTATGTCTAGCCTTCATGGTAAAGCCACTCCATTCTTAATTTGGGAGGCTTTGAAATATTTGTTCCAAAGCAGAAGCGACCAGAAGAAGTTGGCGCTTAAAGACAAGCTCAGAAAAATAAAAATGGAGAAAGGCGACAGTATACCAAAATACCTCATGAAGTTTTTCCACTACAAGGATGAGCTGGGAAGTGTGGGGGTTACTATTGATGAAGAAGAATTGGTGAGCTTGGCTCTCCTTGGGCTTCTGAAGAGTTGGCATAGCTACTAAGCCTCTGTCAATGGACAAGAGAAACTGCCAGGATGGGAGCGACTTTGGTCGGATCTTGTGCAGGAGGAGAAAAGGCAGGGTACCCGGGATGGATCTTCATAGAAGAATGAAGATGAAGAAAATTGTGCTTTGGTTGCCAAAGCAAGGAAAGGGAAGGGGAAGAAAAATCCTTCTCAATCCAGTGCGAAAGGCAAGAAGCAGGATTTGTCCAAGGTGAAGCATTTTCACTGTCACTAGCATGGGCATTTCGCCACTAACTGTCCACAAAAGAAGAAGAATAAGCAGGCTGCTATATTTGCAGCTGGAGAGGCCTTAGCCTCGCAGTTTGAGATGGATTTTTCTTTGATCGCATGCTTGGTTTCAAGTGTGATGGGATCGATGTGGTTTCTTGACAGTGGTGCGTCTTTCCATATGACCGGAGACAAATATTTGTTTAGTGATATGGATGAAAAGGATCTTGGAGTGCACATCAAGATGGGCAATGACAGTAGATACAGTGTGACTAGTATCGAGACCATTTCTTTTGAGAGGGAGTCTGGCAAACCTTTCATCTTGAAGGATGTCATGCATGTTCCAGGATTGAAGAAGAATCTGATCTCTATGGCGATGTTGGAAGACAAGGGTTATGATGTTGTTTTTAGCGAGGGAAAATCTTTCCTGCATAGTAAAACAACTGGTCAAACCAGGAGGATAGGGATTCGAGTTAAGAATATTTATCAATTACAGGTAGATGGTTGCACAGCAATGGCAGGAAAATAAAAAGGAGTGGTGAGCTAGGATGAGGGCGAATTGTGGCACAGGAGATTGGGCCATCTTCACCATGGCACTTTGAAAATTTTGCAGCAGATTTCTACCAGGCTTCCCAAGGGTACACTTGCGCAGTCAGAACAGTGCAAGGGATTTACTTTGGGAAAATTTGTGAATACCGTTTTTCATGATAAGGATAGTCACGCCACGATGATCCTTGAGATAATTCACACAGATGTGTGTGGACCTTTCTCGGTTGCTTCAACAGCAAAGCACATGTATTATGTGATATTTGTTGATGACTTTTCTCGTAAGTGCTGGATCTTCTTCATGCAGAAGAAGAGCGAGACATACTCAAAGTTTTGTGAGTTCAAGGCGCTAGTTGAGAAAGATTCAGGGAAGCAAGTGAAAGTTCTAAGGAGCGATAATGGTGGTGAATACATCTCTGGCGAATTCAAAGACTTTTGTAGCAAAGAAGGAATTTGAAGAGAACTCATAGCGCCTCATATCCCACAGCAGAATGGGGTCGCAGAGGGAAAGAACATAATGATCATGGGTGTTGCACGGGCAATGTTGCATGATCAAGGCCTTCCCATACACTTGTGGGCTGAGGCATGCAACACTGCAGTTTATGTGCAAAACCGTTGTCCTCATAAAGTACTTGGCATGAGTACACCTGAAGAGGCATTTTCTGGTAAGAAGCCTGATATTTCTCATTTGAAGATTTTTGGCTCACTTGTATACATTCATGTGATGAAGGATGCCAGGAAGAAACTGGAGCCGACTGCAGAGGTTGGGATATTTGTGGGGTACACAGAAACACCCCACAATTTTCATGTGTATTTGCCAAACAGTTAGATGACTGTCGTGCGATGGGATATCAAATTTCATGAGGAGAAAGCCATGAAGTTGTCGCTTGAGAGGGAGCTACACTTGCATGTAGATGAGGAGCTACTTGTTCGTAAATATGAGCCTCAGGATGTGGATCAGCCACAAGAGGAGGTTCATGGAGTGGAAGAAACCACTCATGCAGCGCCAAACATCAGAGGGCGGAAGCGCACTACAGAAGCTAAGCGATTGAATCTTGATGCAGCGCAGAATGTAGGAGCACCTACATCACACCGCAGACAGAGACAGTCACATGACCGATTTACTGGATACATGGCTCTTATGAGCAAGTGTATCGTGACAGAGCCATCCTCTTTTGAGGAAGCTATGGAGGATCCCGCATGGGTAGATGCCATGGTGGAAAAGTATGACTCGATTGTCAGAAATAGTGCATGGGAGATTGTCCCAAGGCAGGAAGGGAAATCAGTGGTAGTTTCAAGATGGATCTACAAAGTGAAGCAAGCTGCTAATGGGAGCGTCGAGAAGTATAAGGAAGGATTTGCTGCCTGGGGCTTCTCACAGATCGAGGGGATCGACTATGAAGAAACCTTTGCACCTGTCGCAAGTTATTCTTCCATACAAACCATCCTTGCTCTCTCAGCACAGATGGGTTGGCACATTCATCAGATGGATGTGAAGACTGCATTCCTCAATGGATTCATTGAGGAGGAGGTGTACATTGAGCAACCTGAAGGATTCGAAATCTTCAGTAGCGAGTCGCATGTGTGCAGGCTCAAAAGAGCGTTGTATGGGCTAAAACAAGCACCTCGTGCTTGGTACACACGGATAGACAGTTATTTCACCGAACTTGGTTTCGCCAAGAGTGAGGCGGACCCTAACCTATACCAAATTGTGGTGGAGTGTAAGCTTTTGATCATTGTGCTTTATGTAGATGATTTAATACTAATAGGTGATGAACTGTTGATACACTCATGCAAGGCAGATCTTGCAAAGGATTTCGAGATGAAGGACTTGGGCCTCCTTCATTATTTCCTAGGATTGGAAATTTGGCAGCGGAAGAGTGGACTGTTTGTGTCTCAAGGCAAGTATGCCTAGGAGATACTGGAGAAGTTTCACATACAAGGCTGCAAGCCTATCGACACTCCTCTTCCTGGTGGTTGGAGGAAAGAGGATGCTACATCGGCAGAGGTAGTGGATGCCACTGTTTATCGACAGTTGGTTGGTTCGCTCATGTATTTTGTCAATACACGACCGGACATATGCTATGCTATGAACCAGCCTTCACAAGCTATGGTTAAGCCTACCAAGCTCTTTTGGAAGGCAGGCAAGCATGTCCTGAGATATCTCAGGGGCACATCTGGATATGGATTGTGGTACAGACAGTCGGATGAGGTGAAGCTGCATGGCTTCACGGATGTAGATTGGGCAGGAAGCCCAACGGACAAAAAGAGCACATCTAGAGGGATTTTCAGTATCGGATCTATAGCAGTTTCTTGGTACAGCAGGAAACAAAGATCCATGGCACTTAGTTCAGTGGAGGCCGAGTACATGGCAGCAAGTTTGGCTGTGTTGGGGTTCCTGTGTTTTGGTAGATTGGCTAACCAAAAGACAAGACAACATCAAAACCGCTTTGGGATCTTAGGATCTAGCCCTCTTGGATCCAGAGAGGGATCTCTCTATGTTGTTATAATGATATGTCTTGAAAGCTTTAGTAGTTGATTTTAGGCTAGTTATGATGTGCAGGATTGTTTGTTTTTTTTTTTTCGTTGGACAAATGTGTTTCATGTGGTATAGATAGAGCATGGGAATCTACAAGCCATTGGGCAATGGAGTCATGTGATAAGTCCCAAAGTTCTGACTGAGGAGGAGGGGAAACCAAAGGGAAAATCTAACTTGGTCAAGGATCTGTTGAATAATATAGGTGAAATGGGATGAACATTAATGAATAAGAGTGAGAACAAGCTAAACCCTTTCACAATGGCTTAAAATATTCGGGGAACGCCCTATTTCCTCCAGTAAGCTCATTGATTTGGACTTAATCAATATAAACACTCAAAGGAAGGAGAAATGCGAAGTAAACCCTCTTTAATAAATTATAGGATTCGGGGAATGCCCTATTTCCTCCTACAATTTACTACTGAAGGCTCGATCAACAGAGACATACAATTGCATCCAAAGAAGAGGGAACGCCTTAGACAACTAGGACTGCAATTATAGGGACCTTTAACACAACAATTACAATAACGAACAGAGGGTATGATTGAAACAAGTTCCTCTGTCAAACTGCAAGCATTAATAATTAAAGGGATATTTCAGATACAATATTCAGTGGTAAAGAAAGAGGGAACGCCTAAACATTCTTTAGCACAACCAAATTAACAATTTTTGAAATAAAACAAACTGAATATTCAGGAGAGGTATTAGACTACCCTGTCAGATTCAGTAGCAGAAAACATATAAACAGTGAAGGATAAACAGGTCAGAGGTGCTTCTAAGATACATTTCTCTGTCTAAACTTTTTATCCTACTGTAAGTCAAAGCATAACGGAACAGAGTGATAAACGAGAAATAACATTAACAATAGAGATTACTTCACCATAACCAGGCTCAGGGATCCAATGGTTCAACCTCCATCAACAGAAAACACAGATACTTCCACACTCTTTCAGAACACCAAAGCTTCTTCAAAGTAGCAATATGTATACTTTTAGAATTCACAAAATGCCAACCTTTTAAAATGAGACTTCGAAGAGTCTTTATAGGAAAAAATGAGGAAAGTAGGTGAGGAAAGTTTTAAATGATCTTTCAGAGATAGGAGAGAGCATTTGAATTCTCCATGCTGTGTCATAAACATAACATTAAATTTAGACAGGTTTAATAACTTTGTAGCTTGTTGAGACCATTTTGATATGATATAAATCACCCACAGGGTGTCCTTGAGAGGAAAAACCATCTGGAATGGTACTGTTATCTTCTTGGTGTGAGTTAAGTGAAGAATGGGCTATGAGGACGCCCATACTTCTAAATAATTGCTTCTGACAGTTTGTAGTAGCTTCCCTGGTGAAATAACTGCTTAGCAGGCCTTTGAGCATGGAGATAGGCTACGTCTGTGTCAGTCAACGTTCTGCACTAATAACTGCTCTGTCTCTTTTTACTTCAACCTGTTTTAACTTTGTATATGTTTTAACTTTGCTTGATCACTTGGTCCGCTTCTGTACTGATATCTTCAAAGGTTGTGTTAATCTTTCAATATTATGCCTTCAACCCTTTAATCTTTTCCTGATACACTTTAAACTTCTACAGACCTGTTTGTGTGAATACACAAGATAAAAGGGCGCTGGAGGATTCATGTTAGGGTTAAAAACCCTGATCTTCAATAAATAAAATTTTAAACCTGCAAAACACGAGAAACCTATTATGAAATTCTGCACGGGGGCTTTAAACTACTTCAAAAGGCTTTTAGCGGAGGCAGAGGAGTGATTGCAGAGGAAACGTGCGTAGTGGAGAAGGGTTACATGGCACAACACCATGAAACCGAGGTTTAAACATGAATTAGCGTGAAAAACGAATTTTAGTGTTAAAACATAAAAGTTTAATGTTTGGGTTAATACAAAGGAAAAAGGCTAAAATGAAGGGAATCAGGCGCAATTAGTGGTGGGACCGAGAGGGCAGAGGAAGATTAAACGGGGGTCGTCGGATCATTGGAAGAGATCAATGGTGGGGATCTTCCGATGAAGTCCTTTGGAAAGTCTGATGAATAGCGGAGGAATAAAAACGCGATACAATATGGGTCGTTAGATTAAAACAATCGATGGCTAGAATTTAAAGCTGAGATTGCAGAGGGTAGGTGGTAAAGTGGAAAACATAAATGGTTTTCGCGCAATTAAAATGGGGGTAGGTGGTTTTCACTTCTTATCATGGATCAACACATGGAATCACAAAACCACTTTTATCACGTAATTTTGAAACATTAAACTTTGGGCATAAAAGTTACGTGATATGCAAGGGTGATCGTTGGATCTGGACCCTCAAATGCAACGGTGCGGAAGGAGCGCGATAGGTTGAAAGCTGTGGAGTTAAAAGGCGTGCGGGATTGAATTAGGACCGTCGGATCTGCAGATTCGGACGGCTGAGATCTAATCAGCAGATCATGGAATAGTGTAAAGGGACAAGGAAAAGGCGGAGCGTGATTAGATCCTAGCCATTTGTTCTTGTGGATTCAACGATCAGGATCCAATCGCAGAATCGGACCATTGCAGGAAAGAAAAGGGAGGACTTTGGATTTGCAATGCGTGATTAAGCACTGGCCATCCGATCTGGAACAAGATCGACAGTGGAAATTAAATCAACGGGGTGAAGATGGAGGATTATGCGCGGGGCGCAACGCGATCCTGGCCATTGGTTCTTGTGGATTCAACGGTCAGGATCTAATCAAAGGATCGGCATCGGAGGAGGCAAGGGACATGGAAAATAGAAGTTGCGAACACCGATTGTGCGATGGAGCGCAGGCCATTGGATCTGCGGATGATCAACGATCCATATTTATTCGGGAGTCGCACAGGCGGAGGGTAATGCGATGCGATTTTAGCGCTGACCGTTGGATATGAAAGATCAATGGTGGAGATTAAAGCAAAGGTCTATGGAGCAAAGCTCCATCGCATCGGAAAAATGGAAGAAACGAAGGAAATTTGGGAACAGGAAAGCTTCTATTGCAATTTAGCGTTAAGGGCTATGACGGAGCACGATTAGATCTGGTCGTTGGTTCTTGTGGATTCAACAGTCAGGATCTAATCACAGGATCAGCATCGGTAGAAACATGGAAAAGGGAATGTGTTGACTAAAATCTCCGATTGCAATTTGCGATTGGCGCTCGGTTATGGCTCTGGTCCTGTGCATAAAAGGGGCTAGGGCTAAGGCCGAAAAGGGCTTAAAGCCTTAGTGGAAAACAGGGTTTTTAAGCCAAAAAACAGGGATTTTTAAGGATTTTCTTGGCTTTCGGTTAAAGGGGAAAAGGGTGTTTAAACCTGTAAAAGGGAATTTTAGAGGTTCAAAGGGATTTTGGAGGCTTTTAAAGGGAAATGGAGGTTTTAAAGAGGAAAAGGAGGCTTTATGAGAATGAGGGGAAATGAAAGAAAATGGGCAGTTTCAGTGGCCTTTTGAAAACAGTTTTCTTTGATGAATCTGGCAGGGTTTTGGGCATGCCTTTGTAGAAACAACAGTGGAGATTAATCCAAAGGGACAAAGAAACATCATAAGACTTCAAAGATGATGGATTTTTAGAGGAAATAAATCTCTTGAAGGCTTGAATACACATTTAGCCACCATTTGGTATATTAGAATTTATAGGTGGCTAACAGGCTGCATGCGAGGCTATATGGATGAGGAAGATCCTGGTCGGGTTGTTAGATTCTCACTTAGATCCTACTGTGATATATTGTGATAATCAGAGTTGCATTAAACTCAAGGTTAATCCAGTATTTCATGATAGATCTAAACATATTTACATTCGGTATCATCATATCAGAGATTGTGTGCAACGGAAGATCATGTTTCTTTCTTACATTCCTATGGAGGATCAGGATGTAGACATTCTGACGAAGGCACTCACCAAGAGAAAATTCAAATACCATAGAGACAGGATCGGGGTGGCAGATAATCCCTATCTTGTTAAGAGGGAGTGTTGAGATTCAACAAGATGATGAGCTTAATGAAAAGATTCACCTTCACTAAGTGGGCCCGCGGGCTATTTTTGGCACAAAGTCTATTTGTAGACTATGTCTATTTTGAGACATGTCGATCATATTCTATGAGTTGCAGGATGCTATTTGCAGATGGTTGGTCAGGTTGGAAAAACAGATGGACTTGAGCATTGCATCCAACACTCAGTGGAGATGCCGATGAGGATTGCGTGAGCAAGACTGGAGCAATTCGAGTTCATTCAGAACCATTCTTTAGTAGGGATTGCGCAGTAGAGGTAGGCTAGCAGGTGGCAAAAATCGGTGTATGGATTTGGAAGATCGGGCTTGATTAGTGTGTAGTGATTGTATTGTACTAAGAGCTTGATATGATTAGCTTTGTATGAGGATTGTTACATGATCTCTATGACATATATTATATACAGATAGTTGGGGTTTTCAGCTTCAGGCTTTCCCGTTAAACAACTGTGTTAATGTGTGTGAATTTTTATTGTTTCATGTGTGCATTTCAATCTTGATTTAATTTCCGCAAATGATCAATGGTGGAATAGATTCTGTATTTTGCATGAAGTTCAAATAGTGTGAGATCAGGAGAATCTTGGACATATAACACATAAGTTATATAATTTCTACAAGGATCACTTGCATCTTTGAAAAATGGTCTTGAGTTCTTGATATTTGGAGCCCCGTGCATGATTGATGAGATGCGGGAGGAGGAGGAGACAAATACCAGCACTGATACACTTGAAGAAGTGTAGCCATCACTCTTACCAGGAGTTGGAGAGACCTTTGCACCGGAAGAGGAAACTCTTGTGTTCTTGCAAGATGTTTCTGAATCACATTTGATCCAAGGTATGCATACACTTTCGTCTCATATTGTTTCAATACCTCTTATTGAAACTTATGGGGACATGCCATCAGGGTTATTGCATGATCAAGGGTTAGAACATCATGCTGATTTGGAGCAACATTATAACACTGCACAAAGGATCCTTGATCTAATCAAGGAAGATATGAAGAACCATCCTAGTTTTTCATGGGTGAACTACATTAAACCTCTTGAGTTGAAATGTGGAGTTTCAGAAAATGGGATGAGTATGATCCTATGTACAATGGCTAGCTATGAGTTCAGCATTGTGCCTTGCTTTGAGACAACACATGTATCACCTTGCAGATCTACAACGTTGTTAATGAGCAGCAGTGAGAAGAAGAGGACCCATTCCTTATGGGAGCAATCAAATGGCTGCTTCATTCATGAAGCAATGGAGGAAAAGATGATAGATGATAGACATCTTGAGATGAGAAACATTTTCTCCTTTGTAGATGACACTTTATCAATGAGCATATCACAGCTCAAAGAGAAACTTCTACCTGCAGCAGATCCAGAACCTTATTGGTTTTGGAGGGCCATTGATGAGAAGAGAATCTCATGAAGAGATCTCATTAGAGGTGCACTTCAACATATCATGGAGTGCAAAGTTATTCATCGGTTTGAGGAGGTTGGTGTCCTACAGTGGGAGGATACCAAGTATTTACATAATGAGATCCATCATCCACATTGGGATGAATGGTTGATAGTATGGAGCAAGGGGTTTCCAAACCACTTGCAAATTTATGATACAGGCCAGCAAGAAGCATGGATGCGCTGGTTGCTCTTGGGTGAGTATGGCTACCACTCAAAGAGTCATATTTTTTTTATTCATGCCTTACACATCACTGGAAGAATGCATAAGTAAAAAACATGGTTTCTTTGGTTGTTGATGAGAGAGTTTGGACATCACATGTCATATCTTATGTCCTTGTATTTACTCTTGTTTGGGATATGTCTCATGTATTTACATGTATTTATGTTCGGATATATCTCATATTCATGTATCTACTTGGGTTTGGGAGAACGTATAACTCTCACATGATGTGGCATAAAGGAGCCTATTTGCATTATGTCAATGAGACATCTCACATGTCCATTACTATATTTTTGCTCCATGACTTGCATCATGACAATGCAAGGAGGCAGCAAGAATACTTGTTGTTATGGTTATCATTGGGAGAGTATGGGCTGAATTCTTCCCATACATTGCATGTCATTGTTGGAGGATGGAAATAGGAGGCCTTATAGCATTGGCTTCTGTTGAGTGATTATGGTCATTGTACATGGTATAATGATGATGTAATGGGGCAGCAAGATGCCTTATTAAGGTGGCTTCTCTTGAGAGAATATGGCCATTGCATTTGGTACAATGATGATGTGGTATGGCAGCAAGAGGCATTGCTAAGGTGGCTTCTTTTGAGAGAGTATGGCTCTCTTACTTATTTTCATGATGATCTAGCATGGAAGCAGAAGGCTTTTCTACATTGGTTGTTATTAGGAGAATATGGTTTGACATTGTTTGTGTTTTCCCATATGTCTCTACTTTTGTTTTTCACTATGATGATACGATGTTTGATTCCTACATGGCCAACGTGGCTAATGATGAGGCCATTGATATATGTAATCTACTCCATGTATCATGGGTTGGAGAGATAGTTCATGAGTTGGCACTTTCCACTTTGGGGATGAACCACTTCATCTTATGTATCTCATGTGTAGAGAAGAACTTTGGTCATATTTAGTTTCCACTTGGAGATTTATTGATGAGGATGGGTATATAACTTTTCAGTTGGAGGCCATTCTAGACATTCTAGAGAGGCAGCTTTAGAGCTGGACATGCATGACACATTGTGACAAATGGGAAGGCCTTCCGCATGAGGATGCCATTTGGAGGGAGGATTTTTGCTGTAACATCCACTTTTGCAGTTGCTTGAGGACAAACAACATTTTGCCGAGGAGGACTATAATATTCCCCGATTTTCACATGATATTTGGAATATTAGAGTTCTTAATAAACTTACTTAATTAAGTAAATAAAATGGTGGAGGGACCCATAATCCTCAAATATGAATAAAATCCACTTTTGATGTGTGTGTGTGGATATTTTAGATCTAGATCTACATAATGGAGTAGTAGAGCAACCACTTAATGTGAAAGGAGTGGAGATCATGTCTCATTAATGAGATAGATCATGGAGGTTGATATAGTCAACTAAGATCTTGGAAGGAATCAAACATAAGATCATTAAGCATTCATGATGAGATGATGGAGGAGTTGTGCATTTAATGCACAAATGATGGAGAGGGTCATCATTACATTCACACATGATGGAGATCATGAAATGACAGTACAGTCAACATGGAGACCTATGTCCACATGTATAGCGTAGTTATGAGGAGGGCCAAGGCATGAGAAGGCTCATAATCTATATAAAGAAGATGAAGGAAACATAGAAGGCATGTTGAATATTATTTTTGATGTATGATCTATTTAGATATGGAATTATCAAGTGACATTCCATGCTTTCTTTGGCTGTTTAGCTAAGATTGCAAGTGTTGTTTAGCACTGGGTGTTCCTGGTCGGGAATCCCACCTCTTTCTTTGAGTAGCTCTAGAAATAGTATTGTACTTCATTCATCATCAAGAATTGGTGCCATATTGTTCCTAATTTTTGCAGAACATCCATATTCAGAAATTATACATTTCTGGAGATTAGTTTTGAGAGGAGGAGTTTGTCCTTCAATATTTCAGTTGAGGAACTAGTGAAGGATTAATCCTATCACCTTGAGCTTCAAGATCAGCCTTCCAGTGCTTCAGATCTATATCATTCATCGGGCCATCTATTATTCATCTCCTAGCAGCAGCAATCCCTTCAGGAATTGCACAGTCCAGTCTTGTAGATCCAAGGGAGAAGGGAAGTTGCTAGCATTTCAACTAGTAATCCAGTGGGGGACCAATCCTTCACATTGTATAAATTATTTCCATCAACCTTGAGATTTATAGCCATATTTTGCAACAGGCTAGAGAACCTCCATCCTTGACAGGGCAGTTTATGCCAGCAGGGGTGTAGTGTGCAACTCAAAAAGGGCTGAAAATCCCAAGTTAAAATCTGGCCAAACCATTTCTGGGTTTTTCTGGGTTTTTTGAGAAGAATTCGTACTTAAAAGCACCGATCATTCTGAGCACTCTAATAGCCTTCATAACATGGTTCTTCTCCTTAGTAGAAATATTTTCCAACAGCAGTAGTAGTAGTAGTAGCACAACATTTCCAGTACTTTGTTTATTTAGTGTATTTCAGCCATCTTGTGGATTGAGTGCATTTCTTTTGAAGCACTGTGTACCTTCATTTATTGTTGATGTATAATGAAATGCCTCATCTATTCTATCTATATCTATGTTGATCATAATTTTTATGTACATTTATGTGTTTCAAATATTATTTTTGTGTATCAATGCATTATTCCATTTTAGGATATTACACAAATGAGCTTTGTCTCCCCAATCTAGGCCTCCATCCACTGTTGGCCCTGGGTTTTCCAAAACTTCCTTGTGGCTTCTCGACCTTCAGAAGTCTCCAAATGGCTCTAAAAATCCCTTAAATTGATTATGAATGTCCAAAATAGTCATAATAGACTATTCACTTACTCAAATTGGCCTTCGGCTGCTCCGGTTATGCCTCCAACACCTGGTGGCACCCTGTGGCTCTAGGTTCACTGAAAACTTATCTAAAGCATCTCGGCCTTCAAAAGTCTTCAAATGATTTTGAAAATCCCTCCATTTCATTCAAAAGGCTCAAAATAGTCATAATATACTACTATTTTGCTGAGAATGGATATTGGCTGATCTGGATAGGCCTCATTCTCCTGATGGCAGCTGGTGGCCCTAGTGGCCCTTGGAAATTCTCTAAAGCATCTCGGCCTTCAGAATTCATCTACTAGCTCTGAAAACCTCACCATTAGTTCCAGAATGTTTGAAACATCCAAAAATGACTATTGGTTTCCTGAGTAAGGCCTTTATTTGCCCTTGCTAGGCCTCTTTCTGTTGTTGGACCCCTAGTGGCCCTTATGGACCCTAGAACTTCTCTGAAGAAAAATCACACTCAAAATTCCTCTAATGGCTCTGCAACCCTCACCAATGAGTCTGGAATGTCTAAGAAAGTTGAAATTTACTATTCACACTCTCAGAATGGTCGATTCATGCCTAAGATAGAGCCTAATCAATTTTTGTCCAGTAACCCCTAAAACAGCTCCACTAAAATGGAGCAACTGCAGTTAAAAATCCAGAAATAGTAAATTCTGCCAACATTGGTGCCTCTGCCATTAAAAAATCCAATTTAAACCACAAAATTAAATGCTAAGGGTAGGTTGGGCACATGCCCCAAACCCCACGGTCTTCTAACCATAACTGTCGGCGGGAACTACACACAAACTATGGTGGATAGGCTTCAAACTGGAGTTAAGACTGTGTTAAGTGAAACCATCAGAATAAAACCATTGCATGTGAACAAAATCTTCGGAATGTTGGCAGTTAGTTGTTGGGGTTAACGTAAACCATGTGGAGGGCTTAACATAAACTTTATCCATGTGAACGCAGAACTGCATGACCGTTGGTGGTTAGGGGCTTAAACCCTTGGCCTGAGGTCACGGGATGGAGGTCACGTGGGGAGGCGCTGGCCCCTAGGGACCCCCAAATGCATTTTCTTCAAACCTTGAATATAAGTCGAGAACTAGTATGGTTAAGAACCACCATATGGGAGACAGTAAAGACGTGGCCTGGCGGGCAAGAGGTTCCGGGTTCGATCCCTGGGACCCAAATAAAATTTTTCTATGTCGTTTAAGGGCCATGCGGCGGCCTCCGAACCTGCCACGTGGCACCTTTCAATTGGTCCACAATAAAAACGTACACCCAACTGCAAATAATAATCCAACACTTGTCGACATCTAGTTGGCCCAGAAAGAATATTCTAGGGAATATTTTGAGGAATATTCTAGGAATATTCCTTAGAATATTTTTTTTTTTTACTTTTCAAAAACCCAGTCAACCCTAGTCAAATGTCAAAAATTGCAGTTTACTAGACTTTTCAAATCGCGATAACTTCTTCATACGGTATCGGTTTTTCAAAATGTTTGTTGCGCCAGAATCAGGAAGACGAGATATATCTGGTCGCTTAGGTTTGACACACTTTCAAACACTTTGAAATTTGAGCTATCACTTCGGTCCTTTATCCAAATCTGATCACTCCTCCCCGTTAGGAATATTTTGGACCCCAAAAGACTGATTACCTATTCAGTAAAATGAGAGTACAACACCCTCACATTTCCAACCTCCTTACACTTTTCCTTGCTTGGCTTAGTGCCTTTGAACCCCAAACTCGAAGGTAGCCAACACTTCCCCTCTTGGATGCTCTTGTCCTCCTATCAAGAACTGTATCTTCCTTGAACTCATTCAGAAATTTCTGGCAAGAAATTTTGAATAGAAGGTAGGTGAACATCGCTTCCTTGATCATCGATCAAAGTTGGCTCAAATAAACGTAAGTTTTCAATAGAAATGCATACATGACTAAATTTTGCATATGTAAAAATGAATGTATGTCATACTGAGTTAAGAAGTCAAACCACTTCCTACCAAGCCACTTCCATGGCGTTTTTTTTTGCTGAAAATCTTCTTCATGTGAAACATCCGTTCTCACATCAATGATGGAATCTTTGGTTCCATTTGTGCTAGTCTTTTTATCCTCTTGCTTCAAATGCTTGGGATGATTAACTGGATGCAATGTCCAACATTGGGCAGTTAAATGTCCCCTCTTCTGGCAATGTGTGCAAGTCTTTTGCACTTTTTGAGCAAGTTTCCTTCGCTTCAACTATTTCCTGTATGCCTTCATCCTCTTCCAGCATTTTGAAACGTCATGGTTACACAAACCACAATAGGAACAACAACTCTTTATTCCTTTCATGCATGTATAATTTCCATGCTTAACATAAACATAATCAACTAGACTATGGGAAGAATTATACCTCAAATGTTGCTTTGCATGTCCATCTTTTTTACCTTCTTGAGGAGATGAACTTGTAGAGGTTCCAACTCTCTTTTGAAGACTAACATCAGTGTTCATGTCATGATAGCTATCAGAACTCTCTTGCTCACCATCAACAGCATGTCTACAAACATCCTGCTGCAACATAGGCTTCAAACAATGGCATTCAACTTGAAAACAAACCTGACATGTTTTTGGTTTAGAACTTGTAACAAAAGTTCTTTTTTAAGTTGTCTCAAATGCCTTCATGGCTTTGGAGTTTTCGCCATAAGATTGAACATTGCCTGGATGAAACTTCTTAGGCCTTTCCTCAACCAAATAGGGTCAACCATGCCTTGTGCATGCTTTCCTAGACCCTTGCCTACATAGCCATTTTTAACATCAATTTGGAACCTATACCTCTAGTGTTCTTTTCAAATGAACCTATGCACCTATCTGAAGAGGAATTTGAAGACAAATTTGAGTGATTTACCTCTACTTCACGCATGTGTTTGGTTAAGGCATCTTGGGCATGATGGAGCTGCATCTCCATCTCATGCATTATTTTAAGAAGTCCTTCTTTCTCTTGGTTCATAGCAACCAATTTCTCATGAATTCTAGTGCTTTACCTTCCATCTTCATATATAATTTGCACCATGCCCTTCAGGATGTAGAAGTCTCGCTTCATTTCTTCATCGAAGAGTATTGTAAAAGTGGATTTAGAAACCTCACTTGAAGAAGTTTTCATATTTATGTATATGAACTAAATAACTTCAACAATAATTCACAAAGCTTCAAAAACAATTGACAAAGCTTCTTAAAAATATGGTTGTAGATTCAATCTCTTCTCTACAGCTTGTATCTCTTCTTCAAGCATCCTCTTTTGCAAACAATCCCTCTTGTGCTTCAAGGGTTGCCTTGAGGTCCTTCGGGTAAGGAGAATGCTTTCAGCTTCCTTCTTTTCCTCTTCTGGACTTAGCTAATAGTAGCTCCCCTTCACCTCTAGCAAACTCAAACTTGTACGCATCAGTCAATTTGAAAACAGTTAAATTCTTTGCATTGTTGAACACCTTTCAAGTCAACAAGCAACCTAGTGCTCTGATACCACCGGATCTGAAATGGGTGGATG